>JAKMXA010000008.1:0-408733 GCA_025328625.1 Colletotrichum sp. SAR11_240 | reverse complement strand
CCCCCCCACCCCCCCCGCCCCCCCCGCCCCCCCCCCCCCCCCCCCCCGCCCCCACCCCCCCCCGGCCGCGGGGCGCGCCCCCCCCCCCCGGGACTGCCCTCGAGTTGCTGCCAGCCAATCCCAACGATATGTGCCTCGTTATTTAAGCACAGATGATAGAGATAGAATTGAATCTCTGTAATAGGCTGAACGTCGTTTCCAACAGAGCCCATCCGGATCTTGGGGCGAAGCCCTGCGCCTGAATGTGTCTGAATTTGTCTGCCGTGTTTGTTGTGTTCCTTGTAAGGGCTTCTTTTCTGTTGTTTAGAGATTATTCATTTCTTCATACATTAGCGATGATCAAAGTGATGTTTCTGTCCAAGCATCAAGACTTTGGGTGAGCTGTTCAGTCTACCAAGTGCGATTACATGGCGAAACGGCATTAGGGAATGCCTTCCTTGAGATCTGATAAACGCCCTGAAAGCGAAAGAGGATTGTTTGGTTTTTCTCTTCCGAGCATGTAAACACCATTTTATTATTCAATTGGAAGGGCTGAGGGGGCAACTTGCACGACTCTCTTCTTAATGGGCAAATGAAGTGGAACGTCGTCACGAAGGGTTCGTACTATGCTGAACATAGATTATACATGGATGTAGATCTGGGAATTTGTTTTGTCGGTACAAGTGATTATGTGCTGATGTGTTGTCCTGTAGGTATTCACGCCGACAGGTCAAAGGATTACAGGGAGGAACAGCAGGGCAGACCCAGAACTTGTCTTGGAGGAATGACTTATACCATAATGCTCAGGGAGCGCATTCGATTCCAAAATGGTGCAGGATTCATGTTGTTTGAAGCCAAGAAAGCTTCTTTACGCCACAGAATTATTGCGCTGCGAAGTAGCGTATGCTTGGGAGCCATGCATTTATATGAAGCGACTCGGTGGCATGATACTGGAGAGAACCTAGAAGCCTCATGTATCATGGCTAGACCGAAAGTATCAATAAGATAAAGCTCGCATGCCTCAACAGAAGACAATCTATGAGACGAATGTTGGCTGTTGTGAGACCTCTCAGATAAGGAGTGTTCTACGCCACACGATAGATTTGCCGATTTCTGTTAAATGGAGTTCTCGTATCCACGTGTCAGTTCCCAAGAGTTTCGGGTTGCATGTATTTGGTTGTGGATCAATCAAGGGCGACAGCAGTGAAGTCTGCGGAGTCATGCCTGTTAGGGGTGAAGCGCGTGTTCGAATCAGCTTTTGGCGACGCAAGTTTTCGCTATCCAACGCCAATAGATCAGAGAGAAGTCCATATAGAGAACGAACTATACCAACGAGCGATTTTTTGTGATTGTTTCTGCAATAGGATCCGCCGAAGAGATGGAACGCACTTTTATAGTGTGGTGCCTATGAACGAAAACACAAATGTTCCTCGTTACATGGTTCATGGAGAAAACATCGGCACACCTTGGTCATGGAACAGGGGTAAAGGCTTAATCAATAGCGATCAATAGCGAAAGCAAGCCACGAGTTAATCAAGTAGGGCCTCATGGCTAGTGGAACTGTATGTTCCAGGCCTTTTGATGCTCTTTTGGGCCCAAGGCTGCGCATGACGGCGTCACACGTCTATTCTCTTTGCTTGGGCCAGATTCAGCGTGCGGAAAGACATAATTCTTGTCAGTAGGTGATTATTCTGTCAGTACTCATCCGTAAGGCTTGGAGGTGAAGGAAGGTAGTACGAATTGTTGAAGTTCTTCTAGCAAAAGCGCTACGCGCGGAACACACGGAAGCCGCGGCGAGAGATCTTCAAGGACAAAGATCGCATATCTCATCTTTTTTCCAATCGCATGAGGTCCAATGAAAAGCATTGGCTTGTTAGAGTGAGTCAACGACAGCTGCGTTTCTATCTTTTATATGTTGCGTGAAAGGGAAGCCGTAACCAAGAAGAGAGGTGAAAATTCATTGCTTGTTTGAGGACTTTAACTGCGACAACCCCTCGATTAGACGTCCCTGCCTGCCATCAGACGTATAGGCTTAACCTAAGGCACCGCATCTCATTCAAAACCGAATGCACTCAATGAACGTGCAATCGTCATGTCAGCCATGCACGGCGTTCCCGGCATGCGGCCTTTTACAGCAGCTGCGAGTAAGCAGTTAAAGATATTACAACGAGAACAAGGTTTCCCATATCTCTTGGCAATTGCTACGGTCGTCTACTATGTACACTTACAGCAGGACTAGTGGTGCCCCGTACGCATGATTACATGGATCATGGTACGAACTAGTTCGCATCTGCCGGAGCGAAGATTCTTGTACAGCCGCACAGATGGATACGATAGTCCGCATCGGTATCCGGAGGCCCGCTCCTGCTGGTTCCGCCTCCCGCGCGTCAAAGAAGCCAAGCCGGTGGGAGCTTACATAAAGACGGTCGCGAGTCGCGCGAACCCATAAAAGATTTTGATCGACATCCAACGCCCAGGTGGGCCCCGACGAGTTCGAGTTCCTGTTCACCGCCTGAGAGGCTGAGCTTCCAAGCCATGAAAGATCACTCTTGAAAGATCAAAATGGCGCAGCGATCGTACGGATAGAGTCATGAATGCTGTTCTTCGCATTTTGTGGGTAGACTAGGTGAGGGAGAACGGCCTTGTCGAATGCCAAGACTCGAGCTGCCCTGGCCTGGTGATGCTGCCCACGATGTCCGGTTTGTCATTCATTTGTCAATTCTCTCAATTTGTCATATTCCTTCAAGGTAACATGCTCAGATGCAGGTTCACGGAAGCAAATAGGCCGGGGAAGAGAATCAACGGGCCCGGGGTTTTACTATTCGTTGATATTGGGGGTCCCGTGGGGGTGAAAAGAGGCTCCGCCATCCCTGCCCTGCACTTATTAGGTTATCAATCAGCTCCAACCAACAATCACACCTTTTTACTCGCCGACTTCGGCTACCGCGGCCCCGTCTTTTCTCTTCGTTATCTAAGCTTATGTATCCGTGGATAAAACTGAGAGCATGGTTGGTTCCTGCAGCTGACATGCAAAAGAATGGAGCGCGGCGTTACCGCCCTTGTTCCGGCTGACAGGCGAGCCAATTGCCATCGGCAGCCGTTGGTTCCGTAGACATGTTGTTGGTAGCAACTAGACAGACAGGATGCAGAATACGCCCTCATAATTTCGCTTGGATCTGTTGTGAATCCCCAATTTTTGTCTTGGTAGTCCACTCAACCGGCTGGGCGCAGTGCCAACTTTCACCTCTCTTCGGTACGAGATACGGATTGGTTCCCTAAACCAGAAGGTCAATCAAGCATGAGCGCGCGATATTAAGGAGTCATGGCAGGTGACATAGCAGACGCTCGCAAAAGGCAATCGCGGGTCAACGCCAAGGAAATGCTCTGCCTCGTCGGAAAACATGCGAAAACGAGTGACACCCGCGTATAAGTATGGCTATCCCTCGCGTAACCGAGCTGGCTTCTAAGGGCTTCTGCGAGCACCTCGGTCCTTCCACTCTCTTCTGCTCAGACCCTTACGCGACGAAGATTCGTTCATCGCCATGCCGTTCCTTCGCCAGTCCAAGTCCCAGCCCCTGTGGCCCCGGACTGCGTTCACAGCTCTCCTCGCAGTGAGCTCCGTCGCCAACGCCTTGGCCGTCCCCCGCCAGATCAAGTCATCTCAGCTGCTACAAAGCTACGACTATGTCGTTGTCGGAGGTGGAACGGCCGGCCTGACCCTGGCAGACCGTTTGACTGAGGACCCTGAAACGAGCGTGTTGGTCCTCGAGGCCGGCAACTGGGGTAACATGGAAGAGAATCTTGCGGCTTACTTCACCGAGTCGCGATATGCCAACCTCATGAGCTCCCTTTGGCCCGGTGTGGAGTCTGTGCCGCAGCCCAACTTGAACGGAAGAGTTGGCACCGTCTGGATTGCCAAGCAAGTCGGAGGCGGCTCTTCCGTGAACGCCATGATGAACATGCGCGGTTCCGCCGAGGACTACGACCGCTGGGCAACCCTGTTCGGATCCGAAGCCCAGCAGGGAGTCGCTGACTGGAGCTGGGATGGCATGTTGAAGTCCTTCAAGAAGGTAAGAGATCCGCCCTGACTTGGATACTGGCATAGACACTGAGCTGACCGCTTCATGAAAGGGCCTCCACTTTACCGAGCCCACTCCCGAGTTGACCGACAACTTCGACAGCTTCAAGTACGATGCCTCCTACTGGGGTGATTCTTCGGAGATCTATGCTGGCTGGCCTCGCTTCTACTACCCCGGCGTGAAGCCTCTGGTGGAAGCGTTCAAGGAGATCGACGGCGTTGAGTTCCCTCCCGACAGTGGTGCCGGACAGCCCGGTGTCTTCTGGTTCCCCACGCTGATGGACCCCCGGACTGTCACTCGCTCCTACGCTGGTACCGGCCACTACCTCAGCGTCAACGCTACCCGCCCCAACTACCACCTTCTGCTCGACACCCAGGCTCGCAAGCTGGTGGTCGATGATGACCTCACTGCCACTGGCGTCGTGTTCCCGTCCAGCAACAACACCCTGATCACCGTCAATGCGAAGAAGGAGGTCATTCTCTCTGCTGGTACCATTCACACTCCTCACCTCTTGCAGCTCAGCGGTATCGGCCCCAAGAAGGTTCTTGAGGCCGGAGGCATTGATGTCCGCGTCGATCTTCCTGGTGTTGGCCAGAACTTCCAGGACCACAGCAGTCTGTCTGCTATGAACATTACGCGTAAGTGACAAGACCCAAAGGAAGCAGCTTGATGATTCTAATGTGGCTGCAGTGTCTAAGCTCGCATCAATTCACCCGAACCCGAGTGACCTGGTGGATGGTAACGAGTTCAAGGACTGGGCTGAAGAAGTGTGGGCAGCCAACAAGACCGGTCAGTAATGCCCAACCCAACATACCAAGCATGTCCTATCCAGACTAGTATCTAACGACTTGCATTGCACAGGCCCGTACTCTCTCACATTCACCAACCTGGCCGGCTGGCTCCCCTTCACCGTCGTGTCTGGAAAGGCCGACGAGCTCGCCACTAAGTTGGAGCAGCAAGACTTCGCTAGCCTGCTCCCTGCCGATGCCGACTCCACCGTCGTCGCCGGCTTCGCGGCGCAGATGAAGATCCTGGCCACCCAGATGCGCTCCAAGAACACCGCCTTCACCCGCATGCAGCTCGTCCCTGACCACGGCTCCCAGGGCCCCGTCGCGATGCAGTCCTTCAGCCGCGGCACCATCAACATCAACACGACCGACCCGTGGAACACCGAGCCCGTGATCGACTACCGTGCCCTCAGCAACCCTGTCGAGGCCGACTTCTTCGTCGAGGCGATCAAGTTCCTCCGCCGCTACAACTTCGAGACCTCGCTGGCCACTGAGTACGAGCCCGTCGAGTACGCCCCTGGCCCGGATGTCACTTCCGACGAGGACCTGAAGGCCTACATCGCCGGTGCTCTGTCGCCCACTGACTACCACCCTGTGGGCACTTCGTCCATGCTGCCGCTGGAGTTGGGCGGTGTCGTCGACCAGACCCTCCGCGTTTACGGAGTCAAGAACCTCAGAGTCGTTGACGCCAGTGTCATGCCCATGGTTCCCAGTGCCAACACTTGCCAGCCCACTTATGCCCTGGCCGAGAAGGTGAGTTGATGCCTGGATTGCCCTTTCGTCGATGCGTCTCGTGTGCTAACATCATCCCCCTATCACAGGCCGCGGAGATCATTAAGCAGGGTATCTAAGCCAAACAGGATTTGATTCGTAGCCAAAACTGTCGATTCCTGTTGTCTTGCTACTTTGGAGCATGGTTAGTGCAGATGAATGAATCTTCTGGACTGCTGGAAATACCTAAACATCAGATGGGTAAGATTTCAAGGTGTTCTTTCTTGTGAGACACGGGTCTTCTTCAGACGTTTGAAATTATCTTGGTAGATTACAACTGTTAGAGAAATGCATACATGAACAAGTCACAATCGATCATGGAGGCGTCTTGTCATTTGTGTTCTGTACTTGTGCCGAGATCACGCCATCGATTATGCCAGCGCGCGGAGCTGATGCTGCAATACCCTCGTTCACGTGAAAGCACACCGTACGCATGAGACACTCGTACGAGGTTGGCTTGTGAGCTTTAAAACATGCAAAGAAGTTTTAAGTAAATGAAGGCTGTGGTGTTGAATCTTCCCTTTTTCGTCATGGTAGTCAAATCCATCAAGTTTATGGATTTGATTGCGTCTCTTATCACCAAACTCTTGAGCCAAACGCATGGAACTTGATCTCGAGTGTTAACGTTCAAATTACCAGAGTCGGCTAACAACCTCTTTCAGTCGATTGATAATCGAAGGGGCTTTTCTTTGGAAGCTGGTTGAGGTTCACAGCAGCTTGTCAAAAGGTGATGATATGATGGAAGCTAGTTCACAAGACCAAATTAGTGGTGTATTATTTGAAGTGAGGGGTTGTCAACATGTTAATTCTTCGTCTTCGTAACGAGTTCACACGAGTTAAAAAAGATAAGACATTACAATTTAGTCTTTATGAGGGATGCAAATCAATACCCTCTGTACATCAGATGATAACAGCTGAATACCCTAAAGTGTTTGTAGTGAAACTGTCGAAGAAAGTGTGCTGGCCTTGCATCGAGAGGCAAAGACAACTGGATTGGGAGCCAATTTGTGATTAGGACCGCACCTGGGCGGCAAGTATCTCTGGCGTCACTCTTTGAAAGGCAACAGTCTCTAGACAGAGTCAAGAGAAGGCAATTAAGAAGCCAATAGGTCTACGGAGGCTTGATTTTATCCATTGTACTTTTCAACACAAGACGAAAAGTTTTAATCCCAAGTAGTCCTCATTGCGATGACAACTCGAAGAACGCCGGTTTGTTCAGGCTGTGTCTCGTCCTGATTGGGACTTTCCATACATTTGAGAGCTTTTACATGGATTGCCCACTTCATCGCACGGAGTGAGGCAAAGAAAACATTGCCCCAATCCTCCTAGCGCAAGCGCTTCTCATGCCCGCACAGCAGCGGAATGCTGACGTCTTTGGGTGTTCGCAGAACTCTTTTAATGTAGTCTTCTTCCATGTCTACTTCGAGGTTGGAAATTAATCGCGTCGTTACTACTAGCATCACAACGCTGACCGGGCCGTCTCAGCCGATGGGTTGGTTGAACAACCAAGCGTGTACGACCTATCGGCCGAGAAGGCGGTACCTCGGTTTCGCTTTCACCTGCATAGTAACAACCAAAGCCGCCCTGCATACAGTCGGTCAGTAACACTGGCGGTTATGCAGCGCTGTAAAGCAACATTGCATTGTTCGTTACTGACCATCTTGTTTTCCCTCCAATCATCAATTTCAGTCACCTAAGAGCTCAAAAGATCTCGGACCTTGCCTGGTACTAGAGTTGCGCCGCACCGTTGCAGTACCTTGCAGCATCGGTGGCCTTTCGGGGGACGGGTGGCGGGCCATCACGCCATCGGGTGCATCCTAGCCCCCGCAGAGGTAAAAATGGTCGTCCATCCTTCGTATTCCGGAACGCTCGCCCTGCGACGATGCCTGTAAGTGCAGCAGTAAGGCGATGTAGCGCTGCGTTGGCCCTCTGCGCGCCTGTTAGTGAGAAATTAGCGCGCTGCGGTGATGATGATCATTGCATGGCCTCCACGTCTTTGTTTGTGAAAGTGGGGGGAATACGACTTCCTTTCAACGTCACAGCAATACAACGGTCAATTTTATTATTTAAATTCCAATCTATCCATGATTTGAATAGAATGAACCAGAGAAGTCTCACATTGAACCACTCCTTTACCACAGTCAACATGCGCTTCACAATCACCTCTGTCCTCGCCCTCGCGGCCACCTCGACTGCTGCAGTTCTCCCCCGCGCCGACTACGGCTACTGGGACTTCACAGGCTCGGCCTCGTACCCTGTCAGCGGCTACAACTCATACAAGGTCGATGCGACGTACCACAACAGCGAGCTTGAGGCACCGATCGAGGTGACCTGCAGCTACCTCTATAATCCCCAGACCAAGACCGAGACTGCGTCATGCTCGGACCCGAGCTTCACGTACGATTTTGGCGGCGTCCGTAAGTATCACGTCTGAATTTAGAGATATCTTGAAAAAGGCCGTGGCTGATGATTATACTCTAGGTCAAGCAAACACTGTTGCGACTGTTACGTTGACGCAGACTGTTGAGCTTTGGGAAAGTAATGTCACCGTCAAGGGGGCGAAGGAGTTTGATTTTGATTTCAGTGGTGGAGCTGGCTTTACGGGCACTGCATCTGGTGAGATTGATGCCCAAACTGCTACTGCTTGATACAAGAATCAAAGTGGTAAGCAGTATGATTTAAGAGATAAGAGGGGGAGGTCGGTGCAAGGATGGAACCTCGTAATTGCTAGCAATATGAAAAGAGTGTACATGCCCCTCAATAAGAATTCTCCTTTCTCCACCATGATATTCTCTATTTATTCTGTATTATGTCCATTCCTGAGGCCGACAGAAGAATTCCACACAAGACGTATAATGTATGCTCAAGAAGGGTCAAATTTTGCAAGCCCTGGAAGGTACCTTCTCATCATAGGTATCTATGTTTGACTGTGTTATTCTTGTCACTCAAAAAGGCATGGAATGACATAATAACTTGTCATTGAACAGTATTTGGGATAATCACAGGCTCACAAAGCGATCGAGCAGCCCGGAAAGACACAGAATTTAGGCTCCGAGGCTCAATTTCTTGGGATTTGTAATTCATTAAACAGCGCACAACAGCTGGAGACAATGGAGAGTGATTATAAGAACTGAGTTTAACGATAAAAAGAGGAGGAATCTCCGAGTAACAGAAGAAAATCACTCCATCACGGCTAATGCAGCTTACCAACATATAGTCTCTCATACGGTTGAAAACTTGGTAAAACCTGCTCTAAACCCTGAGTCCCTACCCAATCAGTTAACTTCAGAGAAACTACAAGTCTTCTTCGTCATGTTCAACATTAAAAAGAGTAGGCAATACGTTGGGTTTTAAGTCAATGGAATCAGTCATTTGTCTGCTTCATGTGTCTCAAAGAAAGCATGCGACTCCACCGACGTAAGGTAGATCTTAAAAGTTACTGACCCCCATTGGACTTGCCGGTGCGCCCGCATCTTCCGAAAGTTCTGGGGGAAGCAGACCACATTCTTGCCATTTCCTTACTTATGATTTGCCAGCCTTGTCCATGGTTACATGGAATCTCCATCGGATGCTTACGGAATTTCAGGGGTATTGTTGATAAGCCTGCAAATTCCCACATATGGACGAATCAGGCTGGGTTTGAACCTGGGATTTGGTCCAATTCAGGGCAACTAATATGCTTGAGGATGGGGAAGATAATCGTAAAGTGGTACGTAACTGAGCAATATTTTGGCAGAGGGTGGGACGACGTCCTTGATTTAAGAAGTGGTCTTACAACCTTGTGTGACTACAGCGACTGCTCAATTTATTCAAGGTCCCAAGTTCTTGGAACGGCCCCGCCCGTAGATGTCAGCACACGAAGACATCGATCCGACAACAAAGCGAACCTCGAAGAAGCCAAAGCGAACAATATAACTGCGATTTGAGAAACCTGAAGCATCGAAATGTCAAAGCTGTCAACCCTGTGGTGCGAAGAGCTCCCAGAAGATCTGCGATGCATCGAGTGCCAGCTTCCACTAGGATCCGATGCGCTGGTTCGAACTCTGCGTGTAGTTGAATCTGACGTGATGGCAACAACTCCGATATTCAGCAGAGTCTACGATTCAATTGACAAGAAGATCCTGCTCTTTGACAGGCACCCTAGCTGTATGGAGGACGTCAATTTTGCAACAATTTCCCATGTCTGGGATCCCGAAGTCTCTGATGTGCAAAACCATGGACACTCGACGAACGCAGTAACCGACGAGAAAATAGCCCTCAAAGTGCTTTCATCCGCAAAATCTATATACGAGAGCTTGGAAAAAGAGACGAATTCCAGCATCGAGATGTGGTACGACTATCTAAGTGTCCCTCAGTGGCATGATCCACTGAAAATGAAGATTCTTTCCCTGATTCCGAAAATCTTTCAAAATTCGAGGTTTACATTGGTGGTGATGGAAGATGTTACGGCTAAGGTACTTGCCAGACTTCGTGATGGGAAGACACTTGAGGAGCGAGTCTTAGGCATCACAGGTGTTTGCAACGCCAAGTGGTTCAGCCGAGTATGGACGATGATGGAGTTCGTCCGAGCAAATCATCTCAGGGTCATGATACATGGTCACCAGATTCAACCCGACGTTAAGGACGTATTTATCCAGGAAATACGCCAAGCTTGGAAGACATCCATTCGTGAAGTCGGCAATGTTCATATCCTGGAAAAGGATTATGCCAAATTGGGAGAAAACATCGTTCCTTGGAATCTTGGCAAGCCCGAGGAAGCGCGGATGATCATTAAGGAGGGAAAACGACTGGATCTCGGCATGGCTTTCTCACTATTGTGCCGCAGGGGTTGTCGTTCCCAGAAAGACTTCTTTTACGCCCTGCTCGGCCTCATTGGTCCTGAGTTTTCTGAGCTACCTTCCGACAACCTGGAAGAGGCATCTCGCATTGTTCAAAAAGCATGCTTAGCGAGTGGTGACATGAGCCCGCTTCTCATGACACCTGGTGATGGTCCTGGGGCAGATTCTCCTTCAGTGAAGCGGCAGGGGTACTTCGATGCTGCCACGTTCAACCTCGGCCCAAGGACGGAAGACCCTTTATACCCAGTTCATTTCGAAAGCGTTTCTGAAAGACCACGACTGACGCTTTCGAAAATTGGAGAGGTTTTCTGGACGGAGCGAGCACCTCGCCAAGGACCCAATCTGGAAGGCTTTTGGATGCACATTTACCACGCCCTCAACCTTATTGGACCAATTGTCGAGGAGTTTGTCAAGGCTCTTGGTGGGCGTTGGTTTCATTTACCAGAAAGCATTCTTGAGGCTATACTTCATGACGAAGAGCGCCGAAACAAACTGGCCAAGCTGTTGACGACATGCTACAACTTGGGTCTCAAGGGCCACGAACGACCACCACCCGAATTAACGACAGAGATCGGCAATCTAATGTACATACTTCAAACCCCACCTTGGGTTGGAGCCAATGTTTTGCCCCAAATACATCATGTGTACGCCCTCGGAGGTACTGTGCATGGCGACATGCGCCATCAAGGATGGCTGATAGCAGCGCAGTGCCCAACATGCCGCAGAAACTTTGTGTACCGCGCGGCTATCTACAACCAGCGGTCTGAAGCGTTTGGTGCCATTGCTTATAGAATACCTGGACTCCGCTACTCTAAATACACTACCTCTCCTGAGGGTGTCGGAATCCTGGTCAAAGAGGGCAGGATAGTCGGACGGTTATTATGGGCTACTCCCGCATGCGCTTGTCCGCCGGCCATTGAGACGGTTACGGTTTCATTGAATATGTTTGCTATGCCGCTATGATTTGTTTAGAATATTACAGCTAAGCGTTTTTCATTGGTGTTCAAGGGCAAGCATGATTCGACTTAAGCCTTCGGTGAGAGTCTTGAGGTCGATCGAAAACACAAGCCTGAACCAACCGTTCTCTTCCGCTCCGAAACCCTGCCCAGGTGCAACAAAGACTTTGTGCTGTAACATGATTGCCATAATCTCCTTCTCGAGGTCTTCAATGATCTTTTCGGGGTGTCGGTCACGGTATGCCTTGCCAAGGTCAGCCCATAGAAAAAATGCTGCGTTTGCACCTGGAGCATATGTGATCTTGTGATCCCGAGCCCAGTTTACTATGAACTTGTGGTGACGAGTAAGTAGCCTTCGGTTTTCTACCAAGTAATCATCTACCCAGCTCTCATCTTCTAGAATGCTGGAGAAGGTGTGGTCTGCCAAAGATGAGCTCATACTGTAGAGTGCACCGGGGACCAAGGCTCTATGAAGTGCCGAGTTCTCCTGGGAAATAACAGCAGCGAGGCGGATTCCGTTGGAGCCAAAGTCTTTTGAAACCCCCCAGACGACGTGAATGAGAGCCGGATCGACGATATTCGTGGTGTTGACGGAGAGGCAAGATGTGAATGGTGTCGATGATGGGACAGAATCAATGTCATTTGTGAATGTCGAGAGACCATAGACTTCATCGCTGATGAGATGAAGTTTATGCTTCTGGCATAGTCTCATAAGACCAATGATTGCATCCCTTGTGTAGCATCGACCGAGGGGATTGTGAGGGTTGCAGAGAATGATGCCTGCCACTTTCTGGCCAAGCCCATGGGCCCTGACTATTTCTCTCTCGTAGTTCTGGACGACGTCGATGCCGAAAGGATCAAGGCCCTCGCATGGAACCGATATGAGATTTGTGGCTACCCGCAGTCCGGTCGTGGGCACGAAAGCGCGAAAGAATGGTTTGCCCACTAGAAAGAAATCATCTTGGTTGCCGAAAGCCCAGGCGAGGTGCTCGATGGCTGCGCTGCAGCCGTTCGTGATTGTGATGTGTGAAGCTTCCACCTTCCGATAGGCGTGAAAATGCTTGGTCAAGAACGCTCCGAGGGCGTTCTTGAGGCGCTTCGACCCAGTTGTGCCATCGCCGTAAGTGAAGGCTGTAGCTGGGATGAGAGGAACCTGCGCAACGCGCTTGAGGAGGGCTTCTTGCATCAAGACGTTCTCTGCCATGCCCAAACTCACGTAGCCCTGAGGGTTGCTGTCTGGGTTCCAGAGATCGGCTTGGACATCCCAAAGCAGTGAGCCGTTGGCGGGCGCTGACGCCACCGTCGCACGCGCTGAGAGACTCATAACGACAAAGCAATAACACGCCGGACTTGAGATCGATTTGAGCGGGAAACGAGTTTGAAGTAAGAGTCTTATTCGAATCGGAAGTTCGGCGTTTGGAAATAAGTTCCGGGACCGCGTTCAGGGCAGTGACTCATTATTCGGCGGTACAAAGCCCGGATTGACCCCACCAACTCACTGGGTCAGTTCGATTTTAGGTGACAAGTGCGCCCTATCGCGGTCGGGAGCAGTGACACACAAACACCGACGATTCATTTTGCCTGGCAAATACACTAAAGGTAAATCATTCAATGATTGGTCAGCATGAGATATGTTATAGTTCGAGGAATTGGATAGATCTATAAAGCAGCATGCATCTAATCTGATGTTCCTGCGGCTGCTTGGTGTTCACATGCCTTCGGCAATCAATGGCTTCAGCATCCGAACGCTTTCCGTGGTCCTATATCCGCCCTGCGCTTCAGTGAACTCTTACTCTCGTCTTGCCCCAATAAGACTATTCCCGATTCGTGTCAAAATTGTAGACAAGAAGTTCAACTCCGTTGCCGTCTGGCTGGGCATTGGCTGGAGTTCAAAGTCATTCGTTGATGGTTGAAGCACTATGGTTTGAGGAACCTATGTGAAGATCAAATTCTTGTGGTAGTTGAACTCGAGTGAGAAAGGAAATACCGGTTTTGATTGAAGAGACTGTGACAAAGATCATTGTCTTCTGGGCGAACCGGTAGTCTACCTAAGTGTTAAATATGGAAAACATACGGCACGAATGATTTGTTGATGGGAGTTCATGGCGACTCTATCCAATAGACATTGGCTTTTCTAAATCATGATCATTGAAGACATCATTGGAAATAAATTGGCTTTGCACAGGCGGTGGTCATAACTTCTATGTTCTATATACCTTCAGCTTCAATATTGACACGGGCTTGGAGTTAAACGCAAAACCTCACCAAACCCCAGGTAGGATTCGCCACGGAACAGTTTTGCAGTACTCCTCCCACATCGCTCCATACTTCTCCGAACACCTTGCCTCATCGCGTATGCACCGGTGCACCAGCAAGATCGTCATGAACATTGCATAGAACCATACCAAGCATTTGTCAGATCCCACCAAAGCACACATTGCGCTACTCAAAAGCAAATCTCCCAAGTAGTTGGCATGACGCGACCAGCCCCACCAGCCACTGCAAATGAGAAGGCTCTGATGACTCTGACCGTCCGAGGTGTTGTAAGATGCAACAAGGACCTTTGCTGGCTTCCCCCAGATGGAGCAACGGCCATTAGAGCGCCGAACCCGGTCCTTCTGGCTGTTGACGGACCTGAAGATGATGTACCCAGCAACTCCGATAGAGAAGATAGCGACCTGGTAAATAGTTGATGTGGCTGTTGGGTAGAGTCCAAGATACTGGGTTTGGATGGTGTACATGCTAGGGAGCCAGACAAAAGATCCCCAAGCTAGGTAGAAGCCGAAGTGGTCATGCGCAATGTCGATGGTGCGCAGGTACCAGGACTCGTTGACGAAGAAGTCAAGGACATATACTGCGTGCAGGATGGTAACAAGAATAATGTTAGGGTCGATACAGCCATGGATCTCGTACTGATACGCGATGTTGGACAAATCGCTAGGAGTGAATCAGCATACGTGTGCGAATTTCGGTCAATCTTCGTAGAAACGTACATGAGCGTCCATGCAATGATGCCGGGTCTACCGTTGGTGAATAACTTTAGATCGAAATCACCCCAAATTCTTGGATTGAGCTCTATTCCCATGTACAAGTCGTATAATACCGATCCTGGCAAATGTTAATCATTATAGGAGCATTCAAACATATTTTCGCAGTTGCCTCACCACTAAACTTCCGATCATCCGCATGCGTTGGTCTCAGATGCGCCTTGATGAAAGCCAGAACAGAGAGCGCTAGGCCGGCAGCGTTCATTGAGAGGACCAGACCGCCCCAATTCTTTGGGATAAAAGCAGGATCCAAAACGTCGAAGTAGCAAAGCGCAGCGGCAAATGCATGGGTAACGAACCAAGCATTTAATCCATTAGTTCGATAAGACAGCAGATTTCCGGCGGGGCTTCTTTGACCGTGGTGTGTTGGCCCTGGAAGATATCGAAAGAGGATGCCTTGGAACATAACCCAGAGCGCAAACACGCCCGTGACCTTGAGACTGAACTGCGGCCAATTTGACCATACAACAGAGATCAATCCGTCCTGTATAGCAGCCTTCAGAAACTCGTAGAGAGAGCCTTGGAATGCAGAAAGAGTGACAGTGGTGGAGATGACCAACGTCGGCGCGAACATCACAAGAAATAGTGATCCGACTGAGCGCATCCAGGATCCGCGGCTTGCTCTGCCCCAAGTAGGCTGCTGCGAAGGCTCAAGTTGAAGCAGAGATCGGGAGTAGTCCTTTCTCATCCTCACGAACGTCGCCTCTGGCGCCAAGGGAACTTCGAGAGGCTCCATCTTGATTGTCAATGACGGAGAGAGAGAAAAGAACAAAGGCGAGCATAAACGTATGCAAGCTCGTGACGAGCGACTCCGTGAACTTGGTGATAACGCCGATGCCAATGACTTAAAGTCAGATCGGCAGTATGATGTTGGTATTCAATTACTGAATACTGTACTATATAGCATTGCAGAAAGCCACAGATATGTGTTTGTTTTAACACGGAACTCCCTCTCTTATAAGTATGAGGCGTACATAAAGTTCGGGGCTATACAAAGCCTGCATAAGGTAGGGGGATTTTAGGGACACCTTCTCAAGCCCGAGCCCCTGTTTCGCGCAAAAGCGCTTTTGACTACTGCACACTGAAATCCAAGTCTACATTTCAGCGCGGAGCCGTTGTACCTAGCGCTGGAGTCGTTCTTCTTCTTCTTCAAGATACAAATCGCAGAACAAAAATTTTGTACTTGAATTATGTATGCTGCAGGCTGATGTAGCGATTTTATATAACAGAAATCCCAAGCTCCGCTGCCGGTATGGGCATTGGAGAGGTCTCCTTTTTTCCTTCTAAACTTTTCATGTATTGATGCTTTCGCATAGCAGGTTAACGCCTGCCGGCACACCTTGTTGATCACAAGATGCCTCTGACGGGAACACTCTGGAGGGACAGGATGGATCACAAAAACTCTCTCAATCGTTCAAGTTGATATATATGTCATCATTCCTTGCTTGCCCTCGGGAGTCGGGTCACGTATCGTTATGGCGTCTCGGCATTTGGGGCCGCCAAATGCGAGGCGCCTAGGCCGGAGAATCTCGCAAAATGTCCGTCTCGCTCCGAGACTCGAGCATTTTCGATGCTAATGATGTAGCTTGACACGCTTAGAAGCTCAGCAGGAGGTTCGTGCAGCATGGGGCCAGGGTAGTGTGTACAAGCGGGATCAGGTGTATGGCTTAGCGCCTCCCCCTAGTCCTGCAAGCACATGGACCGGGTGGTCTCAGAGACAGCACATGGAGAACTAGTCACATCACCGTTTCTTCCACTGAGTTGGTCTCGGAACGGTTCTCCCGGGGATCGGCACATACTCACGAGTTCTGGATCCGGCAGAAGATAAGGTTTCCTGTTAGACTGTTGGCGGGGCGCCGTTCACAGAACATCATGTCGGGCGGCTCTCTCATGAATGAAGCCGAAAGTCACCATGCAATTCAGCAACAACAGTCAAGCCGACCAAGCTTGGTGGTTGGGGTCCCATCGCGACATGAGCCAATATCCAAGTTCATTCGAGTTGCTTTGATCTTAACCGACCGGTTGGTGATGGCAAATACCACATTCTGTGGCCCTCTGAGAAGTGCGAAGCGAAAGATTACCCATCATTACACACCAATAGCACACAACACAAGCACTCGTCAATGCCTCCTATCAGATCGTCATACTCCTAGCATGTATTGAAAGGCACGAATGTCTTTGACTACAGGCTTGAACTGGCCTGAACAAAATTCTGCCCGGATCACAGCACCACTCGATAATGTGGTAGTGAGTTCGTGACCAATGTCATGCCTCGTATAATTTGTCTGCAAATATGTACATGGAAGAAAAGTAAAGCAAATGACAGTAGGTCACAAATTAGCAACAGAAATGCTTCCGAAAAGGGACCGGGGTGGATATCCACAAGATAGAGAATAGCGAGCGAGTGCTTGTGAAGGAAACCAAACGATGAAGCACCGATCCCATGGACCCCAAAGCACCTCCCCCCAAAAATGTTTCACTCTCAAACCATGAGGCTCACCGTTGGAGCTGCGCTAACCGTCGCAGGAGAACTAGCAGTCGGTGTGTCGCAGGTCTGCCGAAGATCCTCGAAGTTGAAAGTTACCTGCCGACAGCCACTCCGAACTTCCGGGCCGCTGCGGATGTGAACGTAAGCCTCGTTATCTTCGGGATCTTGGCAGTCGTAGAAAGAAGACTTCGCGTTGGCTGTGCACAGTAGTTCGGTTCCCTGTCGCGCGCAAGTAAGATACGAGAACGCTCCCGATATCTGGCCAGGCGTGTACATGTAGATCAAGCTGTTGTTGTTGGAATGCACGGCTGCGTAGATGTCCACTGGTGTAGTGCGCGAAATGTCGCGAGTCTTAAGGTAGCCTTCGTTGGTCAGGGCCCACTCGAAATGCGTACCGTCACCGCGGCGGTCGTAGACCAAGAAGTCGGAGCTCAACATGAGACCATATCTGCTGGTCTCTGTAGTAATGCGAGCCGTGAGGTTGATGGGAACGGACTCGCCGCAGACAGCGATAGGTGGGAGTGGCGCAGCGGAGGTGGGTGCAGTCCTTGAAGTAGAAGTAGCCGTCTGAGATGTGGTGGTGGTGGTGGAGTTTGATGGGGGCAGCGCCTTGAGGGTGAACCAATTGGACAACGCCGTCTGCCAATCATCCAAGTTGGAGCGATCACCATATATCCGCAAACTCCTGGCCAAGATGCGGTATTCACCGGGTACCAGAGTAGTGCCCTGGCTGATGTTCATGGAGCCATAAGCAAACATCCTCCCGGTGGGAATTCGAGGTTGGAACAGAGCGGGGAAAACACGTTCGGAACTGGTCATGGATCCAAACCACTTGTTCTTGCCTGGAACAGGAGGGTAAACCCAGTCTCCAGGCGTCCAGTCCTTGGCCACATACTAGATAAACAGACCACAGTCAGCCACAAGCGTCCATTTTCGAAGTTCTCCGTGCTGGGATGTTGCTGACTTACATCGAAGCTCTGCTCCTCACTGGCCCAGCTGTTGGTGTAAAGAGCTGCCGGCTGTTTCTCCCACTCACCAATGAAATACTCCTCCCCGTCAGGGAAACCAATAAGACTATCCGAGTTCTTGTTCTGGATAAATGACGGGGTGTAGAGCCACGAGTTCTGAGAGTAAAGAGAACCCTTGACGCCTGCACAGAAGAAGGAGAGATTAGCAACAACCATCGACTGACAGGACTGCAGCTCGTACCCATATATGTAACCCGGACGTCTTCTCCGTTGGAGCCCCAGAAATGAATATTCCCACCGTACACGGGCATGAGCCCGTAGACGCCGTTGTCCGGTTCCGTGAATGACGCCGTTATCTCAACCGTCTCACCTGGTCCGACTGTGACGATTTCGGTTGACAGGGTGACCGATGCGAAGTATCCAGCGATGTCGGGGTTTGTGTCCACGTACTTGGTGCTGATCGAAATTGCTTGAAAACCATTCAGATTCTGGTGGGTAGCATTGTACGTGACTGCCTCTTGGCCTCTGTTCGTGAGCTTGATTGTGTGCACGCCGTTGAAGTGCACGGTGTCGTTGAGGTTGAGGTTGGCAGGCGACACGAACGTATTGTATTCGACTGCTCTGACGGCATCAACGATACCAGCCCCAATCTTAGCCACGGGACTGTAGTCATGTAAGCATATGGACGTGTATGAGAGGCGAAGCGTGGCAATGTTGGCGGAGAGCGTACGTGTAAGCAGAGTTATCGTTTCTCATGGAGACAGGCTGACCGCTGGCAATAAGCCTTTCGTGCACCAATCGCGCGGCGTCAGGGCCCCAGCCACTGCGGCCTCCCTTGGACCCTAGTACAAGAGCCGCAACGCCGGCAATCTTCATCTTCGTCAGTACATGCGATCATTTCGCCGTTAAGTTTGGACTCATACATAAGGAGTTGCCATGCTAGTTCCCGAAAGTGTGGCCCACTTCCCAAGCTTGAGCGGATACGTGGAGAGGATGGTTGCGCCTGCAAGACTGTTTTAGAAGACATCCGAATGAGAAGGGCAGCATGTCTGCAAAGGCTTTTGCTTACCTGGCGCGGCGATCTCTGGCTTCATCCTGCAATCCAATGTTGGACCCCAGGAGCTGAAAGCACTCGTCCTGACTCCATTGGCGTCGGTCCAACGGTGGGAGACTGGCCTAGGGTTCTCTTCAAACTCGAACGTGACTGTGATGTTGTTGTCGGAGTGTTGCAGCAGCCATTGCCCGTCCTCGTAGGTAATTCCGGCCACTACGCGTCGCGATCAGCTTTCGCAGTCATGAAACTTTCAGCATGAGGTCCACCTACATCCTTTGGCTTGAGCTCCAGCATCTTGAATAAAGCGATTTGGAACTGGTAGCCCCTCGCCCTGCTTGCCGTAGTAGAACACCCATTCGACCCGACCCCAAGTGATCAAATCCATTCTTGACCAATCACAGTCACCCTGTCTGTAAAATGAAACGTTAGCAGAGCTCTGAGCTGGATCGTTGTAATCGGACACACCTTTGCACCAGAACGTTGCCCTTGGGAACTCTTGGTTGCGTAGTCAAGAAGTCACAAACATCACGGGTTCGGACATCCGGATAGAAGAATGCACCATGATCGCCGACGAGATCGAAGGGACGTCCGCTAGGTTCCATGTAGATCTACATCGCAAAGGCTGGTCAGCAGGTGCTATCTTGCACTGTTATTTGGAGGACTGTACAATGTCACGAGTTGTGCCGTTGGCCGATCGCGCCTTCACTGTGTACACAACACGGTCACTCTGCTCAACACTTCCGACCGTTGTGGTGCCGAAGCCGTTTCCCAGGTTGGTGGTCCAGAAGGGTCCTAAACGTGGTCAGTCAAGGCTGCGGTGTCAGGAGTTGGAGTTGGTACACATACCGGCGCTGCCACTGTTTCCGGCGGCGGCAGTGACAACCACACCTGCGGCCTGAATCTTCGATACCACAATGGATGCAGCAATGTAGGGGAAACCAAGCGCCGAGCCGAGAGAGGCAGTAATCACATCAGCTCCTTCTTCAAAGGCTCTCAAGAAGCCGGCAATGACAACGTCCTCAGTGGTGCCATCTTCGCAACCGAAGACCTTGTACATGCGGAGGCGCGCGTTCGGCGCCACACCCGGGTTGTACTCGTTCTGGCTTGCGATGATGCCAGCAACATGAGTACCATGGCCCGCACAGTCCATCGGATCCGAGTCCGGGTTGGTCGGTCCCCCGGGAACGTAATTGTCGCCTGCCAGATCGTAACCGCCTTCAACCTTGAAACCGGGGCCGAATCCTGCGCCGAGGGCGGGGTGGTTGTAATCAACACCACTGTCAATCATGGCGATAACAACGCCGTCACCTTTCTGCCCTCTCTGATGGACTTCGTTCACCCTGGTGGTGTTGTGCGGCGACCAAGTAGGCCGGTCAGAATCGGAGATCACAGCTTCGGAAGTGGGCGGAATGGTGAACAGTCCCGCGGGCCAGACCTGAGAAACGCCCTCGATAGCCTTGATCTGGTCAACTGAAGTCGAGTTCGCATCATGCACGTCGACTGAGACGCCACGAAACAGGCTGGAATCGAAGGTCAGGGCCGGCTTCGTGTTCTTCTGGATGTGCGACGACACGGTTGTTGCAAAGCCTCTGACATCCTAAAAGTCGTCAGCGTTTACGTATAGCAACTCGTCTGTCCGAGGACCCTACGATTGTGCCGTCTCTCTTTTGAAAGTTGGCGACCGCCCCTTCTTCAAACAGGACGATGTACCGGCTTGGAGCGGCCACTGCCGCAGCGAGAGCAGCATCATTGCCTGGCACAGTCGCGCTCTGGCCTATGCCAGCCAAAGCCAGCGATGCTGCAAGTGTCGAGAGAAGCTTTGCCGCCATGTAGCTCTGCCGTAATGAGAATTACTGTGGTGATGAAGAACAGACAAGACAGCGTCGCAGAGAACGACAAGGACGATGAGGCACAGCTGCTTTGGCTTGAATCTCTGTCTGTCTCCCAAAGCGTATTTGAACTCTTGAACTCGTCCATGTTGAGTGAAGAATCCTCCTCGGAGCTGTCCATGCCATATGCTTCTTCTCGGCGATGTCGGACTTAGGCGCAGTCATGCTACGAAAAAGCGACATGATCCCACCTAGATCCTGCATGATCCTAACAATTGGACATGCAGTCGGAGAGGGGCTTCGAGGTTCAGTGGTGTTGACCTGCCGCACGGCTGCATGTGTTCGAAGCCAGCTATAGATTTCAGGTACACTAAGTTCTTGGCCCGAATGCAAGGTAACTATGTCGGCGAGCGTCCTGTTCTGGAAGGTCCGGACTACTCTTATTACGGTACTGAAAGATCTGATGAGTAGAATTTGCTTGTCACCCATCATTAAATGCTCTTGGCTTGGGTAGAAAAGTGGTAAAATGGTGCCACTTTGTGGTTGTTTGTATGCCAATTCCCTGGTTTCTAGTTTCCTGATTTTGGTACAAGGGAATGCGGAATGCTCCAGATAATGTACCAAAACGGTAGCAGTCAGGATTCGGCTCAATTTGTGGTAAGAGGTGCCTATGAGAATTTGGGTGTGATACATTCGCTCTCATGTAGGCCTTGGTAGTTTAGAAAATGGTCATCTAAATTATGCATCCGTAAATACCTACGTGGCGGGGAGTCAGTCGTGACTAACAAGAAGCTGTCCAAGAGTGTGTGCGCGCTGAGGGGCTCGTTTCTCGCGCTAAACGCCTTTAATTCCTGTTTCCAGAGTAAAAGGGAGAAAAGAAGAAAAACAACAAAAGAGAAAATTGGTATAACATTTGAAGCTTAACCGACGGGCATGTCAAGCGGCAACATACAACTTGGGATTGAGGGCATTTCGGACCACCTCGGCTGGTATGGGTTGCTTTTGCAGGCATTGGCTAGCCCCAGATGAATCGCCTTTCTTTGTGGGCATCAGCGTAACCGAGAATCCAATGCCAGGATGGCTGTTCCGGTATGGTCCATGCATGTGGTGATGTTGAACTCGCTTGTCAAATGCTGTACGGGGATGCTAAGTTTGATGTGACTTCTGAGGAGTTCGGCACATATCCGAGGGTGATTCCGAGCCTCACCTGATCCACCTAGATTGATTAGATGTGATGATAAAGCAAACCCCTGGAATTAAGGTTGAGCTATTTCTTACCCACGAGCTGCCCGTTTTGGACCAACAACTGCGCGTCCCAGGACCCTCGATTGCTACCCTCACATTCTACTCTTGTGCCACAAAGCTGCATTCGACAGACTCGCATTCAAGGCACGACAATAAATCGGAGGTATTTGAGTTCTCAACCCTGCAACGCAAGAATCCATTCTCCCGGCTGCAAATGCTCCCTGTCATAAGAGTTGGATCACAGGTACGCATGTTGCATCCGAAGCGTTATTTTGTGTGATGACCCACCTCCTGTGAAGTTTCCCTGGTTCTACCGCCTTGTGCCTATTCAGCCTAATCTTGCACCTTGCGCCGCTCACAAAAGGGACTTTGTACGGTACCTAGCTAGAGGAGGTGGCATCAAGAACCGAGTCTTAGGTACGCATCCCGCGCATTCCGTTGTGTGATGAAGCAGAACAGTCTTAACAGGAATCAGTCTCCTGACGATAAGCAGTACCTAAAAGATCTTGCGATGGTAACTCCACCTACAATGCACTGGCTTCGTGCAAAATCATGCCATCCCTGGAATCCACATCACTCGACGCAGGTTGGCGGCAGGAATCTTCTACGTCTGCCGTGTCTTGGGCGGCCTGGCGTGAGAAGTATTGATCGCGGAGCTCCTCTTCGTTCCTCTCCCTACCGGATGTATCGTGCTGCATGTCTAGGGGGTTCAGGCAAGGGTTCTCGGGCTCCCAATGCTGGGATGAACACCATCCCACCGGATGCGGGTGGAACACAATCCTTAGCATGCGGGGCTGCAACCACACAGAAGGGATAACGCGCTTTGAATTTTAGCTAATGGCCAGTGCTTCAATGAGCTGGTAGAATGAGAAGACCGCTGAAGATATTCCATACAACTCCCAGTAGTCTGCCACCATGCAGCGGGTTTGTGCAAGTTAGAAATTGACCAGTATATCGTGTTACACGATTGTAGCTGAGATCTCCGCTGAATCATCGCCGTGATTTGATAGCTATTCCCTAGTCGTTGATTATGCAGAAAAGGCTATGTCAAGACTTTGTGGAGTGGCAGGTTACTGTCTCCCTTTCACCTGAAGACTTACACCGGTTGGGCTGGGATTCGGCCTTGGAAAGTACGCATATGCTTCAGATGAGACTATGACACTCAACACAAGCAGGTCAATCCTCTTACCTGGGCTGTTGGGTTCATCGGTCAAGCAAGGCCGAAGAATGCTTTTGTCGGCGACCGTGTTACTGAACAATTTGAACAAATCAACAATACCGCAGCCCGGGGTCGGGACTTCGAGGTGCAAGGCAGACATAACGCCACGTAACATCCTCAAACGTCATCATACACCATTGAATACACAATCCCGAAGCAACTTGCAGCCAAACCAACAGATCCCGAACAAAAGGCTTCGTAGATCTAGGGACTCTATATGTGGCCAGCAGAAGACTTTTATGTCCCCTGTTTTAGGAAGTGAGCAGATCGAGTAGGTTTCGGTTCATTGGGTGCTACAAAGTAAACGAGGAATGCACACAGATCGCGAAGCTAATGCATTGAAACAAGCCTCCAATACACCAGCGCATTCAGAGATTGGGTGTTCAAAGGCGAATGGCAAGCTAAGCTACTGAGACGGCATGGTTCCGGAGTACAGAGGTAAGCATACAGTTGGATAAAGGACAAGAATTCAACAATGAATGTTCTCTTGCCAAGAACGAAAGGAAAATCAGCTACTTTTCACAAATATTGATAGCCTGAACAAAGACGAATTCATCGCTCCCAAGCTCTAAGGACTGAAGTACCTGCAAGCCTGGGACGACGAAGTCACCAAGCTCATCTCCCGGCCGCTGGACCATTGGGTCGGGTCAAGCTAGTTTGTGGGGCAAACTTTCGTGGCCGACGGGCTGCAGAGGGTGTAAGTTGCCCAGTGTTTTCACATCTGGGACCGTAAATACTCACCATTTGGCAGACTGCAGGAGGAATGCTTCAAATGGCAGCATACCATTCTGGAGCGCACTTGGCTTGCCCTGTCCAATGGAATTTGCACCAGATGGATGGCTTCCAAACCCACCACCGAAGCAATGATGAAAAATATTTTCTTGTTGAATATCTCTATTGGAGTAGTGTTTGTAGGTCTTTGCGATGTTTAGAAGAACCTCTAGGTAGATATGTTAATGATCATGAACTCCAGTTCATGCACCCGCCAGTCGTACATCCTCCTCCCGTCCGCTACAATGCCGAATCACCTGCTCCGCACGAACTTGGTGTGCCTTCCATTCGCCACAGTCGCACCTCTCGATCCATCAGCAGCAACCTTGTAAATGTTGACATGCGTAAACGCCAAGCTGCCGCCGACCTTCTCAACCTTGCCCTCAATCTCAATCTCATCACCCAGCTTTGCGCCCGACAAGTAGCTGATGTTGATGTCGACGCTCACGCCGGTTGCCTCGCGCAGATCCCATGCTGCAATGGCCAGGCCGCCGGCCCAGTCGACGATGGTGGCCGAGACGCTGCCGTGGATGCTGCCGGATGAGTTGAGGTGATTGGCGGTGACGGGCAGACGCGCGACGACGAGGCCCTTGGAGACGTGGGTGAGCTTCAGCCCGGGGTTGAAGAGGAAGTTGTAGATCGGGGAGGCGTTGCAGCGGGTCTCGATGTAGTTCTCGATGTGGGCGAAGGCCGCGGGGTCGGATTGCGCCGGGACGGCGGAGGTGGCGGGGGGTTGCGATGGTGTTGTCGACATTGTGAATGCTGAAAGGACAACGCCGGGCTATTCTGATGCTGGCGCAGGCTTTGTTTTTGAGATCGGCCGTTTGGAAGATGCAAGGTTGTGAGTGAGGTTCAAAAGGTGCAGGTTGTTGAGTGAGACAAGATGGGTCACGTGTGCCGATTGAGGTTTTTCTCCGGCGGGCGGAGTCCGTCCGAAATCGGCGTTTGCGGCCCCACAGTCACCGCCAGGTCGCGGCCCGACTTGCGAGACTGGCCGGCGATATGGATTGCGGTGGCCGATTTTCTCGGGGACGAGCACGCGGAGCAACCTGATTTTGCGCTCAAAGGGATGGTGTTATTATTGATCCTAGTTTTGAGTCTTACTTCAGAACACGTATCGAGTTCTTCAGAGCACGCATACAGCCGCAGCTGCCAGCTGCCTCCTCATAGTTCCCCTGGGACAATCACAAAATTTCCCGAGTTGTGTCGTTGAGAAAACGGATATGCCGACGAAGAAATTCAGAGGTTGGAAAGCCTTGCTGACTGTGCTTCGCTTTTGGTGATATTGACGTCAGATGCGAGAAGTTCTCAGATCGCGGGGTCCTCATAGCGTTCGGGGGATGACCCGACGCCTTCTGTGTCCGAGTCAAAAAGACGACGGAAATATGCTCCAGCGATGCCGCCATGACTAGGAAAGGCGTCGAAAACACGGTTACACCACAAACCCGCCTTATCGCCCGCCACAAAAGCCCAGGCAACATTTCCGCCGCGGATCTGCAAGATGCCATCGTAGGGACGGACCAACAAATAGCATGCCAAGTATCGCCCGGGAGCACCCTGCCATGCCACGTTCAAGACAGCGGCAGTTTCTGTCGGGAACTGTCCCGATTAGGAAAGGCTTCGAAGCGACGGCCCGGGGATAGCCTTTCGCGCAAAGTGTTCGCTCAAAATATTCGGGTGAATGACAAGCACGCGGGCAATATGCGGGGGCTAGCTGGTGGTTTCAGCCTTTTGCCATCATCCAAGGATGGGAATTGTAAGCACTCGCTGGTACGAAAAATCGAACAGCTCTCCATTTTCTTTTACCGAACATTTTACCCACTGCCGAATAATTTACCCTGAACGCCAAGTCATAATCCCAGTTCCATCTACGCCCTGACATGCCATTGGTGCTGGTGCCATCTACATAACAAGCGGCATATGCACGCCGTCATCCCATGGCGGGTCGCCCGTCGACATCTGGGGAAAGTCCAGGCCTGCCATGAGCTGCACGAATGGCTTGAGGAACGGATGCTTTCCCTTGCGGAACAGTGCGAATAACGCGAGAAACCTGTTGAGGATTTCCATCACTTGGGCTGTCCTCGAGGCCGCCCAGTCCATCTCGATGGTTGGCATTTGGGTCACCCATCCGGATGGGTCGCTTGCTGACGAGCTTGAGTCTAGAGTTCCACTGATGGACGTAGCGCAGGAGTCATGGTCCGAGGTGGGGATTCCAAAGTCACCGGCAAACGCGCCGCTATTCGCCGGGAATGTCTGCGCAATTCGTACGCAGTTGCTCGCGATGTCATACAGCTTTTCTGCCAGCCCGACCCCGTGCGTTTCTAAACAACGTATGTCGAAAAAGTCGCAGGCATCAATTGTTTCGGCGGCGATGTCGATGGCGTAATCAGGCCGTAGCTCCATGTTGGGGTCAGAGAGACTGGTGAAGCCGTGGCGGAAGGCAAGGTTCCAGAGCATATTGCGGATCCAATGTCGGGTGAGCAGAATATCCGCGTGTTGGGCACCTCCCTTTTCCATGGACGGACTCGCTTCTAATGGCTTGCTATATCGTCTTAGGAGCTGCACCAGCTTCTCTGCGGAGATGTGATTTGTATTTGGGTCCAGGCTGCAGTCTGACTTCCAGCATCGCACGACCGTCTCGTCGACGAAGTCAATCTGGTCGATCATGCGACCTAAGCCCTCAACAGCTAAATCTTCCACAGCTTCTTCGGCTGATGAGACACGCTTGATGAGCCTGTGGAAAGCCATGATATCCAGACCCATCAGGCGAGGCATCTGTAATGTAGAGCCATGCTGCAGCGCATATATCCTGCAAATGGTGGTCAGCGTCCTGGTTCTGTTCCGGTACAGAACGAAGACTCACCTTTCCACAAAGGCCAACGCCGTTACGGTTCGTACTCTCCGATCCATCTCATCAGGGCTAATGTTGCCATAGCTTGATGGATCATGCAGTCTCATAATCTCTGCCAACGTGAGAGCCTCACGAAACCGCACCGTTGCGGCATTATGATTGCCGCGGCAGAACTGACACCCAAAGAGGAAGAAACTGGTCATAACGGCTTCCACCGATGGGTCTTGTCCAAAGTCCGCGCCGCCATGCTGCTCTGCCACGTACGATAATACCGATTCAGCTAGTTTTAGGCGATCTGGTAGTAGAGGCTTGTCTTGGGCGTGGATTGCCTGGAATAGTGTGTAGGCGCAGATGCTGTGCACCAAGGCGTTGAACTGACGGTCATACTCGTGCCGACGACTCCTGAGATTTACCAGTAAGAATGACCTCCTGAAGAAGGGCATGGATAAATGAAGTCGAGCTAAGAAAATGTTGATGAGTTGTGATATCCGGGCAGGACCCAGCGGAGATAGATAGGCAGCGCTGAGAGCTGGCGATGAATGCTTCGGTGAAGGTGGCCGCCATCTGAGTTGAGCGTGTGCTAGTTTTGGTGATGGGTTCATCCGCACCATGGATAGTGGATCCGAGGTGTGAGACCGTATTGACTCTGGTAGGTTGTGCATGCCAGCTAGCGAGAAATCTGGAAATGCTGCTGGTGTGAACTCGGGAACTCTCTCCATCGGTACTAGGCTTGTTGATGGGCGTCGATGTGTATCATTGTCGTTGTCCAACTCCACGACACCGGATTGACCAAACCAGTCCCCGCTGGCTGTTGTAAGATCGCCATCATTAAAGCATTGATGAACTGACGGCACGAATCGATGTTCCCGCCCTGAATCAACAGATGCGTTTTTACTGTCAAAAGTCAATTCAATTGGTGTTTGACTGTCTTGAGATTCTTGTAATCTTCGAGCCGCCTTTTTCTTGGTGCGTTGCGAAGAATCTTTCGTGCCACCTTTTCCACTTGTACTGCCGTCAGCTGAAGCCTTGAACTTGTACTGCGGCCTGCGCTGGTACGAGCAGGTGAGCCCCGTGTCGATGCATGTCTTGCACGGGATGGTCCTTTCGCACTGTACCGGAGCGGCATATCAGTATTAGTGCCAGGCCGGCGGGATAAACATAGCCGGGCTGGGTGGCCATTGATGGAATCTCACCTTAACTTTGCGCACAAAGCAGTGGTCGCACGCGCGTGGCTGGAGGACGCGCGAGAGGGTCTGGTCCAAGACGATCTGATATTGATCGCCCATGGCGAGCAAACAAAACACGCGACGAACGTCACCCGGGGCGCCGTCTTATGGTGCTGACTGGTCGCGACGATGGGCAGAATACCGCGTCGGCCGGGCTGCATGAGGTCGGAGAGTAGTGCGGGATGAGGAAAGTTTCGCCGCCTCCGCACTAAGAACATGGGGTGCCAGTGCGGGCATCCCGCTCCGTGCTGAAACGCTTAACTATTTGCGATTATGCAATCAGGGAGGCCCCTTCTTTGTATTGAATGGCGAGGGGGAAGATCAATCACGCACCATGATAAAAGAAAACCTCGCGATGTAGCGTCATCGTCGAGCAGAGAAACCCACGGTCGGGTGAATAGCAGAAAGTTGCACAGCAAAGAAAAAACAAGCTTGCGGGGCCCTCCCCGGGCATTCAAATCCGCTCAGAGTCCGAACCATCTGCAAGTCCAGTGTGATTGTCGTTAGCCGACGGAAACGTTAGCAGCCAACCAACCCCTGGTCCAGTAGGCCCGATAATTCTGCAGCGTGCCCCAGGTTACACAACATGGGAATTCAACGGCAACAACCAGTCACGTTTCGCGTATGCACAGTGCACACCATCCCGGAGTGGTCACTTGCTCCTTGATTCTGGGCAGACGTTGTTTGTTGCCACAGGTTGAATTATCGTTGCGAAGTGGCTCAGCTGTCTAGGTGGAACGTGATCGGCGACTGTCCGAAAATGGCAAGTTCAATTTAGCGACGATTGCGGCGAGCCGCTCCCGCGCCGATGGGGCCTTTCAAAGCAACATGCCAACCTGCCGGAAATATCAAGCGGATGTTCGCATCAAAAATGACCTACAGAGCTGATGTTTCTACTCTGATATTCCAGAATCGGTGATTGGATTTTTGGCCATGTCATCAGAGCAGCCGAGCAGTCCTCCGTTTGCCCATCCTGAATCCTCAGGGAACTCGGCTTCAGAAGGGGGTTCATGTGTGCATTCAAGATCCACCTCTGTTTCGGAACCCGACGAAGGTGAAGTCTTTCTCAACAAAGAAGATGCATTCAACAAATGGAGACCGAAATTCCACCTGATTGCACCGAAAGGATGGCTCAACGACCCGTGTGCACCTGGCTACGATCGGGTCAACGACTGTTACCATATCGGCTTTCAATGGAACCCAGATACTCCTGAATGGGGCAACATCAAATGGGGGGCCGCAACCTCTCGCGACCTACTCTCATGGGATGTCTCTGTCGAACCGTCGATCGTCCCGACCGAAACGGAAGACCAAGGTGGTGTTTTTACGGGATGTCTATCGCCTGTTGAGCTTCGTCCTGGGCAGATGACGACATTCTACACCTCTGCCAGGATACTCCCTATTCACCACACGCTACCTTACAACTATGGATCAGAAGGATTAAGTCTGGCAACATCAACGAATAGTGGGAGGACTTGGGACCGCCACGCAACTCCGATCTTACCTGGTCCACCGACAAATCTCAAGGTGACAGGATGGAGAGATCCCTTCGTTTCGACATGGCCTTCCATGGCTAAAGCTCTAGGAGACTCAGAGGGGACGCTGTACGGCATAGTCTCTGGTGGACTTCTTGGCCAAGGACCGACTCCATTTATCTACCGACTTGACAGTGAGGATATTACGAAGTGGTCTTTTCTTTCGCCTCTAGTATCACTTCCTCGCAACTTCTCTCAATCGCCGAGATGGTCAGCCGACCACGGCGCCAACTGGGAAGTGACAAACTTCCTCAGCCTACAGGATCCCGACGATGCCAGGACGCATGACTTCCTGATCATGGGAGTTGAGGGTTTGCTAGCTACGGAGAAGAGCAGAGGTCGCTCAGATTTCGACAAAGACCACGGTCAACTCTGGATGTGCGGCACCACCGAAGCGCACGAGGGGCAACCTAGGATGAAGCACTTATATGGTGGACCTCTTGACCACGGAGCCTACTACGCCGGCAACTCTTTCTGGGATCCAAAGACTAATCAACGGATTATCGTGGGATGGATTGTCGAGGAAGACCTACCGATCGAGTTGAAAAGGCGGCAAGGCTGGGCTGGATTCCTATCAGTCCCGCGAGCTCTGAAGATTCAGAGACTGAGGAGAGTGACAAAGTCTCTTGTCTCGTCTCTTGAAGAGATATCATCCATCGGTCTCCGCCAGGACGGTGTTCAGGAGGGAAGCGACGAGCCCACCTTCGAAGTGACAACACTTTGCGCCGTCCCTGATGACAGACTGAGGGGTATGAGAAGGTCGATACAACCGGTCAGATCAGGAGGCGGATTCATCTTCCCCCAGGGATGCTCAACACTTGAAGTTGTTGTGTCGTTCGAGATATCTCCTCAAGTCCAGTCAGCTGGACTGAAGATCACTTTTGGAGGTAGTAAGTATTACTCTGCCACTCTTAAAAAGAATCATGATTGCTGACTGAAGCTCGCAGATAACGCACAAGAGGCAACGATAGAATTCGATCCTGCATGCGAAAGACTTACAATAAGACGAGACAAATCAACCAAGGAGACAGGGGTCGTCGTCGTTGAAGAGACGGCGCCTCATACACTTTTCACATACGTCGAGGGATCCGACGAGAATAGACGGACGCAGGAGCTGCTGTCTCTGCGAGTCCTGTTCGACGTCAGCGTTTTGGAACTATTTGCCAACGAGCGAACAGCGCTAACAACGCGCTTGTATGCCGACGTGCCGAGGATAGCGGCGATTGAGCCATTCATTCGTCAAAGAGACTCCTCGGGTAGCCCTCTTGGCACTACCTCTGGCGCATTGCATGAGTTTGCGTGCTGGGAACTTGGGCCTGGACAATAGACAGCTTGCATCAAGCGACGTGGTTTTTTAAGAACTTGTTTAGTCGGGACACTGTCGACTAAAGATCATGAACTATGAATTGAGCGCGATGAAGCGTGGTTATGCGTGCATTTTGCATGAGTGCATTGTGTGACCACCGATGTCCACCCCCGGCACTCTAGGATACGATAGGGCCGCAAAAGAAACATACATTCAAGTCGACCCGCGGTCTACACATCCAGTCGTCTCAGAGGTCAAGTCATCAAGAAGACCCCGTCCGTGGAGGCCACACCCCCACTTTCTTTCGACCGACGCCTGGAAATTGAGTCCTACCAGAGCATAAGTTTGGTTCGTTATGCTTGGGCCTCTTGTATCCAGTCTTGGGGATGCGGTTCTTGGCAGGCGCTTTAGAGCCCTTCACATGATCTGACGGACGAGGAGTCATGTGGTTCTTTTGAGCGGGCGCAGCTCTTTTCAACTTTGAAGATGACTGGGATGAATTCTCAATGTTATCAGCCTTGAAAGCGATACAAGGCTTGCCAGGCTGAACTTGACAAGACGGCGCGCAAGCTGTCTCGTCGAACACTCCCTCATCACAAGTATATCTGATGGTTCGGCAACGTCGGCCGTCCGATGAGCATGTGCTTGTGCCCGCTGGGCATGGTCCCCATGTGTCTGGGCTTCTAGGGCTGTGCTTGGCCAGAACCTCGCCAGCTGGGAGGCCGTTGTCGGTGGATGGATCGTGATCGACAGTGAAGGTTACTCCAGGCCTCGGGGCGGGGGCCGCAACCGCAGATGAGTCTGGTGGGGGCTTGTCCCTGCCACCTTGCGAAGCGTACGCCGTCGAGCCCTCCACACAGATACTCGAGTCCTCGAATGCAGCACGGAAAACATCTTGCCACAGAGCGGTCATGTTGTAAACATTGTCGAGAGTAAAATACAGCCTGCAGTCGGCTGGGTCGTAGCGAAACTGGAGTGGCATAGAGGTGTCGTCTTTGCGCAGCTGGTCACGAAGATTGAATGAAACGTGATCAATAAAGATACCTGTGTCGTTCCGGTTGGGAGGAAGCAGGGGCTGGACAGCTTCGTCCTTTGCGCCGATCCAGCTCATATCATCATCGAGTAAGCTACCAGTATAAACGCGTGCGCCGCGGCTTCCACTAGCTGCTTGCATTGTACCAGCCGTCGGAGCACCTCCTACGACGACGGTGCGGGCGCCGGCTTGGTTCTTTGCCAGCTCAAGAAACAAAGCACAGGCTGAGGAGCAAGTCCCGTCGGTGAGCTGCGCATCGCATGATGTTAGACGGTGCCATTATATTCTGAAAATCTTGGCCTGTACTTACGATGCCTACGCTTTCGGGCTTCCACATCACTCTAGTGTTTTCATCGTTGTCGTTCAGGTATCGATCGAGGAGCCATCCATCAAATGCGGCAGTATGAAAACTCGGGTTCTTGAGATCGTATCGCTCCTGAAAGGTGCAAAAGTCAGCGGAGAAACTTCAGGAGAAAATGCGCATGACATACCACGAGTGAAAAGTCGTCATCAACCTGTTGTCTAGGTCCCTCGTACTCCTCCCATGACGTGAAGTTATTCCCAGTCTCGTCGTTGATCCGCGTCGCAATCACCCACTCGTTTGCCACCAGCTCCGACCTCTCATCAGTGTTGGCTGCGAGGCTTTGCCAGTATCGCGTCGTAGCCGAACCTATGGTATTGCTGAGCTCATGGCTGCGTCGCTGGCTACCTGCGAAAGGATCGATGCCAGGAAAGAATTCGCGAAAGAGCAGAAGCGCAATGCCTGTCGACCCGCCAACATTCTTCTGAAGGTCGATGATAATATGCGACAGTTTTCTTTCCTTTGCTCCAGTAATAAACTTTGCAAGCGACTGGGCAAAGCTCTCCACCTCGAGACCATACTGGTTGAAATGGGGTATACTTAGCACACCTGTAGACATGTCTTCATAGAAGTATCCGGTAAGAATTCCGCCGTCGTAAAGACCGAGATTATCCTGGACAACATCTGGATTTGCTGGAAAGGCATGAAAGCTTGTCTCGTACCAGCTACCGCCTGACGCTCCGCCTGACGCTCCGTCTTCGGTTGCACCATCTGCAGGGGCATCGTCGGTTGCGCTATCTGCGGACACGTCTTCCGTGCCAGATGGGCCTCCGAAAACTGCCGGGAGCGGAACATCATAGTACGAAGCAGGCAGCAGACCGAGAACGAAGAAGTTGTAGAAGTCGCCTGGGGTTTCCAGAGGGCCTGTGAACTCTGCAATGTTGTAGACAGCGAGCCAATGCAACTCCACCTTTTCCATGCTTGGGTCTTCGAAGGAAAAAGTGATGGTTTCGCCCGGAAAGAAAGTGCTTGCGCCGGCGAAGATGCTGAATATTCCCTGAATGTCTTGGACGGGGCTATCCATGAGTTCGTTCCAGTCGGCGTGGGGTTCAAGCATGCCAACTGACTGCAGCGACCCAAAGCTTGCGAGATACTCAGCAACTGGTTCGTCATTGATGTGTGATACGGCGGATATCGGGGTCTCGAGATTGTTCTCCTGGCGATTGAGGATGTCGTCTGCGCGTTAGAAGTTAGCAAGCCCGCCAAGATCCATCCCCATACGTGCATGTGAGTTCCTGCATACCTGCAAAATATACTTTGGGCGTCTCTTTCCCATCAATCGATGCCGAAACCAGAGAAACCGGGCTTGCGAATGAGAACACAGACAAAATACCCGCATACAGGTCAACATGGGCATCGTTCACGGAGTAAACCAGGTATTGCAGAGCGACTTCAAAGTCGTACTGTCTTGTGAAGTACCCCGCTGTGACGTTGCGCTTGAGCTCTTCAAGGCCACCCATGAAGTCGAAGGCGGGCTGCTGGTATCCAGGAGGTGGGTTCTTCAAATGAGCCAGAGTGCTTTGGAACTGCATCGTCGTGCTGTAGTATTCGATAAAACGGAGCGCTGGGGCCTGATGGAATGGAACGCTGATCAGGCAGTCGTATGCATCGATCGCATAAAAGGCGTTGAATCCTGTTGTTGTCAGCTCTCCTCGTCCAATACATACGCCAAATACATTGGTCTCACCTTTGTTGACTTCGTCAATGATGACTCCGCATACTGACAAGTGCTCAACCTCGTCGACGGGGGCCTCTTGGCGACGTGGAAGCTCTCTTGGCGAGCGGACAGACGGTCGTGCGAGAGCAAGACCGCAGCATGTGCTCAGTAGCACTGTGAAATATTGGAGAAGCATCATTTGTGTCGAGAGCTCTACGTAACCAAACGAATGACTGACTGGGTTGAAAAGGAACTGTACCACAAGGTCTCCCACAAACTTCAATTCCAAGTGGTGGACAATGTCTACTTTTTCATGTCTATTCAGTTGACTATCGCAGCCTGATTAGAGTCAGCGTCTGTTGCTGGTTCTGGATTCCGGGTACGCTTCCCGTCCATCTTGAGCGCAGCTGTCGCTTGCTACTTCTGGAAATTAGACCCTGGTAAGACGTGACCATCCGAGGCCTGTCATTTGGCCCTAGATGTTCCAGTTCTACTGTAACATCATCCCAGCTCAGAATCCTACCACGCAAATTCTCACAGCTGGATGGACCGTAACGTCTAGTACCTTGGTAAAAAAGAAGCCCCTCACAGAACCAAGCATACTGACATCCTTCATTCATCATCAAATCCAGGCCCGCCTGTGTATGGCATCTACCGGGGGCAAAAAGCACCGCGCTTACAATATTTCAGGGGTATGGGAATGCTCCGGCTTGGCAGTCAAAGTTGCGTAAGGCTGGCGGCCGCCGACTCACTTACCCAACAAGGCATCTTCTTTTTTAAGTGGAACTACCACACATGACCTGCATGATGCCCAGAAATTAGAGTCGGTCAGACACGAGGGCCGGCAAAAGACTGGCCCAGCCTGGTCATTTGAGAGTGGCAGAATAAGCAGTTTACAGACTACGTAGTGTTCTCGTGGCTTTATTGCGAAAACAACCGGTTTTCTCTGAAGTCTGGAGTAAATACAAAATCTTCAAGTCGTAGCGTTCAAGTCGATACAGAAAATGAGGAATGAACTCACCCGCTGATGCACTCAGTACTGAATGGAAAGACCAACTACGTGGGCATCTGATGGGTGGAAGGTACCGCAAGGCGCAGGTCCTTGCAGGTGCATGGTTTGAACAGCGCCTGTCCAGAAGCAGCGCGTCGTAATAGCCACGCATGATTCATTTATACGAGCCTAGAGAAGCAATCAGCCGAATCAGGTTGCTTGCTGCCTACATGTGTGCCTGCACCTAACCGTCGAGTGTGGTGTCACAAAAGCCGAAAACCCTTGCCTCCAGGGCTCTTGTTGTTTGCACCGACACCGCTTACATCCTCTGTGCGGGCTGTGCTTGGCTCGCAGCTTTGATTGGAAGGATCTTCGCGCCCATGATACATCCAGTTCTCTCTGCAGACCTCCGAAGCGCTGGTCTCCTGTTCCCTTTCCATCTCAACTCGGACGATTCATTCCGGATGACAGTGTTCGACGCCCCCGTTCTGCTGAACCATCTTCAAACTCTGCTATCCCGAATATGACCGATAATGAGGAAAGCTTCTCACCGATGAGAGACACATTCAAAGATGAACAGAAAATGAACCTGGCAATGGTCGAATGGCAAGAACCGACCGTGGATACGTGGCCGCCACTTGGGAATGAAATCTTGAGCGGTGCTACCTTCCAGTGTTGGCATAGCCATCCGAACGAAAGTTGGATGATATGGTTCGTCGGGGCTCCGGGCTCTGGAAAGGTAAAAAAGATACTTTTTTTCTTTCCTAATTACATCCATGATTCTCGAATCGGCAATATCAGGCCAGGGATCTTCAAATCTCATCATGATTCTTTACTCCTTCGTTAGAAATGGCCACGCATTCTTTCACTGAGTATTCTATGCTAATCACATTTTAGACGACACTGTCGGCAATGGCGACGAAAGCGCTCCGACATATTTACAGTGGCGAGATGGACACCGTCATGGCCATTTTTCTGCGAGACGATGTTACCGTTGGAGGCTTTCTAGAGAACTTTCTTTGCAGCATATTCCAGCAATTACAAGCCGAGCATACAAAAGAAGATGCGGGTGAGGACTATTGGACAAAGCACCAACATTACCTTGATGCTAGGAGGGGAAACAGTCCCGAAAGACTTCGAATCCAGCTCTTGCGAGAGGCGATTCACTTGCGTCTGAACCAGCTGTCTCGAGCCTTTCTGATCATTGATGATGTTGACAGATGCAGCGCCGCCGCCAGCCTGTTACTTGAAAAGGAGCTCTCTGACATGGCAGCACATGGGTTGAAGACTTTCCTCACATCACGCGTTCCTAGCCTCAGGAGACTTCCACGAAAAGTCCAGTGCGACTCATGCCCAAAGAACGGAACGGAGATCATTGTGTATTGGAAATGCAAGGGTTGTGTGGAAAGGGGCTTAGAGCCGGAGAAGGCGCATGTACTGTGTCAAGTCTGCAGAGATGGCAAGAAGCTGTGTAATTCCGGGTGAGTCGTTTTGAAAGCCATTGCTTTTCCCTCTACATCTTTCTCTCAATTCCACATCCAACCAACCCCATTACGTGCAAGGTCTCTCTACTTGGCGATCCTGCACTTTCATCTTTGCTGCTGTTTGACAAATATTGGGTGGAAATGATACTGACGCCTTTCTCAAACACCAAGCTGTGATCCTTCGAACTTCGTCCAACCATTCGACTACGTCGAGGTGAATCTTTATCACCATGATCATTTCAATCGATACGTTGACTGGGACCTCGAGAGAGAGCACGGAGACCTCGGCCTAGGCAGCGGTGCCCAAAGCCTGCCTCCACATTCGGAGCTAGGCAAACGGCTTACGGAACCGCAAAACTTCGAAGCACTGAAGGAACTCCCGGGGAAAATTGTGGAACAGGCCGAGATGAATATCAGTCTTGCCCGTTTACGCCTTGACAACATCCATAGAGCACATCCTGCGGACGTTATTAACCCAACGGTGGCGGACGTTTTACCAGCCAATATTGTAGCTTTCTATGATGCCGGTATGAAACGTATCGAAGAGCAGGCACCACCTCAGCGTGCGTTAGGCCTTCGCGTTATTGCTGCAGTAACTAACTTTGACTTCGATCGACGTGGCCTGGGTTTTGAGGTCCTGGATGAGGTTCTCCGCAACGCAGAACGACCAAATGCTAGACATGAAGCAAACAGAACGCACTCAGCACCAGTGATGTCGACGACTCCGGTCCCCAAAAAAGAAAGAGGGGACACAGCCGCCCATGTGCTAGGCCCAAGACTCAGAGAAATGCTACATGCCACGCGCGGTTTTGTGGTGGTTAAGCCCTTCGCAGACTATCCCATGGTTGCTTACTGTAAAACGTTTCATATGTACGCGAAGGAGAACTACAATGAGGCCTTGATGCAGGCTCGGGAGGGTATTGATTTTGGGAGAATCAGGTTTGGTGCTTCTGGTCTTGGTTGCTTAGCTGAGTCCGATAGGTAGCAAGTCTGCCACCTCTAGAGGGTTGTATGCCGTCATGTATTTATGTACCAATGGAGATGAAAGAAATGAGCCAATCCAGTCCACAACGCCCACAGAACCGGATTTTCAGAAGGAGTAGGCAAAAGATGTCAGATGCAGGTTCCTCCCCATAAATCACATCTCGTTGAACGTAAAAATACCTACTTCTCGTGGCCTGCCAAGATCGGCTCCCCAGCCCTTGGGCCCTGCACCCGGCCCCCTGCACCCGGCCCCCTGCAGCCCACCTTACATGCTGACACCCCCGAAGACACAAGTCAGAGCCTCGTCTGCCAGCTTGTTCACTTTCTCACTTCTACATCACCCCTCAAGCGACTTATTGCATCAAAACCAACGTTAACGCGCCATGGCCATCTGCAAACGTTGCCGGGAGAACGTCCTCGAGTCAAACAAGACATGGGACTGTCATCACATCAATACAGACACCTTCAATTATGCCGCAGACTCAGACTGCATCTTTTGTCGAAAGCTAGGCGGATTTGTCAAGGAGCTCGACTTTAAGCCTCGTGTTGACGCATTCTATCGGTGGACCATGCGTGAGACTGCTCAAATCAGGGAGACCAAAAGCTACATCTCAATCACTTTCCGTCCAGTCTCCAGTCTGCATCGCGAAGCAGAGATGGGCGACCAACTTCCAGAAGTATGCTTTGATATGTTTCCCGAAGAAGGTTTGTGTTTTGGCTCCTTCGCATCAAGCCAAGATCCTAATACGTTTCTTAGACTTAGGCCCCATTCCGAGTGCGGAATCTTTTGGTGATAGAACCGACTCCGAAGCGTCTCGAAGGCAGATGAAGACTTGGTTGCAAGACTGCATAGACAACCACCCGAAGTGCAAGGCCCACCATCCCGACCGCACCTTCATGCCGACCCGCGTCTTGGACATTGGCGTCCCCGGCGCTGGGTCACCATCGCACATCCGCATAATCCACACTAAGGAAGAGACGATTGAAGATAAGGACAGGCGCTATATGACTTTAAGTCATTGCTGGGGCAGATCGGAGTTTGTACAGCTAACGGCACAGAATCTAGCCAGCTTCAAATCGACCGGGATCCCGTGGGAGAAGTCTTCTGAGACTAACCAAACGGCAATCTGCAGCAACAAGAACTTCTCAGAGGCTATGACAATCGCTCGTGATCTCAGAATACGTTACATCTGGATTGACTCTGTTTGTATCATCCAAAACGATACGGACGATTGGGAGGCTGAGGCAAAGCTCATGCACAAGGTGTACCGGAATTCCTATTGCAACCTCGCTGCTGCTGATTCGAAAGACTGCCATGGCGGACTATTCCGAGTTCGCGCAAACGACGTGCTGCCCGCCAAATTTGTGTCTGAACGCTTCTCCCGCAGATTCAGCAACCGCAGCTGGAGAATAGTCTCCTCCGATCTCTGGGACAGAGAGCTCCTTGGAAGCCCTCTCTATACCCGTGGCTGGGTTTTCCAAGGTATTGCCTTCCTCATTCTTTGTTTCGCTGTTTGCGGTTTCTGATGTAAATAGAACGAATGCTTTCTCCCCGCCTTCTCCAATTCGGCCATGACCAACTGTTCTGGGACTGTGCAACCATCTCCGCGTGCGAAGCTCTTCCTGCGGGGTTCCCGCTTTCCATCGACGAAAAGGCTGCCACAGACCGATACTGGCGCCAACGCCTGCAAGAGGCCGAAATTTCCGTGCGCTCGCATGTAAAAGTCTCCGAAGGCTCTCTCGAGAAGCTATGGAAGAACGTGGTTAGGACCTACACCTCCTGTAAACTCACCAAGCACTCCGACAAGTCCAATGCTTTGTGGGGAATCGCGAAGCTCTCGCGAGACATACTGCGCCAGGAGTACGCCCACGGATTGTGGTCGAATTCCCTGGAAGAGCAGCTTGCATGGCGAGTGGCTGGTGGTCCCAAAGTGGTGGAATTTCCGACTGAGGAGGCAGGCAAGAAGCAAAATCAAGCAGCAGCCATGATTCAAAAGACACTTTACCAGGAAGAAACCTCCTTCCCGAGCTGGTCCTGGACTTATTTGGACGTACCAATTCAAGTTGTACCAAGATTTCGCGAACGTCATCGGTTCTACAAGGTGACTGATCACAGCGGGGGCAACATCGGCTTCCAATTTGAGAACCCATACCGTGGTTGGTTACCGAAAGAGACTGTGCCTCTAAGCGAGAAGTTTGAGAGCATGGCTATAGGGCCGGACAACGGTGACAAGTATCGAAAGGCTCAGCTGGCCAGTACATGGAGACCAGATGAAAGGTCGAAGCTGCTATCTGACAAGATCCCCGTCCAGGGACATATTTGTCGAGGCACATTGATTTCGATATCCGGAAAGGAGGGCTGGGTGATTGCCATTGATGGTATCCAGGGTAATGCGGTGATTGAGGCTTTTCCGGACATTCAACCATCTCATAACGAGATTTCGTGCGAGTTTCTTGTTCTGGCGGCGTCTGGTGTAAAATTCGACGAGCTGGGATGCGAGATTGGCGAGGTTGGCGATGCTGAAGATGCTGAAGATGCTGATGACGCGGAAGACGATGACGAAAAGGAAGACGAACTGGATGATGACGAGATAGAGGATGACGAAGTAGAGTATGGCGAACTGGAGGATGACGACAGATTCGTCGCTGGGAATGACGGCGACATTCATTATTCAGGAGTGGGGATCTTAGTGAAGCGAGTTGGGGTTGACCAGTTGATGAGATTTGGGGCGGTAACTTTCCGGCAAGTATGTTTGCGCGACTGGATTCACTTTCGTTTGGCTTGCGGTGCTAGTGTCGATCGGGAGCTTGATGCTCAGGACGGAGTGAAAATGTGGCTTGTGTAAGTCTTAGTCTGCTAATTACAAGGGTGATGAATTGATACAATCAATACATCTTCTTGATGAACTCAATTAAATTGTTAGAACCGCCACGACAGGTGTTTTCTAGGCCGGGAGGAGGTGGTAGGCCAGCGGAAGACAATACACCTAGGCGGCGAAGCGAGACCGAACCGGCACCGGGGTCGGACTCGGACCCGACAGGTCCCACTCTCGCAATACCCCACTTTGGTAGGCCCATTTCCCCAGCCACCCGCTCTGCAGTCTGAAACGATTGGCTTATCATGACGCCGGGCCTCCTTTCCGATACATCCCGGGCTGCTCCCTTCATATCACTAACTTCCTCAACCGAAAGTTAGGAACATCACAGAAATATTCCCTTCTCATCGTCTCTTTCTGAGTCTTTTTCGGCGTGACAACCGACTCATCCGATCACTCTTGGCAAGCAGCCCATGTGCACGCCGATCGACACGTCCAAGTGGACATGGATGCTTTCCTGAAGCAGCAGGTGCCATCGCACAAGGACGGCAAGCAGGATAGCATCTCTTGGCACTCAACGCGCACCTCCCCGCCTGGTGAACCGCCATGTGCGACCAAGATGCAGGAACCGGGGTCATGGAAAGAGAAGGAGATAACGTTGGAGCGGGGAACGAACCATCATGAGGTCAGAGAAAGAAGGTCCGCAGTATTGTCTTGGCGTCCTGCCGCAGTAAACATACTTATTCGTCGTCCAGCTTTCGCCGGGTTCGCGTCTTCATCCTCTCTCTGTTGACCTGCGCCAGTGTTTGGTGGTGGATCGTTCGCGCATCGCCCGTCAATTTCCGCCTCGTCACCGACGAGATGAAGCTCAACGACGGCCGCAGCGGCCTCTCGGCCGTCCTCGCAGCCGCGGTTGGGGCCTTCTTCGCCAGCCCTGTGGCCTCGGCTTCATCCGCCTCCGCCTCATACACGCCGTTCGAGCCAATTGACCCCCAGAACTGGGTGAACCCCGACAACATGACGTGGGACGACTGGGTGAAGCCGCCCGGCACGGACTGGTCGAACCCGGCTCGCAAGGGCTCGAACCGCAACTTCAACATCGCGCTTGTCGTCGTGGACTATCCCGACCGCAACTTCACGATCAGTCAGCCGGCGCATTCGACCATCTTCAGCAACCCGCAACCCGCTGCCGCCGATGTTGCCCGCGAGAAGGTGCCGACTTTCTACCGCGACCTCCTCAACACGCCGAATGACCTCAACCAGGGACACACCCTCCACGAATACTGGATGGAGGACTCGGCTGGGCGCTTTGGTGTCGATCTCACTGCCTTTGGCGCATATCAGCTGCCTGCGAACGGATATCAGTATGGTGTGTCTGATGACATGAATCCTGGCGCCTGTCCGACTGGAGAGACGTGCAACCTCAACATCAGGACGGATGCGCTGTCAGCCTGGCGCAACGACGTTGGTAACGACACGGCCGATGCTTTTGAGCTCGTTTTCATTCTCTCTGCGGGCCAAGACGAGTCTTCGACATGGCAGGAGTTCGGCGAGATGAAGTTTGACGGGCCTGAGGATGTTCCTGATGAATTCGGTCCTCCCAAGACTGGTAACACATCTGTTCCAAACTGGGCGCGTACTCGCTACGTTCCTTGGACATCCTGGGCCGCGGCTTCCACACTGTGGCCCAACGCCGGTGGTGGCTCGTCTACTCAGGGCGAGAGCTCCGGCATGGCTGTCTATGCTCACGAGCTGAGTCACTTGCTCGACATTGGCGATAATTACAATAATCCATACGGCACTCCGTTGCGCAGAGCTTACACCGGAATTTGGTCCATGATGTCTAGAGGCTCTTTCAACGGCCCCGGTGGACCTCACACCAGGTGGCAGATCCCCGCCCTGCAAGGCTCTTCGATGGGTTCGCTCCACACCCTCCGAGACAAGTATCAACTAGGACTCATCGAGCGACCCGATATTCTTTGGCTGTCCCGCGAGGCACTTGCCACCTCAGGAATCGCAGTCGCAGATTTGACAGCACGATCCGTGGATCCTGGTGACGGCCTAATGGGAATTCGCATCATCATGGATTCTGACCGGTCGCCGGCCTGCGATATCCAAACTGAGCCACTCTGCGACGGCGGAAGCTGGGACAACTATGACATCGAGGTTGTCGACCGTATGGGATCGGACAGCTTCACGCCCGACTCCGGCGTCCTGATCAGCAAGTCCAAGAACGAAGACAACCAGCCCTTCCAGTGGGTCATCGACGCGCACCCCGAAGACATTGAGCTTGTCGACTTCCACCGGCCCAACGGCTCCATCGCGATGATCACCATGGGCGACTACCGGCAGCTCGCGGACGCGCTGTTCCACGCGGGCACCAACTCCGGCAGCGAGTTCGAGTTCATTGACGAGGCCAACGATCTTCACTTTTACATCATTGACCGCCACCGGAACGACGACGGCGTCTTGTCTTACACCGTTGCAGTCCGTTCCATCGGCGGCGAGGGGGGTGCTAGCGTTCACGACATATCCCTTGAGGAGGGCCAGGTGACGGCTCTTGAACAGAACACGGCCACGACCCAAGGCGTCTCGTGTTCCTTCCAGCTTAGCAACAGCGGCGCATACGTGGCGGTAGACCCGAATGACGCACAACACCCTGAGGATGTTTCGGCGTTCCTCGCATCGGATGTCTACAGGTTGAACGCCGAGGTTGAGGGAGCTGGCTGGCGCGTCGAGGTTCCTAACGCCTTGGTCACAGCCAAGTTTGGTGAAGTTAAGACGGCGTTTGTGTCGGTTGGTGCAAGTGCAGATGCTGCCGACGCAGCTGTGGTGACGCTGAAGGCCACGTCGGAGTCGGATCCTTCTGTTGCCGCAACGGCTCAGTGCAAGGTGTCGAAAGCTTGAAAGGGCAATGGCTCTTTCTTGCAGTATTATGGCAGTATTATGGCAGTATTATGACTGCAGTCTACTAATACCTAAAACTAGTATTGATAATACTAAACCGTGTACATCACTTGTTTCTGTTCGTCGGTGACTGATCGCGCAAGCATACTGTGAAAGGTATTTCTCTTCCATACATACCTATGGTACTAATATCTACGTGAAATTATATATCTCAGGCCATTACTTCCGAACAGCTCAGAGGCTGGGAATCGTCGCATTCCCTTGGTAATCGCCCTTCTGGGTGGTGAAGTCCTCAACGGTACCCAAAGATTTAATTCTGCCCAGCAACAGCTCAACCACACGGTAACCAGACCCAGCCGTGTACCCAGGCAACTCGTGGCCGGCCAGCTGGACCTCGTAGTATGTCAGGCCTCTCTCGTAGCCGAACGCGCCCACGACGCCGGCCTCGCTCAGACGGCCGTCGTTGTACTCGGGATGGAAGGGCACGTAGAACTCCTGGTCCTGCGGGTACTTCTGGAAGCCCTGGAGGCCGTTCCAGGTGGTGTTCTGGAGCGCGAAAAGCGTGCCGTTGGGCGGGAGGATGTAGTCGAGGCGGCCGACGCCGATGATGGTGTTGTTGGTGTGCTCGATGACGCGCTGCAGGACCTCGTTCTGCGCGGCGGCCGGGGAGGTGTCGCTCGAGTTGGAGTTGGGGCCGCCGCCGAAGACGTTCTTGGGGGTGCACTGGTACCACGCGACGTGGGGCGCGTTGATTGCGTCTTGGACGTCGGTGCGGTTGAAGTAGACCTGCGCGCCCTTGGGGCTGTAGTCACCCTGCGGAACCATAGTTAGTAACTTTGCTGGACCAGCTGATGGGTGGGGGGATGACGTACCTGGTTCACGATGCCCAGCTGAGAGTACGTGAAGGGGCACGTGTCGGTGATGTGGTAGATGTTGAAGCACGGGTTCGCGTCGAGGGCGCCCTCGTACGCCCAGTCGAACATGTCACACGTGTAGTTGCCGGAGGGGTCGCTGTACGGGTCGGGCAGGACGGGCCAGGGTCCCTTGGGCGGGAAGGTGGCGTACTCGTCGAGGTAGCTCGAGTAGTTGCAGTACTCGTGGGTCCAGCGCAGGGCGTTCATGTACGTCTGGTTGAGGTTGAAGATGTTCTGCCAGGACTCGATGAAGGGGTAGATGACGGCCTGCTGCTGCAGGGTGCCGTCGCCGATGATGGGGTCGTTGATGGCGACGCCGCCGAGCTTGTAGTACTTGTCGTCCTCGGCGGTGATGAAGGCGTCGGCGATGTAGGGCACGTAGTAGCCGGCGTAGGACTCGCCGGTGATGTAGGTCGTGGCGCCCTCGAGGCTGAAGGTGTCGATGAAGTTGCGCCAGAAGCCGATGAACTGGAGGCCGAGCTCGACTTCGTTGGTGATGTTGGGCGTGCCCTGGCTGTAGCCGACGCCGACGGGCTGTTCGACCCAGATCACGTTGGTCCTGGGGTTGCGGGTCAGCTTAAGTAGCGGATGCGATGCATCGTGGGTCTGTCTTACAAGTTGGTCCAGCTGTAGGAGTTGGGTGTGGGCGCAAGGGTGCCATCCTGCCACAGGAACGGGCCGTTCTCGGTAATCAGACCGCTGAGGGAGCTGCATCCCGGTCCGCCGTTCAACCTGTAGGATTCATGTCAGAAGCTTCTTTTCGCACCTCACGCGAGACGACTCACCAGATGAGAACTTCCTTGCCGGCATCGGGATTCGTGCTCGGGAAGAACCAAAAGTACAGCTGCCTCTCCTCGTTGGGGTCCTGAGAGATGGGCAACAGGCCGGCGTAGGACTCGCCAACATCGAAGTTGACGTCCGGAATCGCGGTTCCGTTCACGACGAACTTCTTGGACTTCTCAGTCAAGAACTTGGACGTGTCGCGCTTCTCGACGGGCTGCTGCGCGGGGGACGGGATGCGCGTGTGGCCCTGTCGTCGCGGGTGCTCTTGGTTGAAGGCATTGAGGGCGCCCTGGTTGAATGTCGCCTGGGACAGGGTCCCGAACGCCAACAGCGCGCTGAGGAACTTGAGATGCATGGCGGAGGTAGCTTCAGTGATCCCGTTGTTGGTCGCGATGGATGCGCCAAGAACCAACAGGCTTGGCGCTAGGTCTTTATATAGCGGGCTCCTCCAGGGTCGCAATCAAGAGGCAGCATTATCGTCGCCATCATCATCATCATCATCCACTCTGTTGATAAGACTCGCGCCATCTTTCGCGTTGATGTCACAACAGTAGGTGACCGGATCACGGCACACGTTGTGGACGCGGAGATCTCGACGGTGAACCGCTGTTTATTCGCTTGTCTACCGGGCACTTCCCCGCATCGGCAATGTCGGCATTGGGGGGCCATGGTCCCTTTGCTTATTGCGCGAGGTTGGCCCAGGGCAGTTGGGGCAGGTGAATTTGCGTAACGGATAGCGTCGGGCGCAAGAGGTCATGCGAAGTGCCGATCGAAGACACGGTGCGGGAACAAAAGTCCCCCCGTATTCCAGGGTTTTCGCGAGGGACGGACGGGCTCTGCGCGTGAAATTGTGAACCGCCATTTCATGGGTAGTGCAGCGCTACCCCGACCTGCCTGTTCAGGAAATTAGGTTCTGGCACGTCAGCTAGGCATGACCTAGCTCGTGGTGTTATCTTATCGAGTGAGGGTTCTTTTGTAGAACGGCCCAGGGTGGTGACATCATGAAGCTCATGTCCCTGGATATTAAATCGCAATCTTGTGAGTGAGGCATAAATGATTATGTGAGTTGTGATTGGACGCGGTCTCGACGGAACACTTTCCATGACACATGGTGGTTGAATCAAGCTCGCGGATCGGCTTGGCCGATTCGAAACCTCCGAGGAGCCGCCTTGGAGGATGAGCGTGGCGCCGGTAGGCTTGCCGCCAGCTCACTACGCCTGGAAGGACGTCTTGGATAAGACGAACACATGTTGTCGAAACGTGGGAACTGGTCCTTTTACATCTCAATAACCAGCTAACAATTCAAAGCTTGCATGAGCTTCACATCGCGCCACGCGATGCACAGTGAGGGAGCTTTCCCTCTATGTTTCTTCAACGAGCTCCAACAGATCAACGGAATTTATGCAATTTAGCATTGCTGGCAACTATCTCACAAAAAGCAACATTCGGGGTGCTTGCGGTTCATGGACACAGCGAAGAAGCGATTCGGTTGTTCCATCGCTAGGAGACCGCGCCGGAAACCTGCGATGCAACACTGTCCAGTACCGAAGGTGGGTACACATCTCTTGCAGGTGAAATGAGATACCACGCCTTTAGAGAAGAGTCTTTACATTGCATCATCAAGTTGCCGTCGGAACATACTGCTCAACTACTGAATCTCGTGGGCAAGCTCACGCCGAGCGAGACGGCGGGTCGAGCTCTGCTCCGGGGGATTGAATCCGCTGTGGGTCCCGCTAGGGCTCACAAACTCGGAATCCGGGTGCCCTGCCAGGTCCCTCACAAAGAGATCCAGTCGCTCAGATCGTCTAGTTGGTTAGGATGATACGTTGTGGTCTCCATCACTCAGCGATACCGTGTTGACGGCGGTTCGAATCCGCCTCTGAGCATCACTGTTCTTTTTTGGGGTTTATTGCTTTTGTCGTCAACTCGGTTGAAGATTTTCAGGCTATTCATACATACTCTCACCGTCGTTGTTACGCTCCAGTGGCACGACTCAGCACTCATATCGCGCGTCTTAACGCGTCTCAACGCGGAGCAATTTTGCATGAATGGGGGAATTGAACCCTTCAAAGACCTCGACTGTAGAGCCAAGCTTCACTGTATTCCAGGCCTTTCAGACCGCACGGAGCCGGACGCGACCGGCCCTTGTGCGGTAACCCTCACATGGGACGGTGTTCATCAGATGCTTATATTGAACTGTGTGGTGTCAGACGAACTCTGGAATACGCTAATTTGCAGGTTGCTTTTGGCTTCGCCGATGACGTGCGCTTCCTTCGAGGTCGCGCCATACCCCGCGCTGCCGGGGTTCGGCGCCGGCAACGGACCCTTCGACAGACACGCGACGGGCGGGTGGCCGGGGATATCTTGACCATGCATCTCTTAGTCCCGGAAAAATTGATCTAACTTTATAACATCTAAATACTGCGTTCAAATGGGAGTCATGTCGCAAGCACACACCTTCACCGAGATACCCCGCATAGACCTTTCCCTCGCGTCTGACCCCGCGACGGAGCCGGTTCTTCTCGATCAACTCCGGGATGCGCTCATCAACGTCGGCTTCTTGTATGTTATCAACCATGGCGTTCCCGAAGTAACGATATCAAATGTCGTCGAAGCCTTGCCAACATTATTCGCGCTGCCCGCCGAAGCGAAGGACGAGATTGCCCTGAGGAATTCCCCGCACTTCTTGGGATATAGCGGGGATGGGTCAGAGACTACTGCTGGGAAGAGTGATCGTAGAGAGCAAGTCGAGTTCGCGACTGAGCTTGAGAAAGTGTGGAGGGAGGGTGTGCCTCTGCGAGAACGACTGAGGGGCCCTAACCAGGTAGGTTATCGGTGTGATGAGGATTGAGTTTGGCTGATGAGTGCAGTGGCCTTCTGGTTTTCCCGAGCTGCGTCCAATAATCGAGGCCTACATCGCTGAGATGACAGGGCTCGGCGAGAGTTTCTTACATCTGGTCGCAAAGGCGCTCTCGCTGCCACCAGATACCTTTCTGCCGTTCCTATCGGACCAGCATCGGCTGAAGCTGGTTCACTACCCAGGACTACCAGAGAGCGAGGCGGGAATCCAGGGCGTTGGGCCTCACAAAGACTCCTCGGGATGGTGGACGTTCTTACTGCAAGCGTCTCCGCCGCATATCAAGGGCCTGCAGGCACTCAACAAGAACGGCGACTGGATCGATGTGCCTGTTTTGCCAGGGTCGTTCGTCGTGAACATCGGCCAGGCCTTCGAGGTTGTTACGAATGGAGTCTGCAAGGCGACGACGCATCGCGTGCTCTCTGGCTCTTTGGAGAGGTTCAGCGTGCCCTTCTTCCAGGGTGTCAGGCGAGACTTGACAAAAGAGGAGGCTGTTGGGATGTTGAGAGCACATTTCGAGAAGCCCGAGATCAGAGGTTTATCGCTAGAGTCCGAGGAAGGGAGGGAGATCGACTCGGCCTTCATGGAAGGGAAGTATGACACGTGGGGTGAGAATCAATTGCGGACGAAGATTCGGAGTCATCGGGATGTTGGACAAAAGTTTTACGCAAATGTGTTTCATAAGTACGTCAACGATGACCAATAAAGATTCCACTTCACACGCTTTGTCACCGTCGAATTTCTGGCTAGTCGTAATATTTGGCCTTGACACCTTTCACAATCTCCTGCTCAGAGATCTCGCTTCTCGCTTGCTTGTTTCTGTTGACGCCCGCCCGAACTCTAGCCTTGACCCACTCCCCGGCGGTGATACCAGCCAACTCCGAGTTGGCATTTGAGTCATAGCCCAACCGCTCAAGGACTTTACTTTGCACTGGTCTCAGTTCAAGACTGTCCTCGGGACGAACAAAGTAGAGAACGCCCAAGCGATCAATGCCAGCTTGGTCAGGAGGCGGCACCACGACTCGGTGGATGCTGCTCTTGAGGAAGCCATTGGTGAGGAACTCCAGAGCATCTGCCACGTTGACCGTGATGCTTCCATCATACGGCTTGACCCTGTCACATCAGATTAGTTATGTCTTCGAAGAAGTGCATAGGCCGGAAACTTACCACTTCCAACCGCCATCGTTCCCACGAACTTGCAACGCTGCGACGGGTTGTCGGAACAGAAGGGTCAGGCTTCCGAAGTCAGTGTGGCCCTTCACCCAGACGTTCTCAAGCTTCGCATTCGTCTCAGCATCGCGCGCGTGATACTTCATGTATCGCAGGTGGCAGTCTGACAGGGCCTCGTCGTATCTGTGTCGGCCCGCGAAGTAATCTTCTGGAAGTTCCAATATGATTGCGAAGAGAGTGAGAAGTTTCTGCACAATATTGTTGTGAATGTGGCGAGCGAAGTGTTCGATCTCCTCCTTGTTCTCGTTGATCACGTTTGGCTGAGGACGCTCAAAGGCGGGGATGAACTTGGGGATGTTGAAGATCTCGGTGTTGTCAAACACACCTGGACGGACTTCCTGGAGGCACTCTTGTGAGCGACACGTCAATCGTTCTGAGTATAGATAGCCAACATACCCTGAGACCCAGCGGCTTGTAGCCGTTGTAACCCCCATTCTCGAGGTCAGCTCGGTACTTGAGCTTCTCTTCCGTTGGCAGCTCGAAGACGGACTTGCCGATGGCAAATTGACGGTCTACCTCTTCTTGACTGAGTCCAAAGTTGATGATGTAGAAGAATCCAATATTTTGAATCGCATCAAATAGCTGTTTGGCTAATGCCTCCTTGCCGCCCGGTTGGTCGAACTTGGAAAGATCCAGAGTTACAAGGTCTGCCCACTCCACTGCAAGTTGAGGTATGAGCGAAGGACTCCCAGTATGAAGCTATCTTTATGCACACTCACATTCATGTTTTGTCTCCGGAACTTGGTGATACACAGGCAGCGAGGTCTTGTGCTCGCTGGCTGGTGCTCGTTGGACGACAGCCGCCATGTCTGGCTTTTTGATCCCGATTTACGATAGAATATAAGAACTTTGAGTATTGGAATCGTCCCTCGAGATGACTTCATACGATTCGCCGTTCGGTCTCTTCATAACCCCACAATACTACCGTTGAGTTGTTCACTATTTAATGTCCGACAGATACACATTCTCCGTACTCGGCCCGCTGTCGTGGGAATGGGTGTGCATGGGGTACGGCATCCGCATCTCGTCATCGCGGGGTCTGATTGCGAATGCAAGGATCATCGTCGGACGTCGCCCGCTCACTGCAACCAACCTCACTCAAATGTACACAAATGCGGTTTGGATGTCCATCGCCCTGGTTGAGCGCCCCCCACGAAAGGATCTTTCAGGAGGGAAATGGAGGATTTATCGCGGAGTTGCAGCCCAAACGCCTGCTGCATCCCACGCTGAAGCAGAGGCAGCGAATCATCCCCTCGCATAAACCTTGCTCGCGATTCTAGCATTCGATGACATGATCGGGATTTATATGTGAGCTCGGCTTATTTCCGTTGGTTATTGTGATTTTGAGGATGATGCAGTTCTTGGCGCGTCGGTTATCGCCAAATCGATGAGGTGGGCATCGATGCCATCAAAACTCGAACGGCAATGTTTTTCCCGCTTCCATGACCCGACATTTCCCTTCCACGGAGAAGTTTTCTGGCCACCAAAGTTGTTGTTTTGACCCAACATGGCCGATTCAAAGGACATATCGACGCTGACCCAATCATTGCGAGACCAGGGCGAGCCCAGCAAAGCCGATGGGTTGACTTTCGCCAGGCGCGGAGCGCAAGTAAACGAGACCACGGCAGTAAGCGATGTCTCCGGCTTCGACGCAGACCGCATGCGGGCGCGGTCACTTCTCACTGCCGCGGAGGAGAAGGCCCTCATGAGGCGCGTCGACTTCCGCATCATGACAATTTGCTCGCTGTTGTTCCTGATGAAGAACATTGACGCCGATAACATATCGAACGCGCGAATCATGAATAAGGGGACTTCGAGGAACATCATGACGCAGTTGGACATGACGTCGGATGAGTACAATTTGCTCAACGTTTTGTACTATGTAAGATGCATCCCGGGACGTGAACGGTGCGGGCTTACTGACGCAGAAAGGTTCCATACATCGTTCTTGAAGCGCCTTCGAACCTGTTGTTGAAGAAGTTCAGACCGAGTGCTTGGCAGTCAAGAATCATGATCTCGTGGGGCATCGCTCTGCTTTGCCATGTGCCCGTGAGCAACAAGGGCGGCATTTATGCAACGCGGTTCATCCTCGGAGCAGTAGGTAACCCATAATATTGCCCGATTGGTTCGATGCTAATTTTTTAATCCTACAGTTTGAGGCTGGAATGTTCCCAGGAGTCATTCTTCAGATGACGTATTGGTACAGACCCGATGAAATGTCCATTCGTCTACTTTATTTCTGTGAGTGAAAAGCCCTGGAATAAGTAACCGAACCTAGGGCTGACGAATACCGGAGACGTTCTAGGAAATCTGTCTGGAATCTTCAGCGGAATTCTAGCCTTTGCCTTCGACACAGTTTCAGGTAGCAGGGGGCTATCAGGGTGGCAGTGGTAAGTCTTGCAACATGTAGGAATGGAGCGAAAGTGACCAGAGTACTAACAGCGTTTTAGGCTATTTCTGGTGGAAGGCCTTATTACGATCGTACTGGGAACAGCTGTCTACTTCTTACTTCCTGATTGTATGTTCCTTTGACCGCCCCGATAGATATCAAAGCATACGTACTGACACAGATAGTCCCACCGACCGCCAAATGGTTGAGCGACAAGGAAAAGGCCTTCATCCAAGCCCGACTACCAGCAAACGCACCGAGGGCCGAGGAGATGAACTTCAATTGGAGCGAAATCGTTGACTCGCTTAAGGATCGTCGACTCTGGCTTTTTACTGCCATCTGGGCTACTTTCACCGTCGGCACTTCTGGAGTCCGCTTCTACCAGCCAACCGTTATCGCAAACCTTGGATTCACCACGATCGCCAGGGCTCAACTGCTCAACCTGCCGATCTCAATACTAGCAATCTTTGTCATTGGCGTCACCGGCTTCTTCGCAGACAAAGGTCTCATTCCGAGACCTCTATACCCTCTTGGAGTTTTCGCCGTCATCCTTGCTTGTTACGGAGTTCTCGTTGCGTATCCCTCCAACGGCGCCGTCTACGCTGCGACCCTCATCGGAAATGCCTTCACTGCTGCGTTTTTCCCGCTTATGTGGCCCTGGCGTGTGCAAACCACTTCTCGAGCTACAGGTTCTGCGTTCAGTATTGGGTTTGTGAACAGTTATGGTCAGATTGGTGGCGCCATCGGCCCTCAGATTTTCAGATCGAAGTATGCGCCGCGTTATCAAACCAGCTTTGCTGCTGCGATGGCGTTAGTCGGCTGTTGTGCCATCATCACCTGCATAACGTGGTGGGTTACGAGGAAGACGGAGTCGGATACTCGTCGGTTGAAGAGAGCAAGAGTTCGCGCCGAGAGGGAAGGGTTGGCAGTGCTCGACGATGTGGTGGATCGCGACTTGAACAAGAAGCGTAGCGATGACGAGGAAAGCGCCTAATTAGATCTTCTATAGGTATCACTATCTGGAATCATCAATCGATGAGTATGTACTGGCAGTTGATGATGAGTATGTACAACGCTATGCGCCGGAAGGTGTCAGACCGGCGAGTGAGTAGACTGTGGAACAGCATTTTCTGATCCCTCACTACATGACACGACCGAATTTTCTCTATGCTTCTGACTCTGTTCCGGTAACGAGACCATCTCTGCTCCATACGCAGAGTGTCGTCTGGATTTGGACTCTCCGATCGCCTTTGGCTTTGGCTTCATGAACAGTGTTCTCCACAGTTGACCGGCGTTTGGCATGCACGCTACAAATACGCCAACGCAGAGCTCGGTGAACGTCCAGACATAGACCCAAAGTGCTTGAGCTGAGGATTCGGTCAGCGACTCGAATGAGCATGACGCGGACTCGCGGATTTGGACTTACATGTTACGTTGCTATCTGTCATGAAGCGGACCATTGTGTGGATCCGAATGGCGCTGACGGCAGTAAGGCTGGAAATTGTTAGTGATGAAAGGACGAGTGTGATGGATGTAAACTCACAATAATCCCACACTAAACATCAACATGACTCCAATCTTCTTCCGTAAAACCAAGTTCAGCTTGTAAAGCTGCGTCAATGGAAGAATTAGCATCCAGACGTCCAGGATGATGTTGATGATGGCGTGTGATAAGATGAATTTGTTAAAGTCGAGGCATCTCTCGTTCTTGTAGCTCTCATTCTTATCCCATCCTGTCCAATACAGTGAAAGGGGCCGGCATTGCGCAAAGGACAGAATTATGTAAATGAGCCCGACGAGGAAGTTGAGACCATGGGTGGCCCAAATGATCTTTCGGAAGCCGCGTGTTGGGAAAATTCGAAGAAAGAAGAACAGCACTGATGCTTTGAGGGTCATGAGCCCTATAACGTAGAGAATTTGTGTAGCGAATAGCATCTTGAGAATTTCGAATGTTAGCTATTGCGCTTTTTCAACAGAAACCTTACGGTGAATGTTTAATCAAGCTGCTGCTTACCTGAAGGAATTCCACCATCTTGGTGGGTGCAACTGTCCAGACAGGATCTCCGAGACCGATATCCAAGGCTTCAAGGCTGTCAGTACAAGTTTATAACAGCGAAGTCTTCTGAATTACTCACATCGATAAATCAAGGGCACCAAAGGAATAGTGCAAACCTGCGCTGTCTGCATCAGCAAAGTCCAGGAGATCATCATAGTAGACCAACTGACGTATCCGGTGATCGCCATGAAATCATCTGCGCCCCAAGGTAGAGGATTCAAGATTTTGTTGAGTATTCTGATACCAATGAACACAGTTGGCAATGCAAAAAGTATACCAGTGAGATAACGCGGAAGGGCCGTGTTGTCCGCAACTGTCACCCCACATGCAGTTGCCGAAACTCTCACGGAATCTGCGTCCAACATTAGCAACAACTCTGCCCCTGCTAAGCTGAAGGACTCTCACCCAAACGCTCTGCCATTGTGCAGTTCGCCTTGATGCAAGGCGCGACTAGATCCGTGAAAGTGGTGTCGGCGCAGAGGCAAGCGGCGTCGAGCGCGCGGCATGGCGACCTTGGCAATGCGTCCATCACACAGATTACCTGGCAAAATTTTAGCCATATTCGTACGTCATCAGAGAATCTCGAAACCTACTGCGCAGTTTGGATAGCTCGAATAGCCAAACCCGGTCACCATTCTCACGCTGGCAGCCAACGCCGCGAGGAGGTGGGATTTCCTCATGATTCCTTCGGCTCCGAGAGTCGTGTACGAACAAAATGACGTTGAGACTTCAAGACATGGTCGCGGGGCTCACTCCAAATATCTATGCATGGATTAAGTTTCTGGCAAAAGTGGCGACCGAGACACTGCCTCGTTGGCTTGCGCCGCAGCAAACGAGACAGTACAAGCATTGCTGCACCGGCGCGAGCCTCAGATCGTCCATGGAATGAACAAAGCGCTTCTTCTGCGTGAGATTTTCCATCGGTGTTAAGATGCTGGGAAGGGGAAGCCGCCGCGGGACTGATGTCCGCATCCGTTCAAAGATCACAGCTGGTCACCGGACGATTCAGCGACACCCAATGAATGTGAAAGAATTATGGAGGATCTAGGCTAGGAAAGCCTAGATCTGGGACGAGACCTCCGGAAACGGAAGGCTGTCACCAATGCGGAGAACAGACTCGGGCACCGGTACTCGGCTTGTCCAGTGTCTCACTACCTTGTCTCACCTCCACTGTTGAAGATTCCGTGAGACATTCGGCTAACCTGGCTCCTGGTGACGTGCACATCTCACTTTGGTCGTGAATTATCCTGCAGCCAATGCCCCAAAGGATGTTGGAATCCATTCACGGAAAGACAGACGAGATACAGATTCGTCTGGGGCGTCCAATGTAAATATATACAGAGCTTGCCTACATGAAGATGAGTCTAATTCAGCTTCATCACTTAAATCATCTCGAACCTTTCAATCTGCCGAGCCCTTACATTAGCCATGACTTCATGTGGCTTACTGTGAAGTCGAACAGGCCTTCAAGCCATTCGCTGGGCAGCGCATCAGCCAATCCTTTCTGGGTTCTTTGGAACGAAGTTTAGGGAGCAAAGTGGGTGATTGTATTTGTTTCGACTTTTACACAAAGACTTGCCTATGCACCGATACCTCCCCTGAATCATGGTTCGCCATGACTCCCTTATCCGCCGGGCGCCAACACACATGATGGCGGTGAACATGCGTTTCCCACAGCCACGTTTAAGTAGTCTTGATGAGATCCGCAGCCTTCTCAGCCACGGCGTATACGGTGGATTGCAGATGGCAAGCGGGGATCAACGGGATGACACTGGCGTCCACCACTCTGAGCCCCTCAAGACCATAGACGCGAAGCGTGGGATCCACCACTCCGCCATGCTCCAGGGGTTGCAAGCTTGCGGTGCCGCTTGGATGAGCAAAGCTGGCGTACAAGGAGTTCCTCACTGCCTCGGCGATAGCTGCATCACTGGTAATGTTCGCGCCGGGAAGAATCTCCAGAGGTTCACGCACGGCAATTGACTTGCTGCCCATGAATTTCCGCATAGCCTTGATGCTTAAAACAAGCATCTCAAGATCGGCAGGGTTCTGGAGGACGCCAAAGTCGATGATCGGCGTCGTCGCAGGGTCTGGATCTGTGGTGTTGATCGAGACCGTGCCACGCGAAACAGGCTTCTGGAAGGCGATGCCTGCTCCAGCAAAGCCTCCGAAGGGTACTTCGAGAATGCCTGCCTCGGGGTTGCGGTAGAGCTTAGCAAGAGCCTTTCGTTGCGCAAGGAAGCCTTCAACGAGTTCAGGATGCTTGCTGTAGATATCGGGGAGGAAGTCCCCAGCATTTTGGGCTTCGATACTGGCGGTGAGGTTCTCATACTCGGGAGTGAGATCTTGGAGCGACAAAAAGACGATGTTGTTGCCACGTGCGTGGGTGAATGGTCCAGTGCGATTGGCAAAGTATTCGGCCTCGGAGGCATTGAAGAAAGCGGGATCGTTCATTGCATCGCTACCAAGCTCAGGGGGATTGCCATCTAGAAAAGAGTCAGTCTTTTCGTTCCACCAGCAAGATGCTCCAATACTCACAGTTGTACAACATCAGCATCCAGGGATGATCTTGGTAATTGGCACCAACTCCAGGAAGATCGGCAACCACCTCGATGTTGAGGGATTCAAGCAACGCAGCGGGTCCTACACCACTCTGCTGAAGGATTCGTGGGGTTTGCACTCCGCCAGCAGCAAGCAGGACCTCTTTGTTGGCTTTGATAAGGGATGTTTCTCCGGTATCTCGGGAGACAACGTTGACGCCAATCGCCTTCTTGTCTTCAAACTCCACCTTGGAAGCGTAGTGCTTGATGAGTAGGTTCATGTTCGCACGAGTTCCTGCGATGGGATCGTAGTAGCCGGTTCGGGCAGTGGAACGCGTTACATTCTTTCCTTCGGAGTTTTGGGGCAGTTGAGCAACTCCGACATTGTTGCCGCCAGCTCCGTGGTCATTGAGAACAGGCAATCCGAGGTCCTTGATCCCCGCGTTTCTTTGGATTCCTGACACCCAGTCAGCACTTTCGATCCTCGCATATCCCGCATTCAGCATGCAACAAACCTACGTCAGGCCACTGCCAGGATGGGAAGCCGACCTGGATGGGGCCGTCGCCATATGTGCTCGGGTCGTAGGAGAAGTTGTACTTGTCGACATATTCTTGGGCGGGGAGGTGGAACGTCGTGGACTATAGTTGGCGCTCGTCAGCCGCAAGCCTCGTGCAAAGTCAGGTCTGGGGTGTGCTTACCTTCTTGAAGTACTCAAAGAGGCTTTCCCAGTTCCAACCAGGGTTGCCAAGCTCTTCCCAAGCGTCATAATCCGCCTTTGACCCCCGATCAAAAGCCATGCCATTCACCGTCGAGCCACCTCCGACAACGGTACCTGTCTGGACTCCCGATGTTCTGTTGTTGAGACCGGGCTGCGGTATGGACAGGAGTTGTCTCATGTCGTTGGGGTGGGTACTAGAGGCATAATAGGGAATCATGACGTCCCAACTTCCGTCGAACTCGCCGTACTCCACGACCAGAACCGAGACTAACGCAGTCAGTTGTGAGCAGGTCGGGCGCTTTCGGCTATCTCCATTCAAACAACTCACTATCCGGATCTTCGGTCAACCGGTTGGCCACAACCAGACCACTCAAGCCTCCGCCAACAATGACATAGTCGTAAGCGTCTGCAAGCTCTGCAGTGCTCCGCTTTGCGAACTTGGCAGAAACTGGTTCAGCGATTGCCAGTTGGCTTGAGATGAGCGCAGCCAAGGCCGCGGCTTTGAAGCTTCGCGTGACGTCCATGATTGCTGGCAGTGTAGGGTCGAGAGCTCTGCTTAGACGAGCCGGAGGAGAGAGAAAAGCGAAACTACGGCGGCACCTTGATCTCTTAAGAGTCGTAACCTGACTGAGTGGCGCGCCAGTCTAGACCAAAACTTCATCTCCGCACATAGCTTGACCCCCGTCCCTCCCGGTACCCTGCCTTCGGTCCGTAGAACGAACATCGTCTAGTGGGAAGTTGCCGGCGGCCAATTCTTCAGACTGCGCAAGCGCAAAGCGGGAACGAAGCCCATTGTCCAATTGAAGCGCATGATCTTTCGTAGCGTGCGTGTAGGAATATGTCGACTTTACCGCCAAGTCACGGGCGCACGGCAGATATGGCTACCCGTCCGATGCAGAGATGGCTGTTCTTCCGTGTCCTTGGAGCTTCTCATAGGGCACCTCGGACAAGTGGTGTTGAACCCCGTAAGCACCCAGTGGATCCCTGTCATGAACCCAGTACGACACATGGGTTTCGGTTGACGGCCGCAAGGGAGCTGCCGGATAGTGGGGCATGTCCATGTCAGCAACTACGCTGATTGGACGGCCGTTTTGTCAATTGCCAGAGCGATGTCACGCTGTGTCTACCTTTCGGTTCGATACTGTAAGCACTAAGTATATTGATATCCATTTCGCGAAGGTTTACTCGAGCGGAGGCGAGTTCTCTGCGCGATTTATACGAAATTTCCCTTAAAGGCAAGTTTTCCATACTCAGAAGTCGACGGCATGAGATTGTTGAGGTGCATCGTCTGAGGTTTACCCAAAGTCTGATGAAGAACCCGGTTAGTTGAGTAGCCGGTTCCTGATTTTCATCATGGATGACTTTGTCAGTGAAGACTGCGTCGAAGAGTAGGACGAACACAGGCGTACAGGTTACTCCTACACGAGACGTGGGTTTCATGCACGGGAGACCAGTGCTGCTGGCAGTCTTCTGCGGTATGGACTCACCACACCGCACGCGTCAGATCGAATATTCACCAAACTCGATCATTGAACATTGGTAATCAAAAATACCCCTTCGTAGTAGCCGGTCGTGCGTTCAACAAGCATGGCACATCAACTGGTAGTATCATGTTTTTGTCTATCGATCAATAAATTCGGCAGATCTCATCATTGAAAGATTTAGCACTGTTCCCAAATACTAGTAATTGAAAGGTTCACAGAGCTCTCCGGATAATATCCCAACGCAGCCGCTGGGGTTGCTCGCTCCTGCACGCCACGAATGTCAGGACCAGTTCTCTGGTTTTAATTACGGCCTGGATAGCGAGATCCTTGACGTCCCGTTCACGCTCTCGCAAATATGAGCTGACCGTTGGTTCGGATGATTACTGTGAAAAGAGACCAATTTTAAGGCATCAATGAAAAGCTTTTGCTGTGCAAGCAAATCACGATAACAGCATGACAGCAGTAATAAGTACGAAGATAGCAGCGACGACAATAACGATTATGATAGTAACGATGGGGACAATCATAAAGTGAATCGTCTTTTAACATGGATAGTTCATAGGTAAGGCAGTAGTCTGAGCGGTTATCTCAAGATCTTAGGGGTGTCCGCCGGGATAGCAAAGTCAACTGAAAAGTGAAGTGAGCTCCGTTGCATCTGAGAAACTACCGTAGCATTCGTTACCCTCAAAGCCTATCTGATCTGATGCGTGTGATGCTCTGTTCTTTTTATAGACCTTGCACTAGGACTAATTCGAGAGACGTCGAAGCTGATGGTCAGAATCCAGACATTGCATTCGACAATTCAAAATGGTAGCGCCTTGAGTATCGGTGAAACACTCTGCGTGATTAATAAAGAAAGGGAACATAGGTCTTCTGGCTGCCCTCTTCGTTGAAGTCCATTCGATAGGCTGAAGGCTGATATGCAGGTTGCGTCGCTTACAAGTCTTGCGCTTTGTCTTACTCCATTCACTGCTGCGAAGAACACAAACGCTGTCATAGGCTCGATGAGTTCGTTCATTATCATGCTAGTTGCACATTACACTATGGAAATCTCAAGTCCTGCATAATGAGGAAGGGAGAATGGTATTTATCAAAGTCGCATCAAACCATCACCAACTCGGCAAGAGTCCTGCTATGGCCGATTACAGATCGCAGCACTCGCACTAGATAGAATATCAGAATCGTGTATGGATTCTCGATATCGGACGGGAGACATACGATGACGGAGGTGGGACCACCGGGGGAGGCGGCCTGGGAGCACTGGGCAGGGCTCTGAGTCTCGGTAGAGGCGCAGGGGAAAGCGCCAGGCTTGCCGATGGCATCGCAGACGGATTGAGGAGACTGTGAAGTTTGGTTCATCAGCAGGCATGCCAGAACATCGGGGGTTTGTGCTTACGCATTCGGTGGTGCGGGTCCTGCAAGCAGCAAAGGCAGTCTGCGCCAGGCAGAGAGACAGGAAGGCGACAACGGCGGAGGACTTCATTTTGACGATGTTGGTGTTGTTTTAAGGAGATCTTTTACAAGGTTGCAGTAGGGCGCTAGTTCCGAACGAAGTTGCGATATCGATAGAAGCTGATGCAAGACTTTCAAGTCCTATGTGGTCTCCTTTATATCCAAACTGTCGGTATCGGCCGCCCACATCGTCATGCGCCTTACCCCTTGGTACCCACCTCGACACTGTCGGCACTGGGGGAGCATAGCATTGCAGGGATCATTCAACTTCTGGAAACAGCGATCTTCGCAAGTGGAAGCATGGACCCTAGAAGTTGCGAAACCGTCGCCCCTTTGGAAGGCCTCCCTTTGGTATGCGGAACCTGCCCGGCTTGATTTCCGGCCTATGAGGCGTACGTAGTCCCAGCATGTTCGTCTCATACTGTGGAGAGTCGCGCATTTGCGCAGAAAGTATAATTCTGGTGTTGCGCCGAAAGAGGAAAAAGAGCTGCAGCTGGAACCACTTCCTTGAGTCAGTTGTCGTCGGTTGAGACAACAAAACGATTGAGCAACTTTCCCTTTTTGCTCGCGAAATGCAGAATTGAAAGACTTGGCAATAAACATGCCCTTTACCGCGCGGTTTCGGCAATACTTTTGACTTTCGCAGAGAGCGGCTGCTGCCGGAAGTTTATGGTCAAGCCAGCTTTCGGCGCTGCGATGACGCATTGGCCGTTGGATTGACAAGGGGCTTTCGGTCAAGTTGTTCCACGACTAAAGTGACGACGCACTTGCAATCAGATTCATGCATTGTATCTGGAACATGGAGACAAATTTCTTGGGCTCGCACATATTGGACGCTTCAATGGGGCTGATGGCGCGCGTGCACCCTAGAGGTGGCAACTGCTGGGAACACCGGCATCGGATTCCTCTGTAGTCAGAAGACCCCGGTATTGACACGACGTCATGACAGCAGCCGAAAATTACTGGGCTGATACGCGTGGAGAAGATGGCACAGGATGAAAAGGTATTCTAACAGTGTGCTGACAATGTTGACATTAGGCAGAGTTATTGAGTTGACAATATTTCTCATTGAGAGGTTGAACGTCGTTCACTAAGACTTTTGAAAACAAACTGAGAAGATCGGTTATGCTATCGGACTTTTTTTGTTGACAGGATTACTCCGCGTCTCCCACAATACGTGAAGTTCCACCACTCCCTGGCAGCTGCCCCATGGCACGAGCCTTCGTGATGTCCACACGCATGCAACATGTGCTGGGAGATAGGCTCTGTGATCTTTAATACCGGCGACGACGCCCACTGACACTGCTTCGACCAACTCGCATGATCTCGTCCAAGACCATCCAGAACATCCACGCTTTGAGGTGCTCGTAAGCCCACCTCTTCGTCGACTCTGGCGTCGCGCTGTATCCAACAGCCCACAGCCCAGCAACAACCCCACAGACAATGCTCCTCCTCAGCATCTCGCTGGTTCCGAACTCAGCCAGAGCCAGAAGCATCGCCTCGCAGATGATGTACGGCCAGTAATTTGACGGATGCCATACGAATCCCATAGTCGAGCCTCTCTCAATGCGACCGTTCCGAATGACGCTGCCACTGCTTCCGGGAAAGACGATGGCAAGAGGGCGAGTCAGGCCCGCAATCTGCCATTGGAAGTAGCAGGCCGAGAGCATGACGATGCCGGCGAAGAGGCGGTCGATGAAGGAGCTCCCCTCCACGTTCAAGACCCAGACGACGGGCGTGAAGGGGATGGATGCGGTGTAGAAGAGGACGATGAGCGCGACGGCGGCCAATTGGCGAGTCAGGATGTTTGCTGTGCTGGGTGGGCCGGACCAGGTGCTGTAAGGTGCCGGCTGTGGGTCCGGGCCCGGAGCGGAAGGCGGGGTGCGCGGGGATCGCGGGGCGGAGGCTGTGGCTCCGTCGAACTTGGACATTTTGTCGGCCTTGAAGGATGATTGAAAGCCCTTGTGATTCTTCTTTTTTTGGTGCTCCTTTCTTTTCAATTTTGCGTCTCGGACTCGGAGATGCAGAGAAACTTTAGGCTTTTATACTTCTCAAATGATTTGGATTCGCGCAAATGGTGAACTAGAAGCTTCGACCTCTACAATACCGTAGGAACGTGAGCTGCAAACCTCTCAAACAGAACTCACTGCGAATCGAGGGCTGACGCAGTATTTATGTTCATTGGCTACAGCTGTGCCTCTATTTGCCAGGCTGGCTGCTGCTGCCTTACCGTGACACTCATCGCCTTGAGTACCTGTACCAGATCCTTCTGCTTCCAGCTAGACAGTTTCGAGAGGCTTCGACAGGGATCCTCAGCCACCACACCAGGCAGCTGCAGCGCACCAACAGGAATCGGCCCACTTGCAACGGTGTCCTATTATTAAAGCGAACTTCACTCGTCCCTAACTCCCAGTACACCGGTTCGTAGGAATACCAACAGGCAGGAGCGAGATTGCGTCGTGCCACAGTCGTAGGGTACGTTAGTACCGTGCATGGCGGCGCAGGCGCCGAAGCTTGATTGTGGCTTCTGTGGGACTGATGCAGGAACAACGTACCCCACACAGCCACGGTGTCACATGATTTGAAGAACTTGGTGGTCAATCACCGGGAAATCCGGAAGCAAAGAATTTTGAGATGAGGCCGGCTTTTGTTCAGAGTCTGTCACGGGTTCAAGATCAATGTTGTCAACGAAATTCGCACTTTCAGAAATTTGACTTTGGGCCCTGGCCCAAAGAGATTTCGGGAGTATTAATGCGCAGAGAACCTTCGAAGACCGTGCATTCCGGACTTGACATCGGAGTCGGCGCGGTGGTGTGGGTCTCAATCGGAGCAATCCCGGATTATCGGGATGTCTGCCGGTTGATTTGACAACCTTACAAACCATCACAGCAACGTTCTGCGACAACAAATCAATCCAAAAGATGCACCCATTCAAGAGACATAGTTCGTCTCCTTCAATATGAGGTGTTGTTGAAATATAAATACAAGAGGTGGAATTCGCGATGGGTCGACACAGGACGCCGACTACAAAAACCCTCATACGACTATTATATACAAGAGAAAGAAATTTTCTACGCTTATCCAAAGCTGTAGAACATCACTAGGCATGTGCAGACGAGGCTCCGAGCTCTGGCCCCACTCCATCGCCGCCGTATCACCCCGGGCGCGTCTATTGGTACGTCTTCAACAAGTCGTTGTAGTAGTTGTACGCAACACCCGTCTCGGGCTCAAAGGAGTACATGTAGGATCCCCACATAGGTCCAGCAGCCCATGTCGTAGCGCCGATCCACACGTCGCTGTTCTGCTGGAGGTAGTTGAGGAGACCAGTGACGGCCTCCTTGCAGACGTCGTTGGCACCGCCGGCGAACTCGCCGAGGACGCCGACCTTGCCGTTGCTGCGCAGCCACTCAGTGGCGTCCTTGACGCGCTCAACGCCGATGGTGGCGGAGACACACGTCTCAGAGGTGCCGCTGGAGTCGCTGTCGAGGTACTGATGCATCTCATAGGCAATCTTGTTGAGAGGATCGGTGAGGGCCTTCATGTTGTCGTTGGTGCTCACCCAGGAGTGCGCGCCAGTCCAGGAATTGCCCTCGACCCAGATGTAGTTCGTAGCGCCGGAGGCACGGATACCGTCGATGGCGGCCTGGTTCAGCTTCAGGACGAGGTCTTGGTCCATGGAGTTGTACTCGTTGTTAGTGTCGAAGATGACCTTATCATTGGACTTAAAGAGCGTGGCCCAGTTAGTGAAAAAGGTCTTGAAGGCGGCGGTATCGGTAATGATGTTGTTGTTGAAGCGGCCGTAGTTGTGGGGGTCGAGGACGACGCTGGCGCCGGCGGTGGTGATGTGGGTGATGGCTTTGGTAAGCCCCGCGAGGTAGTCGGCGTCGAAGCTGCCGGTGAGGCCGTTGGGGGCGAGACGCTCCATGAGGAAGTTGAGACGGAAGGTGTTGTATCCCTGGCTGATCAGAGTCTGCTTTAGTGTCAGCGTGAATCCTAGATATCAAGTTTTGTGCCACCTTACATCGACCTTGGTGGTGTCCGGGAAGGTGTAGTCCTTTCCGGCCGTACCAGGGAGCGTGCCCTGGCCGAACTCGGCACCGGACTGGTTGGAACCGAACCATTTGAACTTGCCAGTCTTTCCAGGGGTGGCGGACACCGACGCGGCGGGGGCGGAGGAGGCCTTGGCGGACGTGGCAGGAGCGGCCGAGGTGACGGCAGCCTTGGAAGTCGTCACGGGAGCGGCGGCAGTGGTGGTAGGCTTGACCACGGGGGCGGAAGAGGAGACGGCTTCGGCGGCAACCGACTTGACTGGGGCCTGGCTGCTGGCAGCCTTGGAGGAAGTCGAAGGAGCTGTCTTGGTGTCAACGGGCTGGGCGGACGGCTTGACGGCGGCACCGGCAGAGGTCGTCGAGATTCCGGCAGCGCTCAAGGTGGGCGCCTGCGGCACGACGACGCTGGCGACGGCGGATCCGGCGGTCTTCGACTTACAGCTGCGTCTCGTGGATGTCTTCAAAGTGGTGACCTGCTGGGCGCTGACGGCACCGGCGCCGGCGCTGCCTTGGACGCACTGGCTGTAGTAGTCGTTCTGCTTAACGCAGGTGTATCCGGAGACGCAGGTCGTGGCTCCGGTCCATCCCTTGCCTCCGCAGGGCATGTAGGGGCCGGCCTGGGCCATGGCTCCGCCGACGAGGGCGGCGCTGAGAATGAGTCCCTTCATGATGAATGCCTGATTCACGAAACGAGAGGGAGCGTACAAGTGGGTTGAAAATGAGTGACTTAATTCAAATGAGTGTGGTGGCGTGAAGCCGTGAGAGAGTGTCGGGGAGAAAAAGAAGCTTGAGACGATGGGGGCGAAAGAGTCAAGGCTACCGCTGAGGGATCACGGTCTGAGGACTTTATATCCAGGTTGACTCCTGAACTCGAGATTGCTCTTCCACAATCTCGCAATGTAACCGCGGTGCCGTCTGGCCGGAACAGTGCATATCGAGATCCCTGTCGTGCGGATGTGATTCGTGGGGCCACTCCCTCCGGCTAATCGCCCCATGGGTGACGTGAGAGACACCACAGTCAGATTGTGGGCACGCGGTGCGCGATCTTGTGGTGAGACTGGGATATTGCCTGCTCGCCCTTCATTTGGTTTGCGCTCCTTCATTTCCATCTGGCGTTCTGGAGTGTTCTGGTGGTTCGTCCGATGTGTTGGCTCGTCGGGTTGACATCCGGAGCGGGTGGAGGGATCGAAGTTGCGGATGGGGCAATACTGGGTCAACCATGCGCCAAAATGAGCGCGTTGCTTTCAAATCAGCGCAACTCCCTGAAGGTTTCCGAGCAGACTTTCCACAACACAAGTCTTTTTGAGTTAAGGTTAAGTGTCTCAATCTGACGTGACGGTGTGCACGATCTAAGCATGTCTCACCACCCGCACCGACGCCGAAACGTCAAAAATGTCTTCACCTGTCACATCGCTTCTTTTTTCTGTTGGTCGATCGGTCAAAAGTCTTGGCTTCTGCTGCCGAGGACGATCATTCTGGGGCAGAGTCTGGCCAGGCCTGCGTGCCGCCAGGCCGTGCCGGATCCGAAGGGGGCCAGTGGGCCCCCACGAGCCGGTCTTCCGAGATGTTTCGGGTTTGAGTAGTTTATTAGTTTGACTTTTCTTCTCTCACCGTCGACGGCCCACGCACCACTTTGGGAGAAGCCGCCCTACGGGTGCAGGGTTCAACCATGGCTCCCTGCAGGAACCCATTTCTTTAAAATGAGTTACCAACCGACATTCCAATGTCTCCGGCTCGCAGCCCGCTCTCCTGGCGGATTGTCTCGGACGGAATATCTGTGTTGGTGAAGAAAACAGAGCCTTTGAACAGCTTGAGCCCCATGATGTCATTTACGACGCTCTCCAAAAGACTTTTTTCGAGGCATCTTCCAGTGCACGCGACGGGGCTCTCAGCACCGGCGCTGGCATCGAACTAAGTACAACTTGTACTGTGAGGTCGACCCTTATTACGGTGTTGACTCCATGGCTCTGTCGATTTCTCACGTTGTTATCCTCGGCTATTCTGGAAAGCGCCACCACCTATAGTCTGGTTTCAGCCTCTCCCTCGCGAATTCCAGAGACAGACAACAAACGATTGTGTCCATAGTCTCCTTCTTGTGGCTGGAACAGCAGGTTTGTATTGACGAGCCTTTATCGCATCCCAAGACATGAAGAGCCAGCCTAATACCTTTGCCACAGTCACCCTGCCCAATACATCCTCGCGTTACACACCAACCATACTTGGACTTGAAGACATAGGCTTCGACCAGACGTCAATTCTTGCTGTCGTGCGTGATCATTGTCTGTCTCCGGTCATGAAGCCATTAGTTAAGCACTGACGGCTTGAACCTGTTACCTTCATGACCCATCAAGTCCTAAAGGCATCCACGAGTAAGGACAAGTCATCAAACTCCTGTGTCGCCTTGTCTCATCTCCCTTTCGCGCAGCGCTCTAGCGGCAACGTCAATAGACCCGCACACATCCCCTGTGGTTGCTTTGTATACTTGTTCACCGTGGTGAACTCAATCAACGAAGGGAGTAGATAATTCGCAACCCTCGGGAACAGCTACGAGGTTGTCACTCTAACAGGCAAGGGTTTCTAGCATCTCATTAGACTCAAGACGGGGGACACCACATCCCTGATACCGAACTTGACTTGATCGTTATTGCGTCACTGCCTTCCTCGAGAGATTCAAGTTTTATTCCTCGTAGGGGTGGCTTCCAGTAGCTCTCAAGTAGTGAGAATCATGAAGGTTCTCACAGCCAGAATTGGTTGCCGCGATTTACCCAAAGAGGACAAGATAAGAGTATGGACAAGCTTGTGCCAGGATTTCCACGAGCTGACTATCCGCAATATCAGCAACAAATTTCCTTGCGCCATTGTTGGGGGTGGGTGATTCTTGCAGAGCGAATACGCAGAAGTTCGATGAGCAGGCCCAAGACTATTGAACGCATCGAAGCGCAAAACCCTTTGTTTTTTCTTGTTTTGACTTTTCCTTTTCCTTTTTTTCTAGATCTAGCCAGTTTGCAGCTTGGCTCGTGAAGTATTGGGAGAAAGATGCCCATGAAGAGACAAGTAAGATGAGCAAGTATTGCAGTTGATAAGCGGCTGTCATCAAGGATTTGACCTTCGATTTTGGAACTTTTCCGAGACCCCGGAGATCAGAGAAGTCAGGTGTGTCAGACCACACAACTGAACCTTACAGATTAATCCCTCTTGATGCCAAGAACACCAACTCGTCGCATACCCAGCACACACACAAGACAGACCGCCATCATCCATCCAAACATCGTCCAAAACGCAATCCGGTATCCCGTCATCAGAGCATCGGGCGACGACTTGTCCGCATACGAAGATTGCCTGGTCACAGACGAAGCAATGACTTGCGTCACGCTCATGCCGATCGCCGCACCGAGCTGCGCGCAGGTGTTGAACACGGCGCCACCCAGCGCCTGCATGTGTCGCGGGAAGACGTCCGAGATGATGAGAAGGCCGACGGTGAAGAGCAGATCGCAGCTGATCGGCGTGAGGATCTAGATTGCAGGGATGTTAGTCGCTTCGCAAGATGGCAATAGCAGTAGCAATTAGCGGCGGTTTCTCGTGCTCACCTGCGCGAAGAATGCGTTCTCCCAATACAATTGGTTGGTCCGGACCAGAGCCATGAGAAATGGCGCAACGGTGCTCATCGCAGACGAGATCAACAGCATCCACAAGACCGGCATGCGGTGCACGAAGATGCCTGTGGCGATGCTGGTGAGAGCGCCAGCGATGAGGGACGGTACGACTTGCAGCGACGCCTTGATGGCGGAGGCTTCCTGGACTTGCTGGAAACTGGGTCTTTCGTCAGCAACGCTGGCATGTGAGAAGGGGGAGATACGTTAACATACAAGAGACTGCTGTACAGCTCCATGCAGTTGGTTAAAGCGTTGGTGAGAAGAACCATGACGCAACAACTGGTGAAGACGTGGCTTTTCCACAGCGAGTTGGGAATCAGAGCTGTGCGATTCATCTTGACTTGGCGGTGCATCCAGCCAACGAAGGTCGGGATCGAGCAGCCTGCTATAGCCAAGAGGGTAATGCTGGATGTTTTGTGGATGTTGTAAATGTCGGCTGACAGTGATCTGGGAATCGTCAGTCAAAGTACGATGAGGACAATGGACGAGACACTCACGCCAATACATAAGATAAAGACGCCAGCCCCGTACTGGCCAACACAACACCGACGCAGTCAATCTCATGCACCAGTCTTTTCCAGATAGATGGGCCCGTATTTGACCCAGCATCCTGCGGCAAAGCCCAAATACTCAGCAAAAATAGTGTTACACTCGCAGCCGCAGCTAGGTAAAACGCCGGCCGCCATCCTACGGTATCAGTAAAGACTCCGCCCAGCACCAGACCGAAACAGAACCCGAGAGGCTGCGCGAACCCCATGAACGCAAAGCCCATGTTTCGCGGCCGGCCCTCCTCGACGTTGTTCGAGATGATCGATATGGAAGACGGGGTGATGATGGCGTTCGTGACGCCCTGGAGGGCCCGGAATGCGATGATCTCGCCCCCCGAGCGCGCCAGCCCGCAGGCCATGGCGAACACGGCGCTGAAGAAGGACCCAACCAGATTTACCCGCTTGTTCCCGACGACGTCCGCAACAGAGCCCGCCAGCAGCAGACACGAGCCTGCCGTGAGGAAGTAGCTGGAGCTGGGCCAGACGAGGAGGCCCTCCGCCAGCCCGAGGGTGGTCTGCATGGACGGCAGCGCGACGACGATGATGCCGTTGCAGAAGCTGCTGAAGAACAGCTGGCCGCAGACTTGCGCAATGACCACGGCGGCTCTCGCTTTCGACAGGACCACGGCCTCCACCGGGGCTGTCGTGGCCTCGGCTGGGCCGTGGGCGACCAGGGCAACACTGACGCTCGCCGGAGCTTCGTAGCTCTTCCTCGGCACAGGACGTGGCGGTGCAGCCGCGGGCTCGAACGTTGCCAACTCCGTAACTGTCTGTGTTGCCATGGCTGTTGGTAAGGGGGGTGTTGGTCGGAGAGGGCGCTGGCAGCTAATGGATGTGACCTTGATGAAATGCTGCTTGGCAGACAGGAGCAGACATTCAAGTCATGGTTGGAGGCAACTTGGCTGAAGTGAGTCATTTGCAGGGGTTCTTGAATCCTTCAGATCTCGCGTGTCGTTATCTACGCCCTACACACGACAGGTCACGTGATTCTAAGAGAGGAGTGTTTTGCTGAGTCCCATGAGAACTCAATAGCTACGATGAAATCCGATAAACTTGCTGCTAAGAAGCCTTGAAGTATGATCTAAAAGCCCAAGTAGAAAAACTATTTTATTACTTCCACTGTTGTTCCGATAGAGATGAAGAAACCCGCCAGACCAAACCGACCGAATTTCGTGACGACGGACTCGGCAGTGTGGGGCCGACACCCTCCACAGACGGACCCGGTCCTCCGGGTTTCGGAAACACAGGACGGAGCCAGGTGCGGTGCCGCTCTCCGAGCGATAACACACATTACGCCGGTGGCGATTAGTTGAAAAAAATAGATCCGAGTCGCGGCGATAACGCCCCGGTTATTCGCGCCTTCGCGCCAACATATCCGCGGGGTAGCAATAGCTTCCAACATGCCGCATGCCCACACTGTTCGCATTCTCTTCCGACGGAGAGGAGCCATCGCAACGGAACCTGAATTCTTCCAGATGAGCAGACTGCGGGAGCCGAAACCTGCGAACTCGAGTCAGTCCCGTCCCAAAAGTTCCCAAGAAGCCTCGGTTTCGAAACAAGCGATAAGCTGATAAGACAGGGATGTACGTACCACTTTGGACGATTGCGGTATCGTTCCTGCAGCACTGCAGCAGAGGGTGTGGGACGAGCCCCGCTTAGCGCAGATGGCACCATCAAATGGGAAATCTCACCTTCCGAAATGGAGTCGCGATAAGGTAAGACAGGCCGCCGAAATTTCTTCTCACTCGCGCCGCCTCTTTCTTCTGTCTGCGACGTCGTCCACCTTTGTTTGATCCCCTTTCACGCCCGCCATGGCCCAGAGCCGCATGAACCAGAGATCGGCGTAGGACGTAGGTTTTTTCCTCTTTTGCTCGGTGCGGTGAACCAACCTCTCTTCCTCCACGCTCAAATCCCGTCCCTAAGGCCTTTTCCGATCGCGGCGTTTCAAGTTACGTAAGCCCGTGTTATCGCGACACAGCTCAACGGCGCGAATCATTGTCAGACGCGGTCAACCTTTGCTTCCCTCCCCTCGCGTCTCACTGCCTCGCAGACCTCGGTGAGAGAGGTGAAGGATTCCCTTGGCTTGCGGTGTGCAGCAAATCACAGCCGCGATGAGCCGCAGCACCGAGACCATCCCGTTCCCGGGCGCCAAGTCCCCGGGCATCACCGATGTCACCCGTCATGCCTGGATCACCTCGGACGACATCGAGGCGGCGTCCTCAACGCCGCGCGGCGGGCCGTTCGAGCCGCGCGAGGACCATAACGGCGACCTCGTCACCGCCACCGAGGACCGCGACCTGAAGCGCGGCCTCGAGCAGCGCCACCTGTCCATGCTGGGCATCGCCGGCGCCATCGGCACGGGCCTCTTCCTCGGCCTCGGCGGCGCCATCCAGACCGGCGGCCCGCTCGGCGCCCTCCTCGGCTACGCCACCGTCGGCCTCATCGTCTGCGCCGTGCAGTTCGCTCTCGGCGAGGTCTCCGCTCTGCTCCCCGTCACCGGCTCCTTCGTCCGCCACGCCGAGTTCCTCGTCGACCCCGCCCTCGGCTTCGCCATCGGCTGGAACCTCGTCTACGGCAATATCCTCTCCATCCCCTCCGAGATCACCGCCATCTGCGTCCTCTTCGAATTCTGGACCGACCTCAACCCCTCCGTCTTCATCGTCGTCTTCATCATCCTCACCTTCGTCGTCGGCATCGCCTTCGTCCGCGTCTTCGGCGAGGTCGAGTTCGTCTTCGCCCTCCTCAAGATCCTCCTCGTCATCTTCCTCATCATCCTCGGCCTCGTCATCGACCTCGGCGGCGTCCCGGGAACCCCGCGCATCGGCTTCCGCTACTGGCAGGACCCGGGACCCTTCGTCGAGCACATCGCCACGGGCAACTGGGGCAAGTTCCTCGGCTACTGGGGCGTCATGACGAGCGCCGTCTTCTCCTTCGCCGGCGTCGAGTCGCTCGCCATGGCCGCCGCCGAGACGCAGAACCCGCGCCGCGCCATCCCCCGCGCCTGCAAGCGCGTCTTCGCGCGCATCGTGCTCTTCTACATGCTCGCCGTGCTCGTCGTCGGCATGCTCGTCGCCAGCAACGACACCCGCCTCGACGACGCGTACGGCACCGCCGCGCAGAGCCCCTTCGTCATCGCCGCCTCCGCCGCGGGCATCCCCGCCATCCCCAGCGTCGTCAACGCCGTCGTCATCACCTCCGCGTGGTCCGCGTCGAACCAGAGCTTGCTCGCGGGCACCCGTGTGCTCTTCGGTCTCGCGCTCAAGGGCCAGGCGCCCAAGATCTTCCTGCGCACGACGGCGTGGGGCACGCCCTACATGTGCGTGCTGCTGTTCACGGTTTTCATGTTCCTCAGCTTCATGAGCCTGTCGAACGGCGCGCTGACCGTTTTCTGGTGGCTGGTGGACCTGACGGCGGCGGGCGTGTTGGTGTCGTGGTCGGCGATCCTGCTGAACCACCTGCGCCTCAAGTCTGCGATGAGGAAGCAGAACATCGCCATGGAGAGGCTACCTTGGCACAACTCGTGGACAGGTAAGACATCTGTTGGTTTTGCACTGTATCCTTGCTAACAACATTGCGTTTCAGTCTACACCTCGACCGTCGCGCTCTTCATGTGCATCACCATCCTTCTCACCAGCGGTTTCGAGGTGTTTACCAAGGGCAACTGGAGCGCCAGCGGCTTCGTCTCTTCGTACCTGTGAGTCCCCATCCCGTAAACTTTCCGTTGCAGCCTTGCTGACTGACCTGCCAGCGACATTCCCTTGGTCCTCGGCGCCTACCTCATTTACAAGTTCGTCAAGAAGACCAAGATCGTGCCTCTGGAGAGCATCGCACTGCACGATGCCTTCGACCAGGCCGACGCGTACCCCGAGGAGCCCGAGGTCAAGAAGACGGGACCCATTCGCTTCGTCAGCTGGATTTGGGATTGAGATGGGTTGATGAGAGACCTCAACGGCCATTTACACTGTAGACAATATTCAACACTTCACCTGTATAAAGTAATGAGAGCGCATGACTAGATAGATCATGACATAATAGCAAACAAGGTTTCAACACTGGACATCTTTTCGAGTTGGTTTCTCTGTGGATGGATGTGGATGCCAGGCAGCGGGCTATGCAGCATGATATGAACCAAGCTCTGCGGCGCATTCTTCTTGCGATGATCCAGATCCGCTGTCCATCGCAAGCCTGAAACCTGCGAGAACCTTCAAGTGTCCTAGCCCGCCAGTCACTGTTCCCACGCAGGCTTTTCGTGTACTTTTGAGATCTGACTTTCGGCTTCTCGCGATGAAGATGGAAATGACAACGGAATGATCGACTTGGCCGGCGTTTTGTTCATTCCGCCTATCTCATCCATGAGGATGGACGATGGCGTTTCGGCATGATTCTAGTGACCGGGCGATGAAAGATTGCAGATGGGCTGTGCATATGAACTTATGCGGCACACATCTCCATGGCTTGACGCAGGGGCATTCGAAGTAACCCTCGACTGCTGGGAACCCGCGATATTCTGTTACACTGAAGATGCTATACTGCTTGTGCTCTCTGCTCTCTTCCTGCTTTGCTGACTGTCTAGCCTTTCCTTTGCTCTTCACTCAAAGCCCACGCCCGTGGAAAGAAGGAGTAAGGAGAAAGCCAACAGACGACCAGACAGTAGAGAGGAGACGGATTTTGGAAGCCAGATCAAGTTCAACGCATTTACGGGGTCTGGCGTGACGTAGGCTGAATAGGCAGCGGACTTGGCACACACCTCTAAAGCCGCACTCCAGCTAAGAACGGGTGCGCCGTAAGGTGCGACCTCATGAGCTCTACAGAGCTGCTGGGTGTCTTCAAATGTGGAGGATGCTAGGTGCCTATTAGCAAGAAAGTTGGCCGGAGGTTCTTGATGAGGCATCCAGCGGGATGGAGGGCAAGAAAACTTGGCAGCCATCTATTTATTGGTCCAACGGTTGCTATGAACCTGTCTATATCATACGGGGGAGGTTGACGGAAGCGGAGCTGCATATTTCGGTGTGCGAGATAGGGCGGCATCCCAGGCGTGGGGTTCAGGAGTCGACTTGTACTCGGATTGGCTGACCAAATCACCGTGGAACCATGCGTAGAGAGACGAAGCAGTCGCACGATGGCAGGAGAGTGGCCCGAGGTCTCTCGGTTCTTCTTGCAAGAGACACCGCTCGGCAATGCAGGTCAGTGCTGCGCAACCCATCCGGTTGGGGCCAGTGACAGCAGGGCACAATCCAGGAAACTAAGAAAGCGGCTTGGATGGATAGAAAGCGTCGCAACAGCAAATCTGCACTGGTGGTGGCGTTTTAGGGGCGGAGGTGGGCATCTGTTGTCAGAAAACAAAGTATACTCCAACATCTATCCTCATGACCCCAGCCACCGGCGCCGACCTTGGCCGACTGAGATGTCGCATTTTTTTCAGACGGGCAACTCGGTTAAACTTCGGGCAAGCTCTGGCTTCTCATCGGTTGACCAGCGTCTTCCCGCGTATTATCTTGCCGTGGTTGAGCCGTTTAGCGCTTGAAGGCGGACTGAGATGTGGCTTTTTTTTTTGTGCGTTGAGCAACTCGGTTAAACTCCGGGAGATATCTGAGCTGTCTTCGGCTCACTTGTCTGAATCAGTCTTTGTGAAGTGGGATTAGTACTCTCCTCGGAGAATTGACGGGTGCGAGATCCTGTTGTTGATTTTGGGGCCGAATATGGCGTGCTCGATCGCGCGAAGGATCGTGCTTGTTGCAGGTACTTTGGCGATAGTACAGCTGCGTATCCGTCCGTACCTGGCGACCTTCGGCGCGCCCGGGGCTCGCTGGTACCACGCGGGTAGTGGGCCGATTTCCGAGGGTCCCACGTGGCTAGTGAGGTTTGCAGGTATGGGTCGCATTTTGGAGGTCTGGGCAGGGTGTGCAACTAGGTACGGTGGACTTGGCCGAAGTTTCCCCGTCGTCCTCACGCCAGGCGGAACAGTCGGATCTTCCTCGTTGTGACGGGGGCTGTCGCCGCGACCGAGATGGGTGGAATGTCACGCAGCTGTGTTGAGCGACGAAATTCTGCGGGTTCGTTTTGTGGATGGAGCGCTGGCTGAGGAATTTTATCTTGACAGTGCGGACGATTGTACTTCGTCAACCTGCAGTTTTCGTACTGTGCAAGGTACTTTGGACGAACGTCCACGGCCCTGAGATCTGCACGGACCATGCGTTCGCTGGCCAAGCTCCCCTGTATTTGGCCACATCCCCTGATCCCTGTGCAGACAATTCGGCGGAAAAGAGGTCGAGGCCTGGAGAGTTGGTGGCGTTATACGAGAATGCCTGTTCACAAGGCCAAGTGCAAGTGCGGTATCTCGGTTTACGCCCTCAAGATGCTGCTGCCCTCTCAGGAGGACCCCAGAGATTTTATCACGCCTGTGTTCGAACGACCTATGCAAGCCTGCCTAGATCTCTCCTATCACCCGGAGGGTTTCAAAGAGGCAGTGACGGTCATGCTACCCAAACCTCGGAAGCCGAAGTATTCGCCAAAGAGCTATCGCCCGATTGCCCTGCTTTCTGTCTTCGGCAAGGTCCTGGAGAAGCTCTTTACGGAAAGACTGACGGATTAGCTGGACGCATCCGGACTCGTGCCGTTCGAGCAATTTGGCTTCCGACGAAAGACCACTACGCAGGCCCTTGAGTTCATTATGAACGCTACTTACAGAAACTGGTCTGTTAAGGGTACCTGTGTTACGGTCGCCGCCCTCGATATGACTGGCGCTTTCAATCGTGTTGTTCACTATCACTTGCTGTGTCTCCTTGTTGAGTACGGAGTTCCGATTTGGATGATCCAGTTTATCTGGGAGTTCCTTCCTCGACGCAGCACCACTGTTCGCCTACATGGCAAGCTTTCGAACAAGTTTTGGATCAAGATCGGTGTTCCTCAAGGTAGCCCCCTCTCTCCTATCCTCTTCGTGTTCTTCACGATACCCATTCTCAGGAGATTGAGGGAGAGCCGGACTTTAGAGAGCAGGGCCGATATGACCATCTTCCAACTTTTCGACTTGGTCATCACAGGCTATGTCGATGATATCACCATTCTGCTTGCTTCCTCTTCCTATGAGTTGAATTGCGAGGCATTGGCACAGGTGTACCGTCGATTGAGGAGATTTACGTCGCTACATGGCACCGAATTCAGTGCCGACAAGACGCAGGTCATTCACTTGTGCCAGTCGCGCAAAGCCCCGCCCATTGTCAACGTCATGCCGAATGTTTCGGGGTTTCCTACAGAGGCCAAGGACGATGCAATAAAAGTACTCGGGTTGCATCTGGATTATCAGCTTAAGTGGAACGTCCACATCGCACATGTAAGTAAGTTCACCCTTTCAAACCAGATTCCTGTTCTATCACTAACTTACTGTTTACAGACCCTTGCCAAGGTCAGGCAAAAGATGTATCAGATGCGGCGTGTCTGTGGATCTACCTGGGGTCCGGATGTCTTGAAGCTTCGACACCAATACATCACCAGCGTGAGGCCTATTTTTGCCTACGCCTGCGCCCTCTGGTACGTGGTGCCGCAGGACCAAAGGAACTAGGTGCAAGTGGTCACTATGCAAGGCCTTAGTCAACAAGCTGGAGACTGAGCAAACCCAGTGTCTGAAGCAATTTTTTGGTGCGTACCAACGCGTATCGGGCGACATCCTTTGCAAGGAGTTCTTCGTCGAGAAGCTCTGCGTGTTTCTCGCTGGATGTGCGATGAAGCACCGGGCGACGAACATCGACACGCCCGAGGGCCAAGCGCTGTTGCGGACAGCGCAGCACCCCATTCAATCCCATTCAATCAATTCAACTAATCAAGCAATTAAAATAGGGCTTTTTTTGCAGTTAATTAGCTAAAACGATAATGCCCTCGTTTTGGACGTTTTAATTAATCTGAAGTTAGCTAGAAGAAGGAAAATCTAGCCTCTAGACTAATTAGAATTTTTAAAAGATTTTTCGAAAAAAATAAAAAAAGCCTACTTAGATATTTTAGCACTTAGCTTTATTCTAATCGCTTAAGGTTATAACTTTCTGAATTTTTATATTTAAAATAGATAACTTAAGCTAATTTTAAACTAATATCTCTATAATTACTTATATAGTAGACTTACTACTAGCTTATTAGGTTTTATTATAATATATCTTTAAAAAAAAAAAAAGTAAGTAGTTATAAATATTAGTTTAGTAATACTCTTAAGCTAATAAGTACTAAAGTAAAGCTAAGTATTTTTTAGTAATATTAGCCTTATTATTAAGAAGTATTAGAAGTATTAGAAATATATTTTTTACTAACTTAATTAATATATTTTTAAGCCCCTTATTAAGGCTTAAAAAAAGCTTATTTTTTAACCTCTTTATTAGCTTTTAAAAGTAACCCTTTTTTAATATTACTAGTAATACTACTATTATTACTACTACTATACTTACTTTTATACCTTAAAGTTTTATTTATATATACCTCTTAATATCTTTTTTAACCTCTTACTTACTATTATAATACTTATACTAGCCTATAATTAATACTTTAATTACTTTATTAGCTATAATATATTAACTCTTTATTAGATTATTATTTAGATCTATACCTTATTAACTACTAATAATATATTAACTATTAACCTCACTATTTATAGTAGTTTTAAAGCTTTACTTTACGCTATATAAAAAGGTTAGTATTTTATTAATATTAAGTATATCTTAAAGAAAAGTAGCTAAAGCTATACCTCTTAGATTAAAAATAAAGGCCTCTTTATCTATAAAATCCTTTAAAATAGTATTTAAAGTATATTACTTCTTTACTTTACTTTTAACTATACTAATAATATATCTAAGTAATACTTATTAGGTTTACTAACACTATAATAAAGTTAAATATCTTAATATACCTTAGAAAACTTCTATTATATCTAGCGCTAAAGTATACTTTAAGACTATTTACTATATTTTTTAAGATTAATCCTACGCTAAGAGTATATCTAGTAATAATTCTAATACTAATAGGCCCCTCTCTAAGCGTTAACGCTTTATTCCTATTATTATCCCTTAAAGTAAAGTTTTATAAATTAAAAAACTAGCTTTTAGGTTTATTATTAATACTAATAACTCCTTCTTAATATTTAGTAATTAATATATATAATATATATTTAGCCTCTTTAATTATAATATTTATAACTAAGTATATTAGTTAAAGTTAAGTTAGAAGGACTTACTTAACTAACTTTATACCTCTAAGAAGGTATAGATCTAAGAAGAGATATAAAAAGTACTTACTAAAGTCTATATATTATTTAATCTATAAACTTTATCTAATTAATATATAATTATTACTATTTTTAGCTACTTTATTAATAAAGTAGATAAGTAGATATAATACCTCTTAGCTCTTTATTACTAGCTTAATACTTACTCTAATAAGAATATTACTATTACTATTTATATTATTCTTAGTAACTAAGGCTTACTTAATAAAGTTAGTATAGCTATCTCTAATAATACTATAAATAATAACTTTTATTTTAAAGCTCTCTTCGTTTCTCTTTTACTTATATATATAGAAATTAACGTTAAATAATACTAAATTTAATACTATAGTTATATCCTTAACCTTATTAATTATACTATTATTTATAATATTAATAATAAGATATTTAAAGAGGAGTTTAACTTCCTTTTTAACCTTAATAGAACCTAAAAAGACCTAACTTATTAGAGGTAGAAAGGCTTTATTAGTAAGCTTTAGAATATTATTAAGTATATTAGATTATTATTATAATAATCTAAAAGCTTCTTATCTATTAGTAATAAAGCTAATAATAATAATAATACTTTTACCCTATAAAAGAAGTTATTATAAGAGCTAAACTTAATACTAAATAACGCTACTTAATAGAACTTAATATATATAATAGTTAAATATACCTTACTTAAATATAGTTAGATTAATAGTTATATATTTTATACTTAGGGTTTTAAGTATACTATAGATTATATCTTTAGTAAGGATACCCTTACTAATAAAGACTAATAGATCCTTATAAAGTTAAATAATATACTTAAGCTACTTTATAAGTAGACTAAGAGATATAAAGGCTAAAGTAAAGGTAATAGGTATAATTAACTCTAGGAGGTTTTAGTAAGTATAAAATACCTCTTAAATTAACTTAAGGATTAGCATAAGCTCTATAATACCCCTATTAATAAAGAAATTAACCTTATAGCTACTTAACTTACTTAGAGTTAGTTATAATAACTATCTTAACTTATAAAAGTATTATAACACTCTTTAAGAGCTTTAGTAGTAGCTTTATAAACCCTATTAATTAATAGTATCCTAACTTATACTTAGTCTAATTATATACCCTCATAACACCTCTAGTATAACACTTTTAACTCTTATAGCTACCTATACTTATTAATTATTAATAGCTAGTAAATACTTAATAAATATTATACTAAGTTTATAAAATCTCCCCTCTATACTACTATAGTAATTTTATATCTTAGCTAAAGCTTATAATAGTTTAAAAAACGCTAGAATATACTTAAAACTTATAGATAGCTTTATAATACTTAAGAAGGATTTTAAGAATACTAAGAATAATAGTATACTAAAGGATCTAACCTTATTAATTATTAACTTTATCTAAAGCCCTAATAAACTACTTTTTTATTACTTACTATTACCCTAAAAGCTAAGGACTCTAAATATTATTAATAGTTAAATAGTAAAGCTTATAATACTATTATTAATAAAACTAATAAACTAAAGTAATACTTTAACTTCTTAATTACTAAGCCTATTAATAACTTTATCTAATAGTAGATTTTATATTAATAAACCTTCTTAACGCTTAATAAATTTACTTTTAATATCTTTACTATCTTAGTAATAGTAATAAACTATAAAAAGGTATTTAGCTTTACTAAGTTAGTTCTAACTTTATAAAGGTTATTAATAAAACCCTTATAGCTTAAGAAAACTTAGTACTTCTAGAACTAGATTTAAAGTAGTAGTATTACTATTAGTAGCTACTACTTTAAGTAGAGGGGTTAATAAAAAGTTATATAACCTTAGATTATTATATAATATAAGTTTAAACCCTCTAAGAATATTATAAAAGCTTTACTAACTTCTTATTTAGGTAATTTAAATTAAATTAAATTAAATTAGTTAAAATAATTAAAAGTATCACAAAAAGTTATTTAATTAGCTAATCTCAAGCCTCAGTTTTAACTTGATTGATTAGGATGCTGCGCTAGTTGCGGACCTGGCTTTTTTGTGGCCCAACCGCTGTGGCCTCACGGCTGAGGTTATAGAAGCGCATCCGCTGAATGTCGCCTACCGCGAGGCCAAGGCTCTGGTCTGGATGGTGGCGGATGACGAGCTCCAGCTGCGGATCAGAGCGGACCCGAAGCTCGCCAAGAATCCTGCCCTGCGACGGCTGAGGCGGAAACAGCTCATCAGGGACGTCGTGAAGAAGATGTCACATTTCAAGTCGCAGGACCTCTGGCAAAAGTTCGTCATCCGTTACCTGAGCCAAGCTGCTCCCTTCAACGAAAACTGCCCGGCCATTCAAGGAATTTGGGGGCAGCACAATCTCAAGATCTGGGTGGACATGCCCAAGGCTCAGAGCACAATCTTGCTCCACATACGGACGGGCTTCAATGGGTTGAACGCAACACTACACTTCATGGGGGTAAGTTGTTATTCTTTCTATGCCTGTTCCTCAACCCACCGGCTTCCTCTTGCTAACTTCTGAATCTTAGTTGGCCCCGTCTCACATGTGCCCATGTGGCAAAGGTGCGCACAATGCGAAGCACTTGTTCCTCCACTGCAAACTGTTGGAGGACGCCCGCAAGCACCTCCGGAAGGCTTTGCCTGAGTTGACGTTCGAAAATCTCGTCAATCATCGACCCAGGGTTGCTGCCGACTTCGCCATCCGTTACTTTGGTATTCCACAGTTCCAATGGACCGCGAAGCACATGCCAAACCCCGCGTTTGGGAACTTGGTGGAGGATGAAGACAGCGAGAGCTCTTCATCGCCATGGAGGACGAATGAGATCTTTCGTCTTGTGTATGGCTAGTACTGATAGTGGTTTTCAATTCAAAAACGTTCTCCCTCTCAGGCCTCTGGCCACTTACTGTGATTTTTACTTGGAACCTGTACTGCAACGACCTCCGACTTGCCCCTTCAGCTAACGGCCTACTGGTCACGTGATTGTGAGTTACCCTATTCCCTCTCCCCGACAGGCGGATCTTCTCATTGACCACAGTCCCGCAGATCGCCGTCTGTGAGCCTTCATCCTCGCTCTTTCATTCAACTCTCTTAGACATGGACAACCTGCTGACCAGTGCTTCCTCAGCCAGCTTCGGTCCCATTTCCCCCCACGCGCGCGGTTACGTGCGCCATCGTCAGTCAGCCGCCTTCCCCCCTTCGTTCTCATTCTTCACAAGTTGCTGACCTGGTTCTTCTCCCGAAGCATCAGACAATCTCATCACTTTCAACGTCACTTCGACAACAACTTCACGACTTTGACTTGGTTCAATTACTACAGGTTTGTCCGCCTGCTGCTCCCTCTCTATCGGCCTATTATAAGGATTCTCTGCTGATTGCATCAGAAGCAGACTTTCTTCGACCTTTCAACCTTTCTTCCGACTCTCACACACACCTTCCGTCGTCAGTAAGCCCACACTCCTGGCGCACAATCAATCAAACAACACTGCTGATGATTAATTAGGACTCAGCTATCTTCTTCACAGCCTACACTGTGAGTATGAGACTCTTTTGCTCTTTTGCTCTTTTGCTCTTTTGCTCTTTTGCTCTTTTGCTCTTTTGCTCTTTTGCTCTTTTGCTCTTTTGCTGCTTCATCTGCTTCGTCTGCTTCGTCTACTATGCTTCATCTGCTTCGTCTGCTTCGTCTACTATGCTTCATCTACTTCATCTACTTTATTTCATCTGCTTCATCTGTTTCATCTGCTTCATCTGCTTCGTCTGCTTCGTCTGCTTCGTCTGCTTCGTCTGCTTCTATGGCTCCTGTGCTTCTGTGCCTAGTTTTCTTTTTCTCACTAACTATATCTTCCCCTTCTCTCTTTTTTTTTCGCACACCTTTGCACATATTCACACATGACCACATACAAGCACGCGCATACACCCACTACTTCTCCATTACTCTCCGCATCGAGCTCCGCTGACTGGCACGTCGCAGACGCCCTCCGAGGCCGACGTCTGTCGTGACGTTTTCGGAGGCCGTTGTGCCGTCGCCAGTGAGCAACCTCTTTGGTGTTGATGTGTTTGCACCCTACTGACTGGCTTAAAGCAGTCCAAGCCTTCTGTCGACTAGGCTAACGTCCTCGGTAAGGACTGGTCATCCTATCGCTGAGACAATGGGCTGAAACTAACTGGTCCTGAAGCAGTTCTACAGTCGTCAGCAACGTCCTCGATGTCAGTGAGTCACAATGTGCAATGAGAAGATGGCCTTTTGCTAACTGACACTGGAGCAGTTGGGCCTGGTCAACTTACTGGCTATGCAGCCCTACTAAGGACGTCGTCAAAGTAGGCGCAATGGCCAGGATTAGCAGCAAACGCGGCCACCTCCTCTGGTGAGATTTGCCGCGGCAGATGGGCGCGGGCTGCGGCCGTGACGTTGGCCTTCAGGACCGCGAGGCAGGATGTGGCTATGGGTATGAAATATCTTTGGTTCTAGGCCTTTGTGGTTTTGCTAACTCTTGGATGGTAGTCATCCTGTCCGCCGGGCTTTGCATATTGAAGGGCGTCGTCTTGCTGATCGCAGCAAGGCTGGCCCTGTGGTCGGCATCGATTCTGGCGTCTTGGGGCGTGCCTCGGGCAAAGGTTTGTCTACCTATTCATGCACATTCTGCTAGATGTCTTACACCTTCTAGCCCTGCGGCATGAGGCCCCATGGATCGGGCAGGATGGAACACATCGTGAAGGTAAGTTCTTTGACTCTACCAGAAGGTGAATGTACTGACGTGGAAAGTTGTAGGAATCTGGGTGGTTTGCTTGTAGGTATGTCTTACGTCTTGTGTGGTGCCCTGGAGATGTTTGTATTGACGAAGAAGGTTGCAGGAATCTGGGTGGTTTGCATGTAGGTATGCCTCACGTCTTGTGTGATGCTCTGCGCTCACACGCCTGTCTGAACAAGTGGTGGTATTGACTTGAGATTGAGGATGAGGAATGGGCTCACGGCTTGGCGCGAGGTAAATCATCAACCCCTGTGTGTTGAGATTGAGAATCGTGGCTGGCGCTAACATGTTCTCCAAGCAGCGGCGTCTTAAGTACGTGGCCAAGACAAGCTTTTGCGTGGCTGACCTTGTGAGGCCATCTCTGGTACGTGACTCGATGTGGGTCCCTTTTTTTCTTTTTCCCTTCCACGTCCCCGCCCCCTTTTGTTTTTCCTCTCGGTATGCTGTTAGGTAGTGACTGATATTCGTCAGCGCAGTGAGTCACGCGGGCGAGGCTGTCGACCTTGCTGGCAACGAAGCCATCGGTATGTTAAGCAAACCTTGAATGATGTCCGTGGACTGATCTCTGCCAGTCAACACGATGCTGAGAGCCACAATGGTATGTACGTCTGGCCCAGATGCTTTCGCTCGTACGCGGTAAGCCCCCTTTCTGGTTCGTGACAACTGAAGCTAACCCTTCTTCATCTAGGGCGGCTACAGTCGGGTTCGGCGCAGGCAGTTATTCCGGGCCCCTGGGTACGTACTGCGATCTTCTTACTGGACGAAGCACCGGCCGAAGTGCTCTTACTGGATTTATCTACTGTGGACCCTCTTATAGGGTGGGCTATGAAACTTCCTCAACATAAAATGGATGCTTTGGCCCCCAAAACGGTTTCTGTGATAATTTTTTGGTGATACTGTGACTCAATGCTTGCAAGTTTCATCACTGAGAGGCTTGGGTTGTGACTCATAAGCAGGTAGTCGAGGGGCCTCCGGGTTCTTCGGAGATAGCTTTATCCGCTCCATCTTCTTCTGTCTTTAAAAAGCTTGGCCCGCGGCCCATGCACGCTTGTCTAGTGTTGCTTTAATCTATCTACCACATACACTCTGACTACCATTGACAACATCCCTCCAATATACGCGAACTTTCATGATTCATTTTTTCGATCTTCCCCGCGAGGTGCGGGACTTGATTTACGCGCAATGTGTCCACTCCGATGGCGGCTACATTTTGGATTTTGACAAGAACAAGCTCAAGCGCGCTAATGGAGAATCGATCGATCTCACATTTATGCTCACCTGCAAGCGCATTGCGCGGGAAGCTATGGGTATAGCTTTATCAACTAATACTCTCAAATTTTTGGCTGTATGTTCAGAGAAGCATCGAGTTACAGCTGGACGCTTTGATAATTTCTTGAATATTTTACACCAATGGCAAGGCGCCAAAGTAAACGACATCTTTCCGGACACTATCATCATCCCTGACGACATATGGAACGAACTTTCAGAAATCAACCCCAAATTCGCACCATACGTCGAACTACTCAAACAACGACCCAATGCTTGGCAAGTTTCGGAAGATGGACGTCGTCAGCTGGTCTCTAATCCCAAACCAACAATAGGGCCGCCCGGATCCTGCGGCGAAACACCATCGATATTTCGCAAGTGGGTCCATTCTGTCCTGCAGACTCTTTGGAAGCACCGACGTCGTTTCGGCGAGGAAGACTTCGCTCTCTTTGAAGCAGGGTCGGGCTGGGGTCCGGGTTCCTTTAGAAAGGCCCAGATTTCAAGCCTTGTCAATGTCAATCTCGATCCGTGGGAGATTCCATCTTCCCCGAAGACAGTTGATGATCTCATACAGAGCCTGGGTGAAACCTTTGAACATCGATTTTCCGAGACGTGGGACTCCAGCCTTAATGGTGACCCCTATGACAAGAGTCAAATCAAGCACCACTACTCTGCCGCGGCGGTCGCTATACGTTTCCTGGCATCCCTGCCCTTGGCCTTTCGCCTGAGCATACGGAATATCGTCCTCGATGAAAACCGATACGCCGTTGGTCGTGCTGAGAGTCATGGTTTGGGTCTTATCCCATACTGTCAAGAAAATCCGCGCCTTCGCGTGGAACGTCGAGCGAGTATGTGGCGGACTGTCTTTCAGTCTATGACTGGAAATCGGGAGCCGGGGCACACTGTTCCTTACAAAAACCAAGAGATGGAACATCTCTATGCGCCATCAATTTCAGATAGTGTGGCGGTGTGGGTGCTAGAAGCGCTAGAGCTCGAACGCGCCGGCATGCCCGCTGGCTCATTTTCTTTGGTCTTTGAGGGAGACTCGATTTGTCCGCAGATCTTTCAGAACGTCGTCCAACGTGATGCCGCATGGCAGGCAGCCGTTGACCTTTGCTTAGAACGCAAGAGTCTCCCCGCGATGTCTTGGGGCGAGAGGCGAAGCGACCCAAGGAATAACATACGGTCACGCGCGCTCGGGGAGTACCCCGGCAGAGATAACATGTGGTACTTGTTTGAGAACTTTCCGCAAGCAATACGCGACATCACATCTGGCAACTCCATCGTTAGATGCAACTTCGATGTGGGAGAGGCGTTGGACCCAGAGGCATTGGTCAGACAGCACAGATACTGGACAATGGACGATTGGAAGAAAGGCTGGTGGAGTCACAATCCTGAATCCTTTCAACCGGATTCGGGGAGCTGGCTTCAGCTCCTCTGCGACAATAGTTACCAATCGGATCTGCCACTTGATTAAACCACTAGAAGACCTCGACAGATACTGGACGTCCTTTGACCATGGAGCAAAGGCCGGGGGGGGTTGTTTGTCTGTGAGTGGAATTTGTACGCGGAGGAATAGAGTTTTGGAGATGGAGGTGTAAAGCATTTCTTACATTTTCTAGGCAGACTTTGAGTAGAGTAGTATCAAAAGATCTAATAACATTGGTATGTGTGCCAATGGAGCGCCGCAATACGTGATGTAGAGGTCACTTGGCACGACTAAATCATGGGTCTGGACCTCTCTGCTGATGACGCCTATTCGCGCTCAGACCAAAAACGCGCCGAGAACTCGATAGTGAGGTGTTAACGGCTATTGGCTTCCAGCTGAGGGAATTGATATCGCATATACCCCACCCAGGCAATGGGGTACTTTTCTCAGCAGGCCAGCTTCTGTATACGGTATACTGCATGCTCAGAAGACAATGATTTCTCTCTGAATCTAGGAGCCAGCCGTTGATGGAAGTCTCTCAACGTAAGAGGCAGATCCGTACAATCCGGTAAGTTTTAAGCAAAAGATTCGACGTAATGCATAGTGAATTGAGCGGCTGAACGAACTGAAAATGCGATAAGGTATGTGATCCACCCGCACTTTCGAAAGAAGTGAGAGACAAAAGTAAAAAAACAACATATCATATCATAGTCTTTGCTCCCCCTGAAGATGAAGCCACGGCCATGAAATCGAGGCTATCCGTTTCAGGAGCCCCCCGACTGCCCCGGCAGATTTTCCGTTTGAATATTTCCCATGAGCGGCTTTTCCGATGCGACTGCATCATTTATAAAAGCTTTTCGAGGTGAACTCTCGTCCTGATTGTGTTCCATTTCCCGTGTTGCGTAGCCTGCAGTTTTGTGTCCAGGTCGTCTTGTGGATGGTGTCAACATTCGGCTGGAGGCGCCAGTGTTGGCTGTGGGCGACTTCCAGCTTCTTGTCTATAGCCGAAGATGCGTCTTCAGACGGTCTCGCAAATAGTCCGTCTTCTCCTCCACGGCATGCAGCCCAGCCATTGGAATTTTGATCACATTCATGGTTCACTGGATTTTCCTGTCGGTCATCTGGAAATCTGTCTTTGGGTTGAAAGTTGCATGGGTTCTTTGCAACAAGTCGTTTTCAATGGCGATGCTGAAGTCAAAAGTCAGCGTATGAAGGGTCAGCTACGCAATAATCAGCAGAAATACCGGGTGGGACGGGTTGAAGTGAAACTCGACCTCGTATTGTGCTTCCATATTGTCAATGACCAACTAGCACGTCTCTTGACCCAAGTCTCTTGAAGCGGTTCCGATACGAGCTTGATGAAGACCCGCCACGCGGCTTGACACTATAGTTTCCGAGCCGCTTCTATGTGCAGTGTTGACACGCGTACGATCTTCCGCACGAGCGAAGTCAATCAGTTGAACGTTCCCAAACAAAAACATCAAGGCCCGCGGTGATGTTCGAAACGCGAAAGTCTCATCTACCTTGTTCGTAAGACATGCTTTAGCATCGTGCAATGTAGGTTCAATCAAATGAAGGGTATGCTCTCGCCCATGCTCAGCCAATTGATAGTTGCCCTCACGGATTCATCAGGTTCCCCATGAGAGCGGGCAATTTACTCCCAGGGGTGATATACATGTGCTAATTATTTTAACGCTCATTTTGAGTTTGATCACTGATTTAAAGCCAGCGTGCATGGTAGAGAGTTGGACTCTAATTCAGATGCAGGTGTCACTGACACCAACCTGATCCCGCATGTCCATGAAGTCTCGAAGGAATCTATCAAATGCCAGTCTCTGCTGGTTTTCAATTGCACATTGACACGTGAGCGGCGCGTTTGATTCCATGTGGTGAAGGAGGCGAACTGGCCCAGATCACATGAGCGGTAAACAGTTCCAATGGCCGGGGGCGACTTTTACCACCTTCGGCCTTCGGCCTGAATGTTCTCGTCATGTACGATTCAGAAACGGGGGCCCTCGACGTAGCTGATCTTGCATCTCTATTAGAACAGCCTACGAGGCAACCATGTACCACATACTCAGAGGGATCGTTACCATGCCGCGTTGTATATTAAAGCAACGTCTCACTACCCCAAGAAGTAGGTTACATCCATCTTTCAGTTTCAGCCTACCTGATAAGCTTAGCCGAGGATGATTTGGGAACAAACCTGGTTGGGTTCTCAAGAAACTTCGAAGAATGACATTGAATCAACAGCGCATCTGTAGCTCAATGAAGAGAGGCACCCGCGAGCTCCCCAAAACCCCGATCTTTAGGTTAGCATTTCTCGTGTCTTTCAACTGCCCTCTTAACACTAGTGTCATCTTATTCATCGAAAAAGGTTGGTTTGGCAGTGAAATGAAATCTAGATGAGAAAGTACCTTCTTTTGAAGCTGTCACACTCTCATTCCTTCTGTCTAGTTACTAGGTCTCTAACATAGTTGCTCAATGAGATGTTGATTTCAGATTAAGGACGACATACACGTTCTTTTTTCATGAAATCACCCTCAGCACCGGATGTAAATCTTCATAGGTTTTATGGCTTTTCGTTGATCATTCCCGCAAAGGCATATCAAGCCGTAATCACCATATCTTTTGACCATGGCACCAAGTATTATTTCGTTTCATTCAAGCGCCGCAGCGCCAAGTGCGATTGCATGGCTGAGCTTGAATTCAGACAGTCAGGAATGTCTTACTGGCAAGAAAGTGCAGTAACACTGACGGACTTCATCTTGAGAGGTGAGGTGGGTAGCTGATTACAATCGAATGATGCTGTTTCTGAGACGGTTATCGGTATGAGGACAAAGATTATGGGTTATCATCTTTTTCTTATAGTAGTTGAATTCTCGGTCGAGAAAGAGTTTCATGGTGATTGGCGTCCTGGCCGACTTCCGAGCTGTTGAGCACAGAGGCGAGCGAGGTTGAAAAGCGGTAGTCCACATCGAATGTACGGCATGGAGAGGTTTCTGTCCCACGGTCAGTAGCGTGTTCAAGCCTGCCACTATCATCTGTCAATCGTGGTGGTGGAAAACGCAAGATCGGACCTGCTGAGCAAATGAAGTCTTGAAGCCTCAAGGTCTGCGTGCAACTCAATCGCAAGAGGACCCCTGACTGTTCACTAAGCAATCGGGGTTTTTTTCTCAGTCTGCGTATGTGAGATATTGATGTCGCGATTATTGTTAATGAATCTTATCGCGAAAGTCTCATCAATCCATGTCGGTTGCCTTGACTAATCCAACTGAGCTCTTCGATTAGACTTGACTTCATCCTCGGAAGCGAACAGACGAAGATGCACATCGAAAAGGAATCACAGTGCGCCCGGCAAGGCTCGAACTTGCGACCTTTGGATATCTCTACCTGGGGCAGAGTCATAAACAGTTTCTATGAGACCAACGCTCTTCCAACTGAGCCACGGAAGCGAACATGTGATTGGCTGGTCAACTCTGTCCTCCAGCTCACCCAATTGAACAGACCGCAATTGCGCGTTGCGGGAAGTCCAATAACGAGCGGCTCTGCGAGAGGTTGCGGGGGATGTGGGGGTTTCGAAAAGGACCCATGCAACGTGGTTGGGGTCAGCAGAGAGGTGTTGTGTTGAGACGGCTTGCCGAAAGGAAAAAAAGCTTGGAAGAAGCTTTCAGGTTCTGCAGCAGGGTAGCATGTGCATGGGTCCGCAGACGGGGCCCCGGTCGTCGAAAGGTTGTCAGTGTTTCTCAACTGACGACGACTTTGCGAGTTGGAGCAGAACTCCATCCACGGCTGGCTCATGGAGAGAACACCGAGGCAGCACATGGAGTCGTATGCTTCGTCCAGTTGGCTGAGTTGGCTGAGGGGCAGTGCTGCGGATGGAGCTGGGGGATCATTCGGAAACTCACGGAAGAGTCATAAATTAAAGGGATGATGCGGCAGGACGGTCAGTGAGGAGAAGAAAAATTTTCTCATGGCGGACGCAACTCATGTCCTGATGTCGTGGACGGGTTTGAAGCATCATGTGGCCTCTGTCGGCGGCTTTTTCGCTGTCTGCGCTGGAATCCCTTAGGTAAAATGGGGGTAACAAGAATAAGCCTCCAGGCGTTGTCCGGGGGGGCTTCTGCCAGCACTGTGTGGGCGAAAGGGGGCCATCCGAGCGCCCTGGTGCTCCTGAGTCGGAGAAAGCACCTCAGATGGAGTCCTGTGTCCCCTCGGATGCAAGCCACCTGGAAATTGCGAGCGCGAAGAGGAGGGGTAAAGTGTGTTTTTTTTTTTTGGTTTTCTCTCGCGATCGCAAATGGCAATGGCAACATCGGCCGGTGCTGCACTTACACGTGGGCAGACGCCCTCCCGCCCCCGGCCTCTTCAGTGCGCTCGGAGCGGGGCGGCGCGCAGGCAAACCCTTCCGGATCAGGAAATAAGACCCTACACGCTCACGCGGCGGCCGCCATTTCCGGCGGGTCCTGCGCCCAATCCTGAGGTTCGGACGGGCCATCGGGCGGCCCTTATCGGAGTGCGGACTGTGATTCGCGGTCCAGCCGCGCCCGTGTTAAAGGTACGTATAAGAAAGTCTGGGGAAAACGGCTGCCCAGGTCCACCGCTGACGGGATTTGATATCGAGAGATAAGATAACCGCGTTTGCTGACATTTTGTTTGGCCCGCGGCGGCTGATGATGCTTTTTTGGGGGGCAGACAGAGCAGGGGGGGAGGCGTGAGTTTTATGCAGGGCGTGATTGACGGATGCACCAAGTGAGGTGCCCAACCCGGGGGCGGGCAGTTGAAATCCATGTCCGCAAGAGAGGATGAGAGACGGTCAGCATGACCATGGATTCACGTGGAAACATCCGTGTTTGAAAGTTGCAGCAGGCGGTTGGCTGTCTTCCTGACTGCCGCGACCCATTTTCCCCTCAACTTGCCTATGCCCCTCGCACTCCGAAATCGCCCGGAGCGGTGGACGGGGCTTCGGGCTGCGAGCAACTCTCGCAACGCTGCGATTTCATTAGTAATATTTCCAAGGGGGACGGTGCTTCCGGGGGGCTCATGACTAGCCTCAACCCAAGTGACCGATTGCCGGAGATAATGTGGACGCCCCGATGTTAGCCGGAGCCACCTTTCCGGCGTTGCGGAGACAGCTCTCAGCTTATCTGCCACCGTGAGACCCACCTCGCCCGTGTGGCATAAGAGACGGCGTCTGCACACCACCATCGTTCAGTCACCGTGGCTCTGCTCATCTCTCTTCCTTGGTTCAACCTGTCGTCAAGTCTTGGAATCGCCTGTTGAAGCTGTTACAAACCACTTACACAACAACAACCCTTTACCAAGATCACCCACTCCCACCAGCCATCTTCACAATGGGTTCCATGCCAACTCCCCTGCGCGTCGCCATCGTCAAGGCGTACGACCTGGAGGAGCCCAAGCACAGGGGCATGGTCCAGTCCTTCCGCGACAACATCCGCCGCCACGTCCCGGACGCCCTCGTCGACGCCTACCAGCCCATGGCAGACATCCGAGACCTCCCCGAGCCCGCCAACTACGACCTCATCATCATCACCGGCGGGCTGAGCAACCTGTGCCAGGCCCCCTCGTGCTACGAGCCCTGGGTCAACGCCGTGCTGGAGTGGATCCGCGGGGTCGTCTCGACGCAGCCCATCACCAGGACGAAGCTCATGGGGGTGTGTTGGGGGCATCAGGCTATTGCTACCGCGTTGTCTGGGTCTATTGGCAGCTTCGAGTTTCCCAGGGTACGTTCACACCATTCTCCACGTTCAAAACGTAAAACTTTTGGACCCGGGACTAACAATGTGTCTCTGACAGGTCGGCGTGGAAGAACTCCCTCTCAACCAAGACGGACAAGCCCTCTTCGGCAAAAACTCCATCGTAAGTCACCACCAAACCCGATCACCCTCCACGCACGAGCGCGCTAACCCGCACCGCCACCCCTCCAGAAAATCACAAAGTTCCACAAGCGCTTCGTCAAGGACGTCCCCGCAGGCTTCAGGCCACTGGCCCCCGACAACGAGATCCTCTTCGCGGACTCGGGGCTCGTGCTCTCCATGCAGGGCCACCCGGAGATCCAGGGCGAGCTCGCGCGGCAGCTATTTGACCACGACGTGGCGTACTACCGGCAGACGCTGCCGACGGAGGAGGACCTGCAGCGCTACTTTGCGCAGATGAACGACAGCAAGGAGGACGGCGAGCTCATTTTCAAAAAGGTAGCAGCCTGGGCTGCTTCATGAAGGGCGTCACGGTGGGAAGAGAAAGGTTCGATTCTAGGCACATGGTTCAAAATAAAAAGCGTTTCTTCTTTTCGGCCAGTTGGCGACTGTTGTTTGTTGTGAAAGGTTCTGGTTCAGGTTCTCTCAGTTGTACCTGTCCATCTGTGAGAACGCTATCATCCCAACCGCGTGGAGGACGTTTGCGCCTGAGCTCTATCCAACGCTTGCGAGAGATCTTCCGTCTTTCTTCTCCTGACATCCCCGGCGCCGTACGGGTAGTCACATTCGTCCTCCACCGCCGCCGCAGCCCGCGCCACATCCTTCCGTCGCTCCGCCACCAGCCACCGCGACGCAGTCACCACGGCAAATACAACGTCAACAAAGTTGAGCGCGTCCACCAGCGCCTTCCACTTGAATCCGGCAGCGGGGGCGCGTGTGTCTGGTGCACTCTGCGTCCCGTCCCATACGGGCTCATCGTGCTGGCGGGCCCAGCCGTCGTGGCTGCGCGTCACCAGGACTTGGTGGAGGGGGTGCTGGTCGTTATCGCGTATCGCGCTGTCGTTGCTGTGGGAGTCGTCTTTCGTGTCGGTTCGGGCGCGGTATGGTTCGTGAGGGTATGCGAAGATGTGCAGGATGGATACGGCTGCCATTTCGAAGCAGAGGATTGTGTTGGGGATCCCGACGGCCCATGAGGGGTAGGATATTGTCGCGGTGGGTTTGATTGGGCCGTCTTCCTTCATGAGGAAGCTGAAGATGAACTATCAGGGCGGTCAGCGACAATCATTGGGAAGGATGTAGCGCGGAGCTGTTTGAAGGTGCGTGACTTACGGTTTGGACGTAAAAGAGAAAGACCACCAACTTGATGGCGAGGAATTTCAATAGGGGTTGGTGGGTCTCGAGCTCCTTTTTGGTTTGCTGGTAGAATTGAAGGAGACACATCATGGCAGTCACCAGTGACAAAATTTCAATGACCATAACCTTTGCTTGACAGTTAGCATTTTAGTCACATTGTGTTTCCGCGGAGGACGTCAGCGTACCCAAATTTTAGCATGGCTGGCACTGCTCGACTCCTCACAGTACACATCAGCAGCTTCAGTGATGCACTTGACAAGAGCGCCGAGGAACTTGACTATACAGAATTGAAAGACGCAGAACCAGATGGTCTCGTTAAGTCAGCTGTGCCTCCCACCATAGAGAACATCTGGAAACGTACGTTAAACCACTTCAATCCGTCCACGCTGCGATCTTTCCTGCGCCCGATGTGGACCACCAGGAAGCGTATCGGATGGATCCACGGCTTCGGCTCGACCAGGGAGAACGCCCTTCGGAGCGTGGTGGGATCCGGGTGCAAGAGCTGGCACAGCAGCAGGAAGAAGGCCGCGATGACGAGGGACTCGTAAAATTCGTAGATGCTGGCGAGGTAGACGTGCTGCTTGTAGAACTCGATGCTGAGGGTGCAGGCGATGGTGTAGATTGGGACCATCAACAGGATGCGGATGATTCTGGGAGGGCGGTTGGTGTCAGCTGCGAGTTTTGACGCAACTGCCTGGGTATCTTACTGCTTCTGTTCGCTTGGTTTCGTGTAGTGTCTGGCGTGTTGGAAGACCTGCCAGGCTGTAAGGCAGCATGCTACGATGGTTGCGGATGTTGAGAGGGAGAGCAGGAGACCGTGTACTCGGATGCCGCTCGTGAGCTTCTGCTCGACGACTTTGAAGGCGACGCGTTAGATATGCTCCTTCTGTGAAGACAACATCCTCTGTGGGTAGCTTACTGGGCACGTTAAGCGGGTGTTCTGTGCACTTCGCCATTCTGGAAGTCAATAGCCCGCCCTTTCCGCGGAGGAATCCAAATTGCTCTCTTGCCAAACGCAGTTCTCTTCAATTCCGGATAACTTCCACTGCCGTGTCTATTGATTGACAATGAAAAGAAAGTTGTTGTTGCGGTGCTGATTTTTGATAGCAAGTAGAATGTAGACTAGTAGGTACTGATGACCGCGTCCATTACTTATCCCCTCCTCCCCCGGTGCGCGACGTCAAGACAAACTTTCCGACGGCTCCTTGCCGCACTCCGGGATGATCTTAGTTGCCGTCCCGTTGACGGGGGTACCCGCTACTTCACCAATAGAAACGACAGCAGCGCATACCAAGAGGTGCGTTGAGACATTGCTCACCGCGAAGGCGCAGGTTTCTCCACTAGGCTGAGTTTCATAGCCACAAGCTCATCAACGCTGGACAAATACGGGCGGGAGAGATGGAGGGTTTTTACAGTTCTGCGCCTGACTCGTCTTGTGCAAATCTGGCCTCGTAAATCTTATACGATAACAAGATCCTCAGACCGCGGATGGGTTAGGGGCATGTGCAGCGCCTCAGATCTGCCTAGGCTTGGCGCGTTTGTGCATGCTCTCCACACCGGTGCTTAAATGAACTTCGGAACCCCGATTTTGGGGGTGGTTGAAAATCCGATTGATGATGTTGAAAACCCGATGTATCACGGTTGAAACCCCGATATCTTGAGAATGAAAATCCGACGCATGAGACGCGAAAACCCGACGCGGTTGAAAAGCCGAAATCCATTGGATTTGCTTTTTTTCGTAAAACGCGGTGATACTTTGCAGTCAAAGCATCCAATCGATTTGACGGATGACGCAGCATCGTAGGTGATCTCCCGCCGGCAGTTGGTTTGGGGCCGCACTCCGTTCATCCTTCGCCCTCAACCATGACATCTGAGGATGTAGTAGCTGGGAGCATGCACGTTCCACCAAGGCCGTTGAACGTCCACATGCCTGATTTGGTACACTCTGAGGGGCGTAGCCAATCATCTCAAAGATATTGCTCATGTCAATGCCTGTCATCTGAACTTGGTCTTGCACAGGTGGGGGTGTCGCTGCACCATTATGCAGCTGCTCGCGAGTGGCGCATCACAAACAGGGTCTCACTGTCGACGATGCTACCCATAGAAAGCACTACTAGTTCTACTGCCCGAAATCCGTCTGTTAATGCAGCATTGTCAGCATATCTCGGAGTGAAAGGCTTCCGTGAGAATGAGGCCCATCACGGTTGTGCACGCCAGCAGGAACAGAAGTCGACTTCCGCATCCTTAAAAGGCAGAAAACCCCTCTCAAACAGCCAAGGTCTTCTTACTCATCCCTCACATAATCCATTCAACAGCCTTTTACCTTCATCAAATCCAGCATCACTTACACCAACACCTCCATCAAGCACCAAAGATGGCATCCTCATCGCCCATAGCCCATCCGTCCTCGTGGACAGACACCACCCTCCCGCTGGGCCTCGAACTGCGGCCGCACGGCTACATCATCACCGCCTTCCTCGTGGTCCTCGTCACATCCGTCGCCTTCAAACTTGCGAAACGAGACAACAGCATCCCCTTCGTCGATCCGCCGACATGGCTCCGCCCTCGGCCGCTGGCCAGAATGGACTTCTTGAAGACGGGGATGAGCGTGCTCGACAAGGCGAAGTCCTCGGTAGCGGATAAGCCGTTCAAGGTGTTGTCGGAGAACGGCGATTTGACGGTGTTGCCTCCGCGGTTTGCTCATAGTATCCGGAATGAGGATGACTTGAACTTTGGGGCGTTTATCAAGGCGGTACGTACTTTTCGGGTCGTTGCGTATTATATAGCTGGTTTCAAGATACCTTGCTGGTTTTTGGTTGATTGTCGAGCATCTTGGTAGACTAACACATGTTGGTAGGACTTCCATTATGGGATTGCGGGTTTCGAGCCCTTTGGCTTCGTTGACCACGACTCTCAGATCTTGCAGAATGTTGCGAGGAAGCAGCTTACAAAGTACCTCAGTTAGTGCAATCTAGCTATCGGACAATCACTCAAGCTGACTAGCCGGACTTCTAGACACGGTAACCGAACCGCTCTCACTCGAAACAGCCTTTGCAGCAAGCCACATCTTTGGCGAGTCCCCCGGTATGCCTTCACCGCAAGAGTCTCAATTCCCTTCCGACGCTTCCAAGCTAATGTCTCCCCGACAGAATGGCGCTCAGTCCCCGCCAAGGACGCAATCCTCGACCTCGTCGCGCGCCTCTCCTCGCGCGTCTTCCTCGGCGACGAGCTCTGCCGCAACGAGGCCTGGCTGCGCGTCACCAAGGACTACACCGTCATCTCCTTCATGGCCGCGATGAAGCTCACCTTCGTGCCCCGGCCGCTACGGCCCCTGGTGCACTGGTTCCTCCCGGACTGCCGCCTTGTGCGGCAGCACCTGGCGCAGGCGCGCGCGCTCATCAACGGTGTGATCGAGCAGCGGCGCGCCGCCAAGCGCGAGGCCGCGGCCAAGGGGGAGGAGGCGCCGAGCTACAACGACGCGATTGAGTGGGCGGAGATGGAGTGCAAGGGGCAGGCGTACGACGCGGCTGTGTTCCAGGTACGTCTTGTGATCGATCTTGGGTGTTGGGCTTTTGGACTGATGAGTTTCGGAAGTTGACGCTGAGCTTTGCGGCAATTCACACGACTACGGATCTGTTGGCGCAGACGATGCTGTTCCTTGCGAACCAGCCGGAGCTGATCACGCCGCTGCGCGAGGAGGTTGTACAGGTGTTGAAGGCGGAGGGGTGGAGGAAGACGGCGCTGTATAATATGAAGCTGATGGACAGCGCGCTGAAGGAGACGCAGCGGATGAAGCCGAACTCAATGTGTAAGCTCCTCCCGTTTCATGGTTCCGAAGACGAAGACTGACAGCATTTATTTAGTTCAAATGCGCCGCCTCGCAACCAAGGACATCACCCTCGACGAAGGCATCACGATTCGGCGCGGCGAGCGCGTCGTCGTCGACGCATCCGCAATGAAAGACCCCAAAATCCACGGCGAGGACGTAGACACGTACGACATCTATCGGTTCCGACGCATGCGCGAGGAGCCCGGCAAGATGCACAAGGCGCAGCTGGTGACGACGAGCCCCGAGCACCTGGCGTTCGGCCACGGGCAGCACGCGTGCCCGGGGCGGTTCTTCGCGTCGAACGAGGTCAAGGTGGCGCTGTGCCATCTGCTGCTCAAGTACGACTGGAAGCTGGCGCCCGGCAACACCGCGGACCCGTTCGTGGTGGGGGTCGCGAGGCAGATCAACCCGAAGACTGTGATTATGTTTCGCAGGAGGAAGGAGGAGTTGGATGTTGACTCGTTGGACTTTGCGGTCGAGGGTGGTGAGAGGGAGTAAGATTGCTTGGGGGACGTGCTAAAGACTTTTCTCTCAGAATGTTCTGTTGTCAACTCAGTTTCCTTGTCTTCGCAACCCGGACCACAATATCTGAATCGAACCTCTGTCTTAATATTAACAGTATTATGCTCTGCCGTTGAAGCGACGTAGTTGCAATAGTCGAACCACCAATGCTCACGATTCAAACACGATCCAGAGCGGATTCATGTAACGTCTCCTGAATCGTGTCTAAAGAGTCCATCAGTGGGCTGGTAGGGCTTTGGAGATCCGCCCGGCTTCCGAGCAAGCATGTCAACGGCCCCGCCGAGTTGCCGTTCAGAGACTTGAACGACTCGATCACTTACCCAATGCGTACGGAACCACTGTTGCGAGTCCAAATCGGACCGAACACGTGTATGTAGTGAAAGCAATCCTCGTTGCTGGAAATCTGTGAGTGTTGGCTGGTTTCCGTGTCAACAATCTCACGAAAGGGACCCCACGAAGCTTGCATCGCGGGGTTAGGTAATAGGTAGGCAGCCTGACAGGCACCGTCTCCAGTCGACGCCGCAGACGCACACTACCGTCAACTGCCGGCCCCCACCCTCCCGAGATCGAAACACTGCATCTGATGTTTGCTGCCCGACAACTGACAAGTGACACGCGATAAGAACCAACAGACCCGTGCAGCAAGCGGGCCGCCCGCCAGCCCGCGCGATATCTTTCGCAGTCTCTGCAAAAAGACTCTCAATAAGGGGAAATTGTCATGAGCGCCGTTGGTGGCCGAGCGCTGCAAAAACTGGCGCACCGCGCGGGCAGAGAGCCAATGACAACCCTGTCCTCCTCAGGCGACTGTGGGGCTGCTCGATGGCAGCGGGCGCCGTTAATTGGTCCGCATGGGACGGAGTGCGGGGCCGGGGAATGGCTTGGCCGGCAGCCCGGGGTCATCCGCAATCCGGGCTCTCGTTTCCCCCCCCTCAAACCCCCAAAACTGCCCGTTCCCCCCCTTCCCACGCCTTCGAAGGGTCTCGCCTACTAGTCGCCCGCCGCTCGCAACCAACCTCTCCCCCTTGACAATTTAAACAAGAATCCCCCTTTCCTCTTTTCTTTTCTTTTCTCCCGCGTCATTAGTGGAGCGGCGGTGCTCCTGTCACATCTCGCCCGGCCCCCTCCTCGATCCTTTCTCACAAGCTAGCCACGCCCGAAGTTGAAAGAGGGGAGAGACAGATCTGGCTGCGTACCTAGGTAGTGCGAGATCTCTCTATCTATGGTAGTCCCAGTGGGTTTTCATGTTTCACTGCACGGTCCCCCCCCTCCTGCGCGCGCGCACCGCAGCCGGCTACCATCATGGCCAACAGCCAACCGCCCGCGACGTCCACCACCACCATCACCATCACCAACACCGGCCGTGATGCCGCCGCATCGCTCCAGCAGAAGCCGCCTCCGAGGAAGAGGAAGTCGACCCCGCGCTCTCGAGAGGGCTGCTTGACCTGCCGGTAAGCTCCTTCCTGTCGAGTCGCCACATCGCGCCCGCCCACGCGCACGCGCCGTGTACCCTTTTTACTTTTTCTCTCATTTCTCTGTGGTGTTTTCCCCCGACAGGCCCGCTGCGGCTGCAACCCCCCTGGATTTTCATCACTTTTTTGTGTTTCTGAGTTGCGATGAGAGGGAATTTCGGGCAACGCGACACGTTACAGAAAAAGAGAGGAAAAAAGAATTGGAGCGCGCAGACACTTCAGCAATGGCAAAAGCTGACTTTGTGATGTTCTCGCGATCAACAGCACGCGGCGTGTGAAATGTGACGAGACCAAGCCAAAGTGCAACAACTGCATCAGACATCAATCCGGCTGCACGTGGCCCGACCCGCCTCGCCGCGGCGGCGCCGGCGCAGCAGCGGCAAACGTGCCCCTGCGACCGGCAGCCGAGCAGCAGCAGCACCTCACCGTCGCCCTGCGCCCGGCCCTCACCACCTCCGCCGTCAAGCTCACCCAGAAGACGGAGCGCGCCTTCAAGTACTTCCAGACCGAGTCCGCGCGGCAGTTCGCCGGCTACTTCGACAACGACTTCTGGGCCGTCACCGTCCTGCAGCTGGCGCACGCCGAGCCGTGCGTCGCGCAGATCCTCGTCGCCCTCGGCGCCCGCCACGAGGGCTACCGCAACGACGTCGTCGCCAGGCAGCCCGACCCGGACGCCGTCATGCTGTGCCGCCGCGCCGACGAGGAGTACACCAAGGCCCTGCACCTCTTCAAGCGCCACATCCACGCCCGCCAGTGGACCGACCTGCACGTCACCCTCACCTGCGCCGCGCTGTGCATCGCCTTCGACTGGCTGCGCGGCACCGAGGCCGACGCCAACATCCACCTGCAGACGAGCCTCAACACCATGGCCATGTGGCTCTCCGACACGGCCCCGCTCGCGCCCGCCGAGCGCGCCGGCATGACCCCCGTCGACTCGCCCGAGGGCCGCTTCATCCAGAAGGCGCTGAAGCCCATCTTCATCACCATGGCGCTGCACACGCGCTCGCTGCCGTCGCCGCCGACGATCCCCGTGCAGGTCGTCTCCGCCGAGGACGGGCACTTTGGGCCCTTCGCGACGCTGACCGAGGCGCGCGACGGGCTGGTGCTGCTGCTGGCGTACATCTTCCCCGAGTTCATCACGTACTACACGACGGACTTCTACGGCGACACGACGACGATGCAGAAGGACCCGCTCGGCTCGCTGCGGCGCTGGGAGGACGCGCTGAACGAGTACCTCGCGCGGCACCCCGATGAGTCGGCGGACCCGCGCGCCGACATTTTGCGGCTGTGGCACATTGGCGCGACGCTGCTCTTCCTCGGTGAGAACAACACCACCGAGGGCGAGAACTTCTACGACACGATGGTGCCGCAGTTCGAGTACCAGATCGGCCTCGCGGAGCGGCTGATCGAGACGACGGAGATCCCGCAGTGGAGATTCTCTGTTGATATGGGCGCCATCTCGTGCCTGTACCACACGGCCGTCAAGTGCCGCAACCCGGACATCCGACGAAGGGCGATCGCGCTGCTGAAGCGGTGGCCGCGCCGGGAGGCCGTGTACGATAGCCTCGCGTGCGCGGCGCTCGCGGAGGAGATTGTCAAGATTGAGGAGGGCGCGTTGAGGGAGGCGGCGGCGGCGGCGGAGGCGGCGGAGGAGGTGGTGGTGCGCAGCGAGGGCGACGTGCCCCGCCACGCGCGGATATCGGGCAAGGTGTGGTCGGAGTGCTACCGGGACGACAGCGGGCAGCGGTATAACGAGTTATGGGTGAGGCGCGAGGGCGAGGCGGAGTGGAGCGAGGAGCCTAGGAGGGTGGTTTGGTGATATCCCCATCTCTTTGATGAAACAAGAAAAAAGCAGCATTTTTTGAAGCCTTCTCTTCGTATTTTCTTTGTGGTTAGAGCATATTAGATTATCATTCAGTAGTCAATAATTGTCGGAACACAGCACGACTTTGACATCACATTCGTTGGGCTCATGTGAGTTTTGGGTTGCATGCTGGCAATATGGCCGTGAGCGTCGCTGGCCACAATGGTCTTTTCTGAGGCAGTGCAATAATCATTACATGCATGATATGACGCTCAAGAATTATGTGTAAGTTGGTTTCAGAAACGCTTCGAATCCTGGGTTGTGTGTTGCATCTTCGAGATAATGTGCAAAACATTCGTCGAAGCGTGCCGTGTTGCTCAAATTGAACTGGAAAATAAAGAATGTCTAAAATCACACCACATTGAAGCATACGTGAAAATGACCAAATTTTATATGATTATAAACAGAAAACACACCAAACTCATTCAGATATGGTTTCAGATGAACCAGATAGTTGTGACCAGCAAAATGCCCAATTCATTGATAAAAGGCTTCAACTGTTCAAGACTCGTGAGGCGGCATTCGTCGGCGACGTGGATTACATAATCTCCCAATGCCGTCACAAGCCAGCCCCACCCATGACAACACTGCAATTGGCAAAGTCAAATCATCACAGCCTTTCAGCTCCTCGGTATCTCAATCCTCGCATTTCACCCACACAACACAGCAAATGTCACAGACGCAATAGTACCAAAGAGCACGTTGCTCCGCGAAGCAACACGGCACATCCGCCCACCATGCGCGAGTTCATGAACTACGTCCAGGGTGCCTTTTACGAGGCTACCGGCTGGAACCGCGACAACTCCTACTCATCGCTCAACTCGACCGCCGACGGTGCGTCCCTGCGAACCTGCCAACCAATGCTTTTGGATCCAACCAGGCTGACTTGAGCCCCCAATCTCCAGCTCTCCTCAACTTCCCGACACCCCAGGGCCTTCGCCTCACCCTCTCGTCCCTCGCAACCCCCCACTACGCGACCTCGTACCAGCTCGGCTCCGTGGGCGTCGTCGACGGCTCCATCTCCTACCTCTACTCCTCCGTGCCCCTCCGCGCGAGCCTCACCCCGCAGTCCGACGCGGTCCCCCTGCCGGCGCTGCTCCGCTCCTACCGCCCGCTCGCCGACCTCCCCCGACGCCTGCCTGCAGCCACCCCATACCCGCTCCTCAGCCCCGCCGCCGCGTCGCTGCTCTACGGCCGCCTCTACCTGCCCGAGTCGCTCCTCGAGGCCCTCGTCGTCAAGCGCGTGTCCCCCGCGCTGCAGCTCCAGCTCAGCGCCGTCTCGAGCAAGAACCTGCGCAACGGCGGCACACTCCTCGGCCTGGCGCAGTACGACGTCGGGCGGTACGCGGTGGAAGGCCTGGCCTCGTCCGACGGCGGGCTGCTGGGCTTCAGGGGCGTGTACAACTTTGGCGGGGATGCGGAGGACATACCACCCCCGCCGCCGCCGCCGACGACACGGCCTGCGAACGGCAAGCCCGGGGCCGAGGACGCCAAGGAGCGCATCTACGGCCGCTTCAGCGCGGGCGGGGAGATCTACTACGGCACGCTGAACAAGTCGGGCGGCATCAGCCTCGGCGGGCGCTTTGCGACGCTGCCGGAGCACCGCGGGACGCCGCTCACGGCGACGCTGACGCTGAACCCGCTCATGGGCAACATCAGCGCGAGCTACGCCGTCGTGGCGGGCCGGCACTGCAGCCTCGCGACGAGGATGGACTTCAACGTGTACAGCTACGAGAGCGACTGGTCCGTGGGCATGGAGCTGTGGCGCAAGAACCTGCTGCGCAGCGATCTCGACCAGCAGCAGCAGCAGCAGCATCCCGCGCTTTCGGCGGAAAATTTCCTGAAGAAGGAGCGGAGTTTTCAGGCGAAGATGGAGTGGCGGCTGGATGACCCTCCGCCGGCGGCGGCGCCCGAGGTGAAGCCGAGGCTGGTTGTAAAGGAGAAGCGGAAGGAGAAGCCGAGGGAACGCAGCTTTCAGGCGAAGATGGAGTGGAGATTGGACGATCCTGCGGCGGTGGATGATGGGACGACGAGGACGATGCCGGGAGCGTCACCGGGTGCGGGTGCCGTGGACGACGAGTACACCAGTGTCATCAAGGCGCGGATCGACCAGCACATGAAGATTGGGGTGCTGTGGGAGGGCAGGGTGAAGTCGCTGCTGTTCAGCCTCGGCAGCGCGATTGACCTGCGCAAGCTGGACTCGCCGTTCAGGACCCTGGGCGTGGAAATCCAGTTTTCATCATGAGAGCGGCACGCACACTTGCTCTGCCACGTTATTGAACCGATGAGATGCGACGACGAGATGAGGTTATTGCCTGATACGACGTGAGCTCCGACGCAGCGGTCTCCATACCCGGCACGGTCTCGGTCTACCAATCCAGCAGTATGAAGCGTGGTACCTCATTTGCATGGCACAGCTGAAGTCTGCAGAATGCTATTGCCTTTTGCTGCCAGGATCCGACGTTGCGGAACTGGGTCTGTAGGGCGCAACCCGAGGTGACGCCGCTGCAGCAGGCGGCGCGCGGGAGAAAATATTGTGGTTGCATGAACTGGAATGGAAAGGGATACGACGCTCGTCGCCCACGCCGTGCCTCACGGTTAGGGGGTGTGCGTATGGTTGGTTAGCCGGCTACGCCCAGAGACCAGGGTCAAAAGTTCCTCATCAACAGAGTCTCCATTCGTTTTGCGCAGCAATATGGAGGGTTCATCTCTCGAGATTCCTCCTCCCATGTCCTCAGCCAAGCCATGCATGGGAGGCCCTTCAGTGGAGGAGGCGGCCGGCTTGGCTAAAGCTTGGTTCGTTGATGGAGCTGACTGCCAAGCTTCCTTGGCGATGAGTTGGTTCTACGACTTGAAGATGGCTTGTTGGTTCAGGATAGAGAGAGCTTGGGCAATGTCGGGGGTCGTTGCGTGCATTGGGTGATGCTTGACAGGGTCGTGGACGGTGGTCTTGGACTGCTCAGACTGCTTCATCAGTCCGGCAGGACCATGTACCTGGCCTGACAAGTACAAGGATCGTCTGCCAAACTGGCCGAATGATATTTTGTGTATAGATAATGTAGAACCGCGTCGAGTCAAAAGCACCACAGCTCCTGAATCGTCCATCGCAACGATAAAGAAAGCACTTCAACATAACATCCCGTAATACCACAAGTCCGCGGAGTGACCGACACAAACACACTTGATATCTAGTGCGCCGCCATCGCAGCTCTATCCTTCATGCAGCCAGTCAGTAGCAGCGTCAAGTCGCAATCAGCAGAGACACCACCAGTCAGAGTGTGAAGTCATGAGGGGAGGTAGGTTGTCTGTCGTCGGGCGAGTGACCCGGGCATGACACACACCTTGCGCGGGAAATAATGAGTAGAGTGAGGACCTTGATGGTCAAGCTAGTGCGGAGAACCTTGATGGCCAAGCTCTCGGGCCAATCAGAGCGGGCATATTCTGGTGCAAAAAATCTGAATGGCGACGGACGGTGGAGCGGGCGCGGCGGAGCTAGCACCTGGGAGCAGGGATGGAGCCAGTTTCAAAGCTGACGCTCCTACCACACAGGTGCAGCACAGGCTACAGCTGCACAGCTGCTGGGACTCGTGGGGACTTGAACCGTGATGTCCAGTTTTTGAGGGGGCCAACGAGGAAGCTGAGGGATGCGCTGATGAAAAGAGAGTTTATCATCTTGTTCTGTTTCCCCTGTCTTTCTACTGAATGTGGTGGTATGGCCGAGGACGTAATTAAGAGCATCAGTAAGAAAAATAAACAATGTCCTGCTGTTTTCGGGCATGCGCTGCAGGGAGTGGTGTCTCGACCAGTGTCTTGGTCCTGTTCCATGCGTTTGCGCTGCGCTGCGCTTCGCTTCTCTGCTGATAAGGGAAGCGCGCCTGTGAGGTAACGACCCAGCTGCTAAAGTGGGACCTTCCAACGTCGGGCCATCAAGGTCCTCACTTTTGTGTACGATTTTGCGCGCATGGCAGCAGCCACCTGCGCCGCTGCCGTCTACCACGGAGCTCAGCTCCCTGCACCCTTTCCTCTCTCTCTGCCCTTTTTTTCCCGACCACGAGCGACGACATCCCAACCATCGAAACTCTATCTTGAGACGATTGTTTATTCTTGCGCATTTCAGGAAACATCTCCAAACTGTAAAAAAGCAACTTCGGCTCGTCCTTCCCCCGATACGGCTCCAGTTGTCTGCATCGTCTTCACCTTGTCCACTTTACCCGGGACACACAGAAGCGCCTCGGCTGCGTGCACCTTGACGTCGTCTGCGTCTCGTCCGTCTCGCGCGTCCCCCTCCGACAAGAGAACCACAAGAAATAAACCGGACAAGACGACGAAATAAGATCCTGCTCCTGTCCTCCTGCAGGGTGCCGGGTTTCCCGATCTTTTGTGGTTCTCCCGTTCCCTCGTCGAGTCCATTGCCGTTAGCGGGGGGGTGTGTCCGTCCTCTTATGTCCATCTAAACCGACGAACCCCCGCGACCGACGACCATCCGGGTTCTCGACATCTCTTTTCCCACCACCACCGGCGCCGCACCACCCACCCACCCTCTTGTCTGTCGCCCACCCCGCCCAGGAAAACCTCGAACTCGCCCTTCTTCAACCTTTTCGAGGAGGAACCCCTGCTCAAGGCACATTTTATATACTGCCCAGGTCCGCCTCAGAGCCTCATCTTCTCTTTACCAAGACGCCAAGCTGCAAGCCAAGACAGGCGAGGATCCATCACCACACGATCTTCATCGTCCCTTGCTGCTTCTCACCCCCGCCAACCAGCTCCCCGACAAGCTCAGCATTCTCTGTGTCACCACGAAGTCACGCACCCTGCCGGCACTTGACCCATTCCCCCGGGAACGCACAGTTCGAATCTCCCGTCATCCAGGACGACGTCGTGGTGCAGCCAAGGCTTGAACGCGTGTAACCTTTGAGCCGCCATCGCCTTAAGAATTTCTACCTGTTCGGAAAAGACGCTTGCCTCCCTTGCTTTTTCATAGCATTCACATCCAGCAGCAACCAACATGAACCCTCTTCAGATTTCTGCGGCGAGGCTTCTCGCCGCCCGCCAGGACGCTGGCTCCGATGCCACCGGTGCTACCACGAATGCCTGCGGCGCCGCCGCCGTCGACGTGAGCAACATGCCTCTGCGCATCGCCTCCATCTTCATTATCCTCGTCGCCTCGCTTCTCGGCGGTTTCCTGCCCATCTTCCTTGCCAGGACTACCAGGATGCACGTCCCCAAGATGACCTTCTTCATCTTCAAGTATGTCGGTACGGGTGTCATCATCGCCACTGCCTGGATGCACCTGCTCGCCCCCGGTGTCGAGGCTCTTCACAACGAGTGCTTGGCTCCCAGGCTCGGAGACTATGACTGGGCCTTTGCCATTGGCCTGATGACCGTCATGGTCATGTTCCTCATTGAGATGGTTGCCTCCAACATGACCAGCGGCAGCGCCTTCTCCCACAGCCACGACCACGAGATGAACGGCACTGGTGCTGTCGCTGTCAAGTCCAAGGACCAGGCCACCGACGGTAGCGCCAGCGAGGTTTGCCCCCACGACAACGGCGACGCTGAGAGAGGAAACGGCTTCGTCGACCCCAGAAAGGTGCCCGGACTTCCGGACGACGTCAGCTACCCTCCCGGCGGACGCGACCACCTTGGCCATGCGCGCGATCACGTCGAGGGAGACAGCCACTCCGGTCTCACCGGTCAGCTCACGGCCATCTTCATCCTCGAGTTCGGTGTTGTGTTCCACTCCATTTTCATCGGTCTCGTCCTCGCCACCAGCGATGAGCTCGTCGTCCTCCTCATCGTCTTGACCTTCCACCAATTCTTCGAGGGTCTCGGTCTCGGCTCCCGTCTTGCTGTCGCCCAGTGGCCCTCGCATGGAAAGTGGTGGCCGCACATCCTCGCCTGCTTGTACGGACTTTCGACCCCCGTCGCCATCGCCGTCGGTCTTGCCGCCAGGCCCAACAGCGCCGAGACGCAGACTCTCGTTAACGGCATCTTCGACTCTATCAGCGCCGGAATCCTCATGTACACGGGTCTCGTCGAGCTGCTGGCGCACGAGTTCATGTTCAACCCCCAGATGCGCAACTCGCCGCTCAAGATCCAGCTCTTTGCTTTCGGCTGCGTTGCCCTCGGCGCCTGCGTGATGGCCGTCCTGGCCAACTGGGCCTAGGAGCATAACTGGTGGCGGAAGCCGTTGCACTGAACCGAACTGAACTAGACGTTGAAAATGGATAGATATGGGACATGGGATATGTATGGGATTGGGATTGAGAATGATACCTGGGTCTTGTGAGCCTGCTCTGCTGTATGGTTTGAGGGATTCCCGTCGTAGGCATTTTGGATTTTTTGCATGGGCAGGAGTTCTGCATCCTGCCTTCAGGGCACGTAATAATGATTATTGATTCGAGACTTGATGCATCCGTTCAACTAATGTGACCGGTGATGCCGTGCTGAGCTCTGAGTGAGAAGTGGCATTCAAGGTGTTCATCCAGGTCTCAACTATGCAGGAGTAACATGTGACAATGACAGCGTCAGTGAGAAGGCTCTCAACACAAATTCGAGTCCCTGGTCTTGACAACATGAATCTTCGATCTCTCATGCCGGCCCCGAATCTGCAGAACCTACCCCACCTCGAAGCCGCATCCAATTGCGGTTAGCGTATGCCGCCTTACCTAATCCACTTCTGATTCGCCGAACCAGCTCTGTTCACGTGATGCTATGCACGGACCACAAGGGCTTTCCAACCCTGCCCCCGCGAATCGCAATTTTCCAAACCACCAAACTTTTTTTCCGTGATCGCGAAATCGAGCTTGTTGATCTGACCGACTTCATCGCCCAACTTTTTTTCCCAAACGCCCAGCGCCGTACCAGTCCCTCCCCCTCCCAACCCAACCCAATCAATACCGCAAAAATGGCCGGTGGTGTCTCTGTCCGCGATGTCGATGTAGGTTTCAACCGCTACCCTTGAAGAAAAAGCCCGATTTCCGAACCTCGAAAAAAAATATCAACCGTTGTTCCGTCCTTCCGACCGAGATGTGTGTGTTTCGATGACGCCGCGCACGACTGCCACTGCCGCATCTGAAAAGACGGCCGATCACGACGGGCTCCCGACCTGATCCTCTCGCCATGCCTCCTTCGGGGTGTCGCGGAGACGCTGACCACGATGGTGGACATGTTTGATGGAGCGATGGGTGGGAGGAAGACCTGGTCTTTCGAAGGGGCAGTTTGCGCGGCGAGGAACTTGCGCATCACGGGAACGAAGGAGGAAGACGGCCAACCACAATCACATGAGAGGAACAATGGAGCAGGCGTGAGGGAGTCGAAAGACTTCTGATGACGGAATCATTGCTAATTGGTCCTTTTTTCTCCCGCGACAGGCGCAAAAGTTCATCAACGCCTACGCTGCGTTCCTGAAGCGTCAGGGCAAGCTGCCCATTCCCGGTATGTTCATCTCCCCTTCACCTCGTTACCAATGAAGAAGAACACCTGGCTAACCACACGTCTTGCCAGGTTGGGTCGACATCGTCAAGACCGGTCCCGCCAAGGAGCTCCCTCCCCAGGACATTGACTGGTTCTACGTGCGCGCCGCCTCCGTCGCCCGCCACATCTACCTCCGCAAGACCGTCGGTGTCGGCCGCCTCCGCAAGGTCCACGGCTCCGCCAAGAACCGCGGCGTCCGCCCCAGCCACCACGTCGACGCCTCCGGCTCCGTCGACCGCAAGATCTGCCAGGCCCTCGAGAAGATTGGCGTCCTTGAGCAGGACGAGGAGAAGGGTGGCCGCCGCATCACCCAGTCCGGCCAGCGTGACTTGGACCGTACGTGGTACCCTTCGTTTGAGTCTGATTGATCTTGGTTACTGACATTGCATGAACAGGTATCGCCCAGACCACCGCCGAGGCTGAGGAGGATGAGGAGGATGACGAGTAGATTATTCCTCTAGACGAAGTACTGTCGCAATAAAAAATCAAGGGCAAGGGCTTTTTCTGGGCTTTCACGGACAATCAAAAATGGGCATTTCACTGGGGGTTTTAGGCGTCTGAAAATGGATGTTTTCACGATTGAGAAGAGAGTAATGACTTTATTCTGCTTGGTTGGAAAATGCCTTTCCTTCCGGATATCCCAAATTCAAGTCCCCCCCCGCTCGCTTGCCTTTCCATCCTGCATGTCTTGTTGTCTTCTCGGTGTGTTGGTGTTCTTGTCGTGCGGTGTTTGATGCGAATGGCGCCTTCCATGCCTGTCGCTTCTGTTCCTGCTGGCCTTTCGGTTGCGTACTGTCGGCGAGTGAGGGCGTGTTGTCACCAGTGTCTGCCGCTGGCTGATTGCCGTCATTGTGATTCACGTCCAGTTCCGTCGAGTCGGGAGGGCCCTCCATCATGCCAAGTTCGAGGTGCTTGCCGTGGTCCGTTCCGTTGAATGCAGTCCCAGCTTCGTCGACTCGGACTCAACACCAGCGCTTGCGAGCTGCTCGAACTCACTGGATTTCATCCCATCGCGCCTTCCCGATTCCTTCTTGCCCCGAGTCGCCTTACTCGAAGCCGCCTTCGACGCCCGGAGACCGCATCCTTCAACCGCACCAAGACATCGCGAGATCAGTTGCTCTCAACCGACCGTTCTCAAACGCACCATCTTTTCATCTGCATCACCAAATTGTAGAACTCTCTGTCTGAGGCACCTTCCTGTTCGAATAGGTTCTTTCTGCGATCTCGATATTTGAGCGCTTCCCGCGATACCACCTCCACCTCCACTTCTTCCCCCTCACACTCTCCTCTCGACTCAGTCAGCCTTCCACCAGAGAACAACGCATCACAACAGCCTGCTGAAGCCTGACGGACGCCCTCTCGCCTCTCTCTCATTCTTCGCTTCCTTCTCCTCCGTCCTCTCACATCGTGACTTCCTAGCTGAGTTGTAAGTTTCCTGCTTTCTCGGCGACTGCACCTCGTCTTCGACGTCGACCTCTTCACCTACCCGCATCCTCTTCTCAATCAACTATCCTCAACGCAACTCGAGGCTAGTCTACATCTGACAGACAGACGCGCTCTGTTCTTTTTGGGACTTTCTCCTGGTCTCCTGCGCCGCGGCTTCCTCATTGGATTGGGCCACTACTGCGACCTGGACGTCTACTTTCTCGGCGACAACTCCACGACCTCAACGTCTCTCTATTCTTTTCGTTCTCACCCTTCGCCACACAACAGTTCACCACCTTGCCCGAGGAAAATCAAGTTCTTGTTCCCTGTCGTCATTTTCTACCCTTCCTGCATTCCCAAGTTTGAAGTCCTCACCACCTTCCGCTGCTCTCCCTCTTTCGTCCAGGCTATCCTGCCATCCGCGCTCCTTCCGTCATTGAGATCGTCGATATCTTCTGGTTCTTCTCGCGCCGGCGGCTCTTTTCTTTGTTCACAACGTACCGCTCCAAACCACTACCTTACCGACTCAACTCGTCTCCGCAAATCACAACCACTCAGCCAGTCCCCATCATTCAAATTATCAATTCAATCCGACAAGATGGACGAGCAGCCAGAGTCTCAGCAGGTCGACCCGATGGAGCTTGATACTCCCGACAGCATCATCAAGACCGAGGAAGTCGACGAGCCCTTCACTTTCGACAACCTCCCCATCATTCCTATCGACAAACCACAAGAGAAGGGTTTCTTCTTCAAGAGGATGGAAGGAAGCAACGCCAGATTCGACGCGATGATACAAGTAGGCGATGGGGAATTGCGCCCAGATGCGGTGGAAGCCGGCACGGAAAACGCAGTCTGGGAAGTCACCGACGGTCTTTACCTGTATCGTCAAGCGGGACTATCCTTCAAAGTCCTGCAGTCTGTGGGTGTTGCCGAGTACACATCCCCAGAGAGATCGTTTCATCGAGTCAAGCACCTCTTCAGTCTCAAGACTTGTGCCTTCCTGGCCAATCGCGACATACATGGGGACCTTCAGGTGTTGAAGCTGGCGCTATCCGGGAACATGTTCGACCTAGCCCGGCCCGAGGATGAAAACTTTGTTCTTCATCACCCGAGGTGGACTAAGCGTGTTAAACAAATTGCGGAGCTTCTGGGCCTCAAGATGGGCTCCCCATACGACGGCGCCAGCAAGAGGCCTACCGAGGACGATGTCGGCAATTGGGCTGCGGGCCATACTGAGAAGAAGCTCTCGGCATATGCAATTCACGCGATGCTCCAGCTCTATGTCTTCGGCGATCACAAAATTAAGCGCATCACCATGACAGACCTCAAGGACCTCAAAACCTGTCTTCGCAAGAACGGTTTGGCACCTCGCTTCGAGATTCACCTTACCCGTGAACCGTGTGGAGTGCCTCATAAGCCCGGAAAATGCGTCCCGTTCGTCCAGCGACTAGCATATCTCACAGGTATCGATTTCACGATCCATCACTGGGAGGACAACGTCATCCTAGATGGGACGGTACCTGCACGACAAAAGAAGAAGGAGATGTTCAAGAAGACTCGTGCAGACGGCGGAGGCGAAGGCACAGACGCAGAGGACTACGATTCCGAAGGTGAAGATCTGGACCTGACGCTCGCCGAACAGTACCCCGACGACTGGGAGGCCATAGTCCGCAACGGATTCGAGCAGGTCGATCCCGACGAGCACATCTTCCCGGCGCGTGAGGTGGCTGACACTCTCCCCGACGAGGCCAACTCCAACCCCCTCCCGCCTCTTCGCATCTCCGACGAGACCATCCGCAAGTTCGGAGATCGCGTCCTCCAGTTCAAGCGCCCCCGTGAAGAAGTCTTGAAGCCTCTGCCGGCTACACCCGTCACGGAGGAAGAGATGCTCCTTATGAGAGACCAGTACGCGGCCTCAACTCAGGACTCGACAAGCTATTTCTTCGAGGACACGGGCCCCGCCTCTGAGCCCGAAGAACATGAGCAACGCCGCTCCAAGAAGAATCGTCAGAGAAAGGAGAGGCGTAGGCAAAAGAAGCGCGCGAAGAGTGCCGCCGCCGTTTCTAGGCCAAAGGGTACATCCACGCAAGGTATTCCAATGAACCAGCAGCACAGACAGGACTGTCAACTAACGAGAGGCAGCGGGTTCTGTCTTTGCCAGTCGTCTTGGGACCTTGGCTCACTCAAGCCAGCAGATTGGCCTATGAACCGCATCCCAAAGATCAGTTGGGAGATGAATGAACTCGCGTGGAAATGAGGTTGTGTCTGGTCACTTTCTTCACTTTGGGACTGCGCGTTCATTTGGAATCACAGGTTTGGGATTTGCTAGGGCTCTTGTCTCGCGGGGTGCCTACACACGAGCACGGCTGGTAAGGATATCGCCGATCAGGTTCATAGGATTGCATTAAAAGGAAAATCGAACATCATGGCTACACCTGCTGCCCCTCCCCGTGATAATGCCTACCTTTCGCTCATGAAAATTAAGACCTCCAAATTATGTACCACAGACATTTTTGTGTCTACTCAACACTCAGCTCAAAAGTAAAGTCGAAAGCCTCCGAGTAGCACTTGTACTCCTCAAACGGCCTCGGACCAACCGTCGCCGACCCAATCCCATGATTATCATAATCCAGATTCAGAATCGTCATATCCAGCGGCTCCAAATCATGCGGGTGCTTCGCGTCGTCCAGGTCGAACGGCATATACCGCCTCGCCGTAAAACTGAACACATCCTCCCCCTCAGCCCGCCGCGCGTCGAGCGTCACATCCCCGTTGCCGATCCTCACCCACCGCAAATCCTCCCGGTTGCCGTTCTCCTGCGGGTAGTCATAGTACGTAAACAGCTCGTCCACGCTCGCCTCGTACCGGCCCACGCGACAGCCCTCCTTCGTGTCCTTGTAGTTCTCGCCCGGCCCGCGGCCGAACCACGACACGGCGTCGAAGTCGGCGGGGAGCACCGCCATGAGCCCGATGCGCGGGACGACCTCGGGCGTGTTGTTGCCGACGAAGTCGCCGCGCGCGTGCACGCTGAGGCTGCCGGCGGGGGAGACGGTGTAGGTGAGGGATGCCTCGACGCCCCATTCGAGCGCCTTGGGCGCGACGCGGACGCGGTAGTGGACGACTAACCCGGCGGAGGTGTCTTGCCAGGAGACGTCGCGGACTTGGGTGTGCATGCTGCCGAGGCGCGCGTCGTCCCAGACAAGGGGCCCGTCGCCCCATTGCGAGGCGTCGTTTTGGGTCTGGGCGCGGTAGAAGTAGAGCTCCGGGCCGCGGGTGAAGATGGGGGTGTCGTTGACGGTCCATGATACGTTGCCCTGGAGGAGGTCGAAGTCGAAGGCGGAGGAAGACGTGGAGGCTTTGAGGTGGGTTCTTTCTTGGGTGAAGTTGAGCGCGGAGGAGGATTGGCGGGTGATGAGGGCGGCGCGCGCGGTGCGGTTTGCGGCTGCGGCTGGGGCGTTGATGTGGAGTTGGTCCCAGGCGATGATGTGGCCCTTTTCAGCCCAGATTGTGTCGTTCTTGAGGGCGAACTCGACGGTGATCCAGGCTTCGCCGGTGAGCGTTGAGTTGCCGGTTGGGAGGGCGAGGGCGCGCTGTTCGCCGGCGGGGATGCTTCCTAGGTCGAGGGGACGCGGGGATGTCGGGTCCTGGCCGTCTTGGATAATGTGCCACGAGGCGCCGAGCCAGTTGACATCGAGGAAGTCGTAGTGGTTTGTGACGACCATCTGGTGACCGTCTTCTGAGAGCACCACGGTGATGGGCTGGATGGCCTTGGCGTACTCGATCAACGAGGGCATGGGGGTGTGGTCGGAGAGAGTGAGGCCGTCCATGATGAAGTCGGCGTCGTTGGGTTCGTCGCCAAAGTCTCCGCCGTAGGCGTAGTACTCAATGTCACCTTCTTTCTTCAGAAGGCCGTGGTTGCTCCATTCCCAGACGAGACCGCCCTGGACGAGGGGCTCTGAGCGGAAGAGCTCGATGTATTCCTTCAGGCCGCCCGGACCGTTGCCCATTGCACTAGGGCATTGTTAGCATAGTTCAAGAAATATGAAGAAGCAACTTACTGTGCGTATTCACAGAGAATGAAGGGCTTGTCCGTGTGGTTACCAACCCATTCACGAACACTCGTCGGCGACTTGTACATCTGGCTGTACATATCCACCGACGTAGCATTGCGGTCCGGTTCATAATGAATAATCCTGCTGGGGTCGCGCTGCCTGATCCACGTCGTCATGGCATCCAAGTTCCTCCCGTAGAAGCACTCATTGCCCAGCGACCAGATAATGACGGACGCGTGGTTCTTGAACCTCTCGACTAGCGCGTGCGCCCTGTCGATATACGCGGCCTCCCATTCGGGGTTATCCGACGTCCACTCGGCCGCCTTCTCGTCCGTCTCCTCGACCTTGCCGAAGCCGTGACACTCGAGGTCCGCCTCGGAGATGAGATAGAAGCCGAGCTCGTCAGCGACGTCGAAGAAGTCCGGGTGCGGCGGCTGGTGGGAGGTGCGGATGGTGTTGATGTTGGAGCGCTTCATACGGATGAGGTCGGCGCGCATGTTGGCGTACGGTACGGTGCGGCCCGAGATGGCGTTGTGCTCGTGGCGGTTGACGCCGTAGATGGTGATGGGCTTGCCGTTGACGTGGAAGTTGGAGCCGACGATCTCGACGCGGCGGAGGCCGATGCGCTGGCTGATGGTGCGGCCGTTGAAGATTACCAGGAGGGTGTAGAGGGTGGGCGTCTCGGCGGACCAGAGGTTGAAGTCTTCGCCTGCGAGGGTGTGCTCGTAGATAGAGAACGATGCGCCGGTCCAATCGTCGAGAGTGTCGCCGTTTGGGGAGAGGAGTTTGACGGTCAGGTTGCCTGGCTCTCCCTGGATTGTCGTGTTGAGCCGGATGGTGCCGCTTGAGAAGGTGTCATCGACGTAGGTGTTGACTTGGTAATCCACAATGGAGGAACGAGGGAACGGGATGAGGTAGACGTCTCTGAAGATACCGGACAGCCACCATTGGTCTTGATCCTCGATGTAGGATCCATCGGACCATTGGTACACGCGTGCAGCGAGGGTGTTGGCTTCGCCTGGGGTGAGATAGTCCGTGATGTCGAACTCGTGGGAGTTGCGGCTTCCTTGGCTGTAGCCGACCTCCTCGCCGTTGACCCAGACATGGAACGCGCTGTCAACACCTTCAAAGCGGAGGCGGATCTGCTGGTCTTCGTCCCAATCCTCAGGGATCTCAAACTCTCTCCAGTACGATCCGGTGGGGTTCACGTACGAGACGTTGGGCGGGGTCACCGGGAAGGGGTAATCGATGTTGGTGTAGTGAGGGTAGCCGTAGCCCTGGCGCTGCCACATGCCCGGGACCTCGATGTCGTCCCATGAAGTTGTATTCGCGGTTTCCCAGATGGGAGCCTCGAAGGGGCTTTGATCGTAGTGGAACTTCCAGGTGCCATTGAGACTGAGGTACTCGCTCTGGTAGCGGTCGAAGGAAAGGGCAGCGTCCTCGCTGGCGTAGGAGTAGAAGTGTGCGCGCGGAGCGAGAGTGTTGCGGTGCAAGACGTTCAGATTCGTCCAGTCCGGCAAAGCACCCGGGAAGCCTAGGCCTGAGATGAGGTCCATGATGATCACAAATGAGCTCTCGCGAGCAACTTGGAAGACCTACTGGTGCCGTGGCTCTCCTAGGACCTTGCTGCCGCCAACAGCCGCCGCGCGACCTTTATAACGCGCCCCATAGCCTCTCTGGTTTCCATTGCCCAGTTCTTTAGTGTTCTAGAAAGAGGAACTCTTCCTAACGCCTCGGCAGAGAATCTTGACGGAAAGGATCAGCATTCCCGGGCACTCTCGCGACTCCGGCTGGGCGCATGTCACGATCATGTCGCTGCGCCAAGAATTAAAAGAATTCCAATTGCCCCTCACTTGCACCGGTCGTCCAACCTGACTGCGGAGTGTTCCTCAATCGCGGGGTTCACGTGGGCGGGTATGACGACTCTGAGTAGCATCGGCAATGCAAAAGTCCTCGTTTATGCGGTGATGCTTGGAATCGAAAAGCTGGGCAGCGGGGGAGAAGAAGCAAAATCTGGGTCAAAATATGCATATTTCCGTTCGTTCCCCGCAATCGGTGGACCGTCGTTGTCTGTGTCCGGTCCCGGTACCCCCGCGATCGACACGAGAGCGGGGAATAAGGCGACGGGCAGGGGTCGTGGTGTGACCGTCCATCGGGCCATTAAGACTCCGATGCAGTGGTGTGTGTAAGTCAAAGTCCATCGGTGATCGGGCGTGGTCCGACGTGCTTCAGTCGGTTCATCTATCTGCGAGCTTTTGGAGATGTGGAGTTCATCGGATCTTTGGTTGAGCTGCTGATGTAATGGTTCCGCGTCACATCGCCAAGAGCCTTCGAGTGCTTAAGTTCATCCGACGGAAAAGGCATGCCAAGACCACGGCGGGTCCCGAGGAACATGAGATCATCAATTGAAGCAGTGCGGTTGCAGGGGAAACAGACTATCTCTTGAGAACCCAAGTATACGATACAGTAAGTTCTTCACAAGAAATCTTCATGTATAATTTCAATTCGGATACTCGAGACTGCCATCGTGAGGATAACAACACTGCAGTCGTAGTTCAAAATGCGGCATTACGAGAAGCGAACATGAGCAGGCAGAAATATGCAGTGCCCCGAGGAAAAGTCGTTCTTCATTTTGTGCCTTCAAAATCGGAGTTTGTGTCCGAGTTTCAGAGTCCGAATCAGGTGTGTCGTTTCAGTCTCACGGTGTCGGCGCCATCATACACACCGTGCAGAGCTTCCGAGAACCTTCTTCTGGAAGCAATAATGATCCGCGACCTTGTTCCAAACCTACTTTCAGGTCAAGTAGGGCTCTTCACTTACTACACAGGAATACAATAGGCAACTGCTGGTTGTTATATCACCTGAAAGTCTGAGTAAATTAAAAGCTTTCGCCTAGCGAGCGCTAACACTCACATTGAGTTTGCAACCCGGGGAAATATTCGCGATTATACAGTTAAAACCGTTTCTTTCTGCATTACCAGCGAGACTGGTCCCATACGGCCAGAAACCATAGGCACGCCAGGAACCACAGAAGATGTGCCGGGTCCCGATTGCTTAATGCGTTTAAAGTGTGCCGCAAGATCCGATACTCAGCCTCAAAGCCACCGGCCCCTGTACAAGACTTGAAGCTAGAGTGCGGGCATCAGCCTTGTTCAGAATGTAAAGTCTTCGAAGAAGGTGGGGTCACGTCAGGCGAAATCCGGCTCGGATGGCAGTAAGATTATGAGCAAACTCTGGATCGGACCCCAATAAGAGGCCGTCAAACCAAGGAACCATCCGTGAAGACAAAAGGAAAACTTTGCCTCAAAAGATTGTCAAGTTAGTGGAAGAAGACTCGCGGAGAAACGCGCCTGCAGTTCGATTAACCATGTTGCGATTGTTAGAAAGTAGCCTAGTGTTTCTGGTTCGTTTGGAACCAACCCAATCAAGTTCGTCGCTCCACCTCGGAGAAAATGGGCTGAACCGAAACCGAGATAGATTGAAATGACTCAAGGCATCTAAACCCGAATCCAGATCCGAACGAGATGCGACATAGAGACAACAGCTCACTTACTTTCACGGCCATGGCCTTGCATGCAGGCAGATGCTATTAAATTCAACTCCGGCCACTCAATTTGTCCATCACTGAAAAGTTCTTATAGAACATCGCTGCGAAATGTTCGCGTCAATACTTTTCGGCATTGTCTTGCTAACCTTTTCTGCTCATGGGCAATTTGTTGCCCAGCCAGCAGATCTCAAGACGGTCAAAGGAGCGGCAGGAACCACTGTTCGATTTAAGCAAGTACCCAACGGAATATGCGAGACCGACCCGAATGTCAAATCCTTTGCCGGCTACGTGGATGTCAGCCCAACTCAGCATATTTACTTCTACCTAATTGAAGCGAAGCAGAATGCGACCTCCACACCTATGACGATCAGACTGGATGGGGGCCCGGGGGCTTCGTCCATGGGAGGACTCTTCCTCGAGCTCGGGCCTTGTACTATTGATGCGAGTAGAAAGGTGGTGAACAATCCAAACTCTTGGTCAGCCATTAGCAACATGCTGTTCATCGACCAGCCAGCAACTGTCGGCTTCTCGTTCACCAAACTGGTCAACGGCACTATCAACCCCAAGACCGCAGAGATTATTCCACAGCAGTGCACGTTAGCGGATCCAATGTGTGGCACGTACTCCTCCATGGATCTCTCTCTGACGCCGAACTCAACGGAAGAGGCTGCCAAGGTGTTCTATCAGGTGACGCAAGGAATCATGGGCGCCTTTCCTCAATACACAGCAAACGGTGTGCATATCACAGGTCAATCCTACGGCGGTCATTACGCACCCATCTTTGCTGACCACATCATGCTGCAAAACCAGCTCGACGTACCCGATACCGTCAATGTACCCCTGAAATCGATTTCTATCGAAGATGGGTTCATGGATAGTCGCGTGCAGTTTGGGGCATATTTCAACTACTCGGTATCGCCTGGCAACCCGTACGGTCTCACGCCGTTTAACGATACCCTCCGTCAAAAACTCTTCACCAACATGTTTGGTACCGGAGGCTGCCAGGATAAACAGACGGCATGTAACAGCAATCCCAGCGATAAGGTATGCGCAGACGCCGACGCCTTTTGCATCAAAAATGTCGAAGAGTTTTGGGACGTCAACACTGGTCGTTTCGAGAACGATATTCGCTTGTTATCACCAGCCCCCTACCCGGCACCGAATTTCATTGCATATCTCAACCGAGCCGACATCCAAGCAGCCATCGGAGCCTCGAACAACTTCACCGTGGCCTCAGTACAGACCAGTATCAGGTTCAGCTCGACCGGCGACGACAGCCGCACAGGTGCCCTCGTCGTCCAGTCCATGAAGAATCTGCTCCAGCAAGGCGTCACCGTCGCGCTGTTCACCGGCGATGCCGACTACGATAGCAACATGATCGGCGCTCAAATGGTGGCGGCTGAAGTCGGGGCCGCGAACTGGGCTTCTGCGGGGTTTGTGGATCTGTCAGCGAACAGTGACGGGCAGGTTCCTGGCCAGGTGAAGCAAGCAGATGGATTTTCGTTCACGCGACTTTACTTTGCGGGGCACGATTCTGCCTTTAGCCAGCCTGAAGCCGCACGCCGAATACAAGAACGCGTAATCAAAGGGGTGGATATCGCAACTGGAACAACTCCGATGGTTTTTGGGAAGAATTTGATCACAAAGGGACCGCCGGAAAGTGTGTTCAAAGAGGGAATGGCAACGGTTCAGACAAAGCCTCTGCCTAAGGGTACAACATACGATCCACACGCCCATCTGCCTGTACTCCCGGGACGATCAGCCGTAGTAGACACCAGTGTTGCCGCACAGGTTGATGGGGATCAAGATACGACGGATCACCCGCTGACATTCATGACGGCGAAGAACATTAGGAAGCTGGTCAGAGAGAATGCAGTGCTCATGAGAGGCTGATTAAATCAATGTAATCTTGATTGACGTGTTTGAAAGTCCACCTCCGAGGTCTACTGATGGTTTCAGTGCTTCATACATTGAGCGAGCGTACCAGATGGAAATCCACCCGCACTTCAGCGCCTGCTGTATTCCAAAACATGCGGGATAAGGTACAGAAACTCAGACGCAACAATGGCTACACACGATCATACCGCAAACATTGGAATGAGTGCGAAGTAGAGCAGTCTCAAAGACCATCCTGCGGATGAAATTATTCGGAGACAAGATTGGAAAGTCCAGATGCTGACTTGAATAGCATAAAGCAGAAAAAACACTGATATAACCAACCCACAAGCAGTTGAAATGATAAGTACGTTGATTGAACGAGACTTTGGAAGGACGCATAATAAACCCGTTTGGTTAGTCTTAGGTAGCAAGACCATTGCACAAAACCACACCTTTCTTCCTTGATATTCATGTTTTGTTTCCTTTGGGATTTGGTGTCGGTGTCGTTGGTCTTTCATTGGCTTCATGCACTTCATTTTCATCTGCTGAGCTCTCTGCAGGCGTGTATATGGCTTTTGATTGGCACGTCAGCTGGAGGGCAGTAACACTTGACCTGGACTCAGGCTGGAGAGGAATTTCCCAGGTCAGGTAGCGACTAACTTACGCTCAATTGTAGAAGAAGCAAGACTCAGAGGTTGAGAGATGTCCTGTTGATCAATACTCCTCAGAATTTGGAGAGCTGTTTCAAGGCAGCTGATCTCCCTTTCGGAGAGAACCCATTCGGGATGAAACCCCGCATATAAGAGATCTTGATTAGACATCTGCGGGAATTTCTGACTCGGTAACCGCACAACTTTTTTTTTCGTATCTTCACTGATGAGTAATTTCTTTTCGATCTCTCCGAGAAGCCGCGGCAACTCAAGAAGTTCGTCCTGTTCTAGTTTCGACTTGACGTGGTTGAAGAATTTGGGACTCTGCAATGACGAGCGTACACTATCTACTATTGAAGGTGTAGAGTAGAAGGTAACACCGTGAATATTGTAGCGTGTATCGTCGTAGATCGACTCTTGTTGCCTGTCTTCCAAGACAAACCAACCTAGACCGAAATGATAGCCACGACAGCGTTTCTGGATAATGGCCCTGACTTGAAGGGCGTCTTGTGTTGTCAAGCATGCCTTGCGCGCCACAAAAACTGCCATCATTCGACTGCTGCCGACATGAAAATGACATTGAGTCTGAAGTTCAGCATCCAATTTTGGTAGCTTGAGAGAAGGAAGATCGTCGTGTGCGATAATAATTGTGTTGCGGGATTTCTCGAACTGATCATAAAACCAGGGAAACCTGAGGCATGGGTCATCTCGGCAGTAGGGATGTTGAGGAGGGTCTAGAATGATCATTGGTCCGGGAGAAGGCCGACGAATCTCCAGTCTAAGGATGTCTGCTATCGAGTGGCTGCGTTTTACCCTCGTACTGAGTTCTTTGATGATCCGGCCGAAGAGAAACTCGAATAGGCTATGCCAGTCTGGGTCTTCCGAGCTGACTTCGTCGTTAAGAGAAAGGATCCACTCAGAGTCCGATTGACTCCGACAGTAACCAAGATACCTAACGGGTGCTGGAACCACTGACATCTTGATCGATGTTGTCTCTGACGGGATAATAATGAATTCCTTGGTGATTTCGTTGCCCAAGTACTCTTTCGGAAAGGGAAGTCCCGTCAACGCCGTGAGTACAGTCTGTTTCGCTGACTCACTGCTTCCCAAAAGGACCACCCTCGGGAGGTCAATATCTTGATCTAATCCTTGCAGGTGCAACTCCAGTAGCTTCTCGATCAGCCGGTTCTTTTTATTCAAGGGAGAGGCCATTGTGATGTGGCTGCGGCTTTTGGCGGAAGTTGTTATCCCGTTAACAAATGAGTTCGTGTTGTAGGTGAATCGTATACAAGCGCAGCAGCAGAGAGACACGATCGGAAAGTAATATTCTCTATAGATGGGAAATAAGGCTCATTGAGACCGCAAAGAAATTCTCTCATGAAAACGTAGGTGACGTCATAGATCGACTCTAGATCCACGACTAATAGAATCTGAAGATCGTGGCCTGAAACCTTAATCAGCTAATAGACTCCATCCAGGGAAAGGAAGGTTTGGGGTCACCCTTGAACCTTTGGGGAAAGACGAGAAGTGTATGGTTAGGGCGATGAAAGGGTTAAGATGTGAAATTGCACAGAAACATTGTCTTGACAGTGCTTTGCAAGGGAGCCAAGATCATTCGTCCCCTTCCAATTTGCAACAGATGGACAAGAGTGAGCTGAGCTTCACAAGTTTAGCAGGGAGACTTGCCCGGCAACAGGTTTGCCGAAACTGCTAGCGAGAGAGAACTTGGAAGGATTAAGTACACAAAGCAAGATAACGCAAAGATAATGGTAGTGATTTTGACTCCTTAGGTCAAGGTTTGGGACAGTGTTTGCAAGTGGAGTCAGAAGCTAGTTCCCAGCAGGAGGCCTTCCAGACAGAAAAGCCTAATCGTAAATATGCCCATCAGTTTTAGTTTCGGTTCACAGCGGGAGACCCACCATCTTCGATATGGAGCATATATCTGCTGACGCAATTTCTATTTTATGGGCTGGACGAACGTAGAGTCAACACATGGTCAGTAGCGCTCAGCTTATCCCCGCTTTTTGGATAACCAGCTGTCTACTGGTGGTGAAGACATTTGGTCTGCCACATCGCGAAACATCCTACCCTAGCTGGTACACTCATTGATTTGAGAGGGCTCAGTGCAACAATGACTAACCCGAGGCCAGAGTGCCGTACAACACATAGTATAGATGCCTCTTCTTTGATGCCGGAGATCAGCCGTGAGGCGGGGATACTCCGTCAGGAATTCGGATAAACCACGGATATCCGACAGCCAGTATCTGCTGTAATAAGACACCTATTCGTCGCTTATTGTTCCATGCGCGTACTTGAATATCTTTAAGAGGATGAATGATCCCATGGGCGACCTACAGATGAGTCATTGAAGCAATCGGCGCGCTTTCGTCATGCCCGGCCCGTAGACCCGGCGTTTTCCCGGTGGTCCGTGCTTCCGAGCAATGGTGAACTTCGTCACACAACCTCGGCCGATGTGTCTGTTCTTGTTTTCATTCGAGTTAGTAACCGAATCTGCTGAAGGTGCTGTGATATTGTTGGAGGGCGTAAACTTACCCCCGATTTTACGACGTGCGGATAGCATTCTGCAGCTCACAAGCACCTGTCCAAGAACTTTGGAGTGTACCCCGCAATTTCTGTGATTAGATTTGGACAGCGGAAACTCTCATCGTACAGTTTGGAGGGCCTCCCGCTTAACATGCCGTCTTTGGCTCACAGTTAGTCTCAGGTCCTGTAGGAGTGGAACTTCAGTTACCTACTCAGTTGCTTACGCCGTATACTTTAGCATTGCTGGTCCTGATGTATGTTGCTCGAAAGAAATCTCTTGCCCCCAAAGGTCTGTTGCCGCTTCGGATAAAATCTATCTTATTGCCGGCATGATGTCTCTTCATGACGAAATTTGGCACAAATCCCCTGAGGTTCGCTCCACCCTCGCACATCACTGTGTACAACCTGTGGTAAAACATCATTTACACGACTTGGCACCGCGGCTACATCTATGAGAACCACAGTTAACTATTTCTAAGCATCTTCTCAGGTAATCAGTATCTTGCCGTTGCCAGCGCCCCAAAAATGTCTCTCGAGTATAAAGATCACAAGCTTTTGATCACGACTCTGCAAGATCTCTTTTTCAAGGGCTTGGGTCAATACGTCGACCTACCAACGATACTTATCTGTGGCGACAGTGATGCAGCCAAGCATACCGTGTTTCAAGCAATAACTGGTATCTCCCTACCTCAAGAATATTTCAACCACCGGTTTTCAATGGAATTTGTCCTCGTGCAGTACTATGACGCAAATACACTCACCCCACCGCCGTCAATAAAAGTTTCGCTTCTTCCAGCATCGCACAGAAATGGAGACGAGAAAGCGAGAATGATGGCCCTCAGGGACGATTTGGAGGATGTTCATGATGATTGGCGTGCTCTACTGGAATTTCTCATTGGTCGGAGCATTATTGAACTGGCGGGTTTCCCTAACGTTACTGTCGAAGACACCCTTCGAATCGAAATCAAAGGCACAAACCTGGAGGCCTTCATCATCTCAGTTGCTCCAAAATGGTTACCCAACAGCGGTGATCACAATCTCAATAAAGACTGGCTGCTGAAACGCATGCGAAACTCCCACTGCACTACCTTGGTCGCCTACGACGATCTCTCGCTACTCCGGAGCTCCAAGATCAACCACTTTTTGAATTCAGAGCTTGACAATGGTGGAGACCGGACCAGGGGCATCTTTATCGTGCGTCAAAGCTTCACTAACGAGGAAGCAAAACAACTCAAAGCACTGACTTTGAATGACTGTCGAGGTTACAGGTTCAAGCTTGGATGGAAGTTGTTGGAAGACAACAATAACCCAAGACAGTACCCTCCAGGAACCTGGCTCATTGCCATGCATACCCTCGGAAAGATTCCACAAGTAGGCTCTAAGTGGACTGGGTCTTGCGACATTGTATCCCAATTCGAATACGACGCGATTGTCGACATTTCAGGCATCCTCAAAGATATCGATATGGCCTTGCTTCGCTGCAGGCTCGCCAGGCGAGTCGCTGATGAAAGCCTCGGGGCTGGGGAAGAAGCCAGAGATTACACGGCTCGGGAAGAAAAGTGCACTTTGCTGGAAAAAGCAATACAGGCCCTGCAGAGATTTGATCCGCTCTTCTGCAGTGCCGCCTCATCTACAGATGATCGTGAGTTCATACTCTGCTTGACTTCACATCTCTGTCTGAATTTCTCAAATTCAAATAAAGGGCATACTGCTAACTAGCCTCCCTATAGCTATCCACACGCCTACAGAGTCTGAGATATATAGCCAAAACGGACTTTGACTGAGCCGCCACAGCCGACCGCGATGGTGCGTCGCCGCTCAACGGGTGGAATACGAAAGGTTAGGATCACGAGCGGGCAATCTAATTGAGTGATGGGCGTTAGATGTGCCGTTCCTTCATTAAGTACGGCTGTGTCAATCAAGTGATTCAGAGCGCGGGCACGGAGACAGGAGCCTTAAGCCGTCAGAAGCGATGTTACTGCCTGAGAGGACTTTGCTGTAACTTTCGGAAGAGGATGTTTGTAATTAGTGAACTGAAAATGAGTTCCATGCTTATATGGCTTGGTGTCACAATTTCCTCCAGCTTGATACCTAGAGAGCTGGTGATTCCTTCAAGTCGATTTGTTCTAGGATACTAAATGAGGTATAAGGACAGTTCCCTAAAGTGCCTTAGTATGCCTTGCTAATGTTTTTAATCATTTTCTTCTCATAAACGCTTTGCTGATAATATAATGAGAACAACAGCTTACATCTAACTTTACATTTTCGGTATGCTCGGTATACTCAATATACCCGATATGCCCGGAATGCCCGGAATGCCCGGAATGCCCGACATACTCGATATAGGCACTCGTTATGCTCCGCGTACCTGGTGTATTTGACATCTGATAATCTCTTCAAGATCCCTCTCTAAGCTCAGCTCCCCGTGTTCAGCGGACTACACAGATCAAACTCGTGACTCGAGATGACATCCGGATACACAATCCCCGCCCCGCCCAAAACCTCATCCATCGTCTCCATGACTAACACACTCTCCGCCCACGGCATAATCCCACTCTCCAACCTCCCATCCCGAATACACCTCGCACTCTCATCCGCCTCCCAAAACGTCCCATTCCCCCATCTCCGCTCCCCATCCTGCGGCTGCGGACACTCAACCAACGTTTCCACACTTTCCCCGCCATCGCCGCGCTGCTTGATGATCTTGAACGAGGCCGGCTTATACGCCGGATGCGCCACCTGAATCTCCCCCTTGGACCCTTGTATCCTCACCGCCGGGTTCCCTGTCTCCCCGGGATCCGTCGCCACACGCAGCGACGCAGTAGCCACCCCGACCGTTCCGTGGCGCGGAAAGTTCAGCAGCATCGCGACGGACTCGTCGATGCCGGCGTGGTACTTCTGCACAGCGGCCTTCACCTCCGGCGCCTCCTTCTCCGCCTCGGGTTGTAGGCGGTACAGGATCTGGAACACCCATGTGAGTGCGTACACACCCAGCCCGAGTAGTACGCCCCCTGCGAGATCCGGGTTGACCATGCGATGGCTGTCCTCGTAATCCAACCTCTTCCCCGTCACATCGTCGCCGTCGCCATTCGCGCGCGAGAGGTCCGCCGACACACGATAGACTGTCCCAATCTCGCCCCCGCTGACCAACTCACAAATCCGCCTGCTGAGCGGGAAGAACCGCGTCCACACGCCCTCCATGAAGAACAGCTTCCTCTCCTTCGCAGTGCGCACCAAGCAACGCGCCTGCGCGGCCGTGACGCACAGTGCCTTCTCGCAGAGGACGTGCTTCCCCGCGGTGAGGGCGAGCATGGCGTTTTGAAAGTGGTGGCTATGCGGCGTGGCGATGTAGATGATGTCGACGGCGGGGTCGTTCACTAGGGCTTGGTATGAGCCGTAGGTTTTTACAGTGGACGGGGCAGGGTGGTCGATGCGGGACAGGAAGGCGGCGGCTTTGGATGGTTCGTTGGAAGAGGAGACGGCGGATATGGTGTGGGATACGTCGGTGACGCCGCGGGTTGACGGGTTGGTGAGAAGGTCTTTACAAAAGTCTTTCACGATGTCAGAGGTGTATTCAGGTGGGCGTTGAGGTTACGGGCTTACATTCGGACATGGCTCCGGTGGCCATGATGCCCCATCTTAGGACGAAGGGGTCTGACATTCTGCCGACGATCGTCTTCGACCTCATGTGTGGAAAGTTATGTCTGGAGGCTGCACTTGAGAAAGCAAGCGTGAATCGACTAAATTTCAATACACACCGGTTCTTCCTCCGAGGAGCCCGTGACTGAGACGTCGGAGGACTCGGGCTTAGTCATCGCCGAGATGCGGACGCTAGCGGGAAGTTTCCCCGCATATTACGGACGCTCGGCCTATTCACCACCGAACAGCTTCGGCTCACTCACACCCGAGCATCATCAGAATTGTGCCAACATTATCCTTTTGGTATTCGTAGCTATAGCCATCATAAATCATCAAACATATCCCTCAAACTCCACCAGTCCCCAAATTACTAATTAAAAGTACAAGCTTCCAGCATTGTTCAAGATCCAGTCGGAGCTGCTCTTCCTGAAATCGTCCTTGAGCGTGCTCGCCGAGTTGGCAAAGAACTGCATCATGTTCTGCCCCTGGCCCCACTGCGCCCACGTCGGGTACGCCCCGTTCAGCCCGACGTTGGGGTCCAGCGCGTACACGAAGTTGGTGTAGTACGTGCGGATGCTGCGCGCCGCGTAGTTGTCCTTGACGCCGTAGAAGACCTGCAGCAGGTCCGAGCCGTGGAACGTGCCGAGGATCGGCGTGCCGTAGTCGTACGACGCGAGGTACGACCACGCGGGGACGCTCGGGTTGACCACGGCCGCGAGCTGCAGGAACACGCGACGGGTCAGCGTGAAGACGAGGTCGCCGAGGACCGCGGCGCGCAGCTTGAAGCCCGGGAAGATCTCGTTGAGCAGGCCGGTGCGGTGCGGGCTGCCGTTGATGATGGCGTTGATGCCCGTATCGTAGGTGGCGACGTAGGCTTTGATCTGGTCGGTGGTCGCGGTCGCGAAGTAGTAGTCCTTGAGGTACTGCACGAACTTCTCGGTGGTGGTGAGGTTCGCCTGGAAGAGGCCGAAGAGCGTGCCCTCGTCCTCCTGGTCGCCGATAATCATGGGGACCGCGGCGTACCGGCCCTCTTTCGCGAGGACATCCGGGCTGGCGGGGAGAGCGGTGCCGTCGGGGCGCGGGAGGTACGACAGCGCGAGGGAGTTGTAGGACAGGATGCCCGGGACGGAGGTGGCGGCGTTGAGGAAGGTGGTGTAGTCGACCTCGCGCAGGCAGGCGAGGGTGTCGGCCTTGCCGGCGCAGCCGGCGTTCTTGACGACGGTGTCGTAGATGGCCTGGCCCTTGGGGCAGTCGACGGGGTCGGTGGGGGTGATGCTGCCCGAGTTCATGATGGCGCCGCGGAAGAGCGGCTTGCCCTTGTACTTGTTGTCGCCGCCGTAGAGGGCCATCTGGTCGAAGACGGAGATGGCGCCGGCGGACTCGCCCCAGATGGTGACCTTGTCGGGGTCGCCGCCGAAGGCGGCAATGTTGTCGGCGACCCATTCGAGGCCCATGCGCTGGTCGAGGAGGCCGAGGTTGGCGGAGCCGTCGGCGAGGATCTCCTTGCCGGGGAGGAAGCCGAAGCCGGCGACGCGGTAGTTGACGGCGACGAAGACGAAGGGCTTGCTGATGTCGACGCCGTGCTGGACGAGGCCGGTGCCGTCGTACATGGAGGACCATCCGAGCTGTTGGGATGAAGGTTAGCAACATGTGACGAACGCGTGGGTGTTCAGGAGCGACGACGTACCTCGAAACCACCTCCGAAGATCCAGTAGAGCACGGGCAATTTCGCATCTGCCGTGGTGCCCTGGGGGCGGGCCACAGTGATCGTCAAGCAGTCCTCGCTCTGCCCGGTGGCCGTCTGGATGAAGGGCAGGTTCGCAATGTCTCCGAGAATGTCAATGAGGGCGTTCGTGCTGGCGGAAGAAGCCACCATCTGGGGACAGGCCCCAGCCGGCCCGGTGGCGTCGAAGGTGCCGATGTTGTCGGTCAGGCGCACGGGAGGCTTCAGGCGCAGCGAGCCGGTGGGCGGCTTCGCGTAGGGGATGCCGCCAAAGGACTCGACATTGTTCATGACGTTTCCGATGACGGTAGCCGTGTCGAGGACGACGGTGGCCGTGGCAGCCCTGTCTTCCAAGGGCTGCGTGTGCTCTGAAACCGCCAAGGCGGCCCCCAGGAGGGAGAAGGACGAGACGAGGGCGGGAAGCTGCATGGTGGACGGGACGGGGACTTTCGTCTGGAAATCTGGAGGAGGTAGGGACGGGGGATGGAGCTGGGGATGCACCTAGTCGGTGATTGCTTGGCTGTAGTCGATCCCGGTGAGCTGTCTCGAACGCCTCAGGACAAGAGATGCTATCGTGGAGAACGGGGACGATTGCGGGCTATTTAAGTCCAATTGGGTCTTGGAGACTCTCGACTGTTTTGTTTTTGCTTTGCTTGTCCAGTTCCCACAAATGGGAGAGCAATTGGCTCTAGGGCGGATGGATCGGTGGGAACCCAACTTCCAAGACAAACCGCACCCACCACGAGTTCAAGACATGATCCCGGGAGGGTGTGTGCGCGCGGATGGTGGATGGTGGATGGTGGTGCGCGCGTGGTGCAAGTGGCCCGTCCATCGTGCTAGCGGGAATGGAGGGTCAATTGGGAGGAGAAGGCTTCACGTCCCCGCCAATCCCTGAGTCGTGATGATCCTCCATCGGGCGGGTATCGCTGTCGTGCTGGACCTTGTCTAGCAGGTGGAACAAGACGGGGCAGAATGAGAGTGAGTAAGAAGAAAAAAAACGCAGAAAATTGGAAATGCAACGTTCCCCATGGGGTAGTGGGGCCTTCAGTGCCGGGGGTGCGAGATGTGATGCATCTGCTGCGAATTCGTGCCCGGTAGAGGGCAGCCGAATGACCACGGCAGTTCAAAAGGCCAGCATCTCTCGGGAGCGTCAGGAAACCCGCAACGGGAACCCAGCCTTGTGACGTAGCAACTTCACATGGGAATATGCGCGCGTCGACAGGGCCATCGCATTGTGTTTTGTGCCCACCTCGGTATGTCGGGCGGCAGAATCTGGGGTGGGTTGCATTGTCCATTGTCAGCGCGAAGCTGCAGATGCGAAAAACTGACGGACTATACGCGGTCAGCACAGGAACCAGGGGTGGTAAGGTAGACATGCGCAAGGCGGTCAACACTGACGGCGTGGAAATTCATGCATTTTGCGTCCCTTCTCTGCGCCGTGAGCATGTGATTGTGAGACCGTTCCGCCGACGGGGACACCAGGAACCAGGAACTCCGTCCGAATGAGGAACTGATGTTCCTCTGATCTCTCGAGATGTTGGTGTGTTCGTGTGCGCGCGACTCAGCGTGTGTGTCTCCAAACGTGTCGTGGTGGTTGCGAGCGGGTGAGCTTGGGGGAAGCATAGGCGCCCTTGATCTTAGCACCTCCCACCTCCAAAGGCAAAAGCATTGCTGCGCGGCACACAATAGCGTTGTGCTACAGACGCGGGCCAAGAGGGGAGGTCCCAATAGTGTCCGCCCAAATCTACCCAGGATGCATGGATGCATGGGTTGGCCGTAGTGGGGGTGGAATGCGGGGTGATGGAGATGGGGCCTCACGCTCCCATTCACAGTTCCATCTGCGCATCCAGAAGCCCCATCCGAAAGAAGGTCGGCTGACGCAGATCGACGACCTGGATCCCTGTACCGGCACTAGCACACCCATCCACGAGGCGCAACGACTTCGGATTTGGTATCCAACCACGGTAATGCGCTCCGAAAGGCTGTGGGGTTCTGGATCGGATTCACTGCGAAAGAATCGACATCCCCCCTCCACTCCCTCTCTTCGCTGTCGCCAACTCTTTTGCTTGACCAGGCTGCCAGCTGCTCGTAAATTGAATCGGGGCCGCCAGAAACCGTTGGGGTTGCGCGCGGATGAGGCGGGAAATTCCACCAGTGTACTAGCTCCAAAGCAGAACATCCACAGAAAAAAGAAGCCGGGCCAGGGGGAAACGAATGAAATCTCCATCTCAAAAGTGCACCACGCTGCACTAGCAGTACCTCGGCGGGGAGCATTAGTGCCAGCCTCCAAAGTCTGCGCACACCTCGTACCCAGAACCTCACTGGCTGGCGGACAACGAGGACGTTCCCGAAAGCGAGGACCGGGCTCGGGATCTGCGAGGCACCACATCTCGCCCGCTGCCCAATGAAGAGGGCCATCGACGAGGCCCTCCGGCTACGACGGGTCGTGCATATCTCCAAAAAAAGGACTGTCAGCTTTCTCCTTCTCGTATGTTTGGCAGTCCGAATTGAGCTTCCAGCTCGTGCGGGACGTTCAATCTGTCCGAACACCTCGGTCCGAATAGTCCTGCCTACTAATCACTTGAAGAGTAAGACACGCGACTGCTTTGACGACGTTCCGGAAGCATGTGTCTGGCATGTCCGAGAGTTCAGGTAGTTCGTCTGCGCGCAGCCGTCCTGTCAAATGTCGAAAAAAGAAACGCTCTCTGCAGGCTCACTTTCTTCTTCCTCTTTTCCCATGCAAGCTTGTTCAGTGGGAATCTTGGATTTCTCGGTAGACCCAGGGAAATCCGAGCCCCGGTACCTGCCGGGGCCCGTTTGCGGCTTTTCCACACCGCTCCCGGGAGTCGTTAATATAATGTTGCGGGGTCGAAGCTGGAAGGTGCGTCACAGTTCGCTTCTCAACGCGTGTGGAGCCGATAGAAGCGCTTGCAGGATCCGTTTGTGGATTGTTTCTTACCAGCATCCCTTGGGTCAATTTGTGTGACCTGGGACCCGGGACCTCCAATTTTCCTTCTTGTCGATGTGAATCCCGCCCGTCTGAGCGATTTCGAGCGTGCCAAGCAACAGCTTGGAGGGTCTCTGCAAGCATTCGTATCCGCAATTGTTGAGGAACTAAGGGCTTTAGATTCCTCTCAAAAAACAGTGCGCTAAAAGCCAAGACTTGGACGGAAATTTTTTTTCCTGGCCGTTGAATACTTCTGTTTGCAACTGGCATGTCGTTGTCTAAACTCTTTGCAGACAACGTTGCGAAACCGCTCTTCGAAAAAAGCCGTAAATAATCTGGGTTGGGGGATCGAATTCCGCGTGCAGTGCCACGTGCGGGACGTTGGCCCTAGCTCCCGTCCGTTAGTTTAGGGTTCAGGTGTGTGTTCAGTGGATGGACGTGCTGCGCGCATTGTTTTTGACTGTCATCTGTAATGTCGCTAGCCGTTGGTGCGAAGTAGTCGAGTCCTGCAACGACAGATTGACCGGATTCGTACCTGCGCTAGATTATCCAGTAAGCTCATTGAGGCGATTGTCGCGATCCAGAAGATCACTAGATACTCAAGTTGTCAGCTTTACACTGAGTCAGAAGAGACATTCTCGGAAGAGACCCAGAGTGGGTCTCTGTCCTCCTCGGCGCACAAGAAGGGTGTCCTTGCATCAGTGTTCGGTCTCTTTTAACCCATCTCACGATATGCGCAAGACTTTGGAGTGGTAGTGAGGCACGTAAGGGAGGCATGTCAAATTTGAGCCGGTGTCACGGGGTCGGTTGGCACCTTTGCAGTGCGACGCAAGCAGATTGGACCTCGTGGCCCGCTGTCGATTGACACATAGCACAATGCCCAGCACGTGGCGAGTGAAAGGTGTTTGTTGTGACAGGAGCATTGACGGTGTAACCGGAGAACAATTCGTAGAATGTTCTAACCGGCGCTGTGTCCCGTCCGGGCTGCCCGAAGGGACCGATCGCAATGGCGGGGCCGATCGGCCGAATCGGTTGCGCACCGGGCGACTGACCGAAGCTGACCGAGCCGGTCGGGAACCCGCCTGGCTCACCTGGGCGACACCGAAAAAAGAACCAAAAACACGCGGAAAACGATGCACAGAACGCACGGATCGCTCGGGACCCTTGGACCCCCTTTTAAGGTTCTTCTAAACTGAAAAAGGGCAGTTCAGCGGGTCTGCATTGACGGTCCAGCGAATGGTAAGCGCCAATTAAGCGAGATTGGCTGCTCGAGCTGCGGCAATCTCGAGGGGTAAGGTGAGTCCAGTGTCGCGCCCGACATCGCGATCCAATTTTTCCCCTTCTCTCTCTTCTCACAATCCACACACCACACCAGCACGAGCTGCAGATCCAATCCATGACCCTCCTTTAGACTTGCATATCGGCCGCAACCGCGGCTGGTCCATTCCTTATCTCTCATACCAGCCAGAAACAGGCCTTCAAACAACGTCATTCCTTACGTATCTATCCAAAGGGGGACGGCCGGTTGAACCCAGGCCCCCCTGCTCACTCTTTTGAAATCACCATGCGCGGCGCCTCTCCTTCATCGCCGTCGCATCTTCTTCTCCTCCTCGCCGCCGCCGCAGCATCTCTCTCTTCCGTCGCCCTCGCCGACGGCACCGTCTGGGCCACACCCCACGACAGCTACTCCTCCTCCGTCGGCGTCCTCGGCTGCAAGATCAACACCGACCGCGTCGCCTACTGGCCCGGCTCCGTCGACTGCAACAACATCTGCATCTCCCTCAGCTACGCCGACCGCAACCTCAAGCTGCTGCGCATCGACCAGTCCCAGGGCGCCTACGACATCTCCTACGATGCCTGGAACTACCTCTACACCGGCAACTCCGCCAAGAAGCTGCCCGTCTCGGGCGGCCCGCTCGCCATGGAGTACAAGGAGCTGCCCGCCGACGACTGCAAGGACCTCATCAAGACCAAGAGCAAGAAGCTGCCCCTCAGCGCGTCCAACAGCATGAACTTCCTCGCGAGCTGCCTCGGCCAGGCCGACAGCTGGGTCGGCAGCAACTACGCGCTGTACAACATGCTCGACTCCGTGTGTTCGTGGGGCTACGACGAGAGCTGCGAGCTCGAGGACTGGCCGAACGCGAACCAGCCGACGTGCAAGCACTCGCTCGGCATGCCCGTGGAGCTGAAGGACGCGCCCGTGTACAATGTGCAGTACCCGTCTGGTGACGTCGTGGAGGCCTCGACGGGCGAGGTCGTGTCCACGCCTGGGGACAGCACGAGCGCCGCGGTGCCGTCACCGACGACGTACAATAGCATGCAGAACGGCGCCTCGACGCTGGGGATGTTGACGATGTTGGCGTTTAGTTCCTTCTTCTGGACGTGTTTCGTGCTGGGGTCATGTTGATGTTTTGTTTTGTGAATGATTTTTGTGTGAAATGAAGTTGGGAAGCGAAAGATGATACCACAAAGATACCACTAACTGATGTCATACGACGTTAATGTCAAATATTATTACTACATCAAACTGGCGTGCCATTATCTGCGTGAATGTCTCGGGCGTTTCTTTGTTGGTGACGATCTCAACGGTCGCGGCCGAGACATGGTAAATTGGACTGACACAGACGGATCGACGCCATTGGGAAGTCAGATGTCTCATCAATCATTTCGGTAAGCTCTAGGGTACCTCTCGGTAAGACAAACACAAACTTGGTCGTCGTCATGTTGCGGTTCCAAGATTCAACCTCAACCTCAATCTCAAGGAGTCACGTCGACCAGAACATCGGAGCAGTTGATTAAATGGGGGTTGATTTTCAGTATGTCTCACCAAACGGGACGCTTGTTTCTAATCCACGATGCGAAGTGAAAGGGCAAGAACAGATCTGAGCTGCACAGGCTCCAGATTGAGGCGCTCTGAACAGAAGTCGCCGGTCACTGCTCAACATACATCTCAACACTCGTCTTGAAAAGCCTCAACTTGTCCGGAATCTGCTGAAGGGATGGGCCGCTCTTCCTTTCCGCCCATATCAAACGGGTTTCGTCCTAGAACCATCTCCAAAATGATGCAAAAAGCCACGAACCCGAACACCATCGTCAACAATCCAAGTAGCTGCGTGATCAACCATCCCCAGTCCCCGTTGATAGCAACCCAGACGGGGAAGCAGATGAACCCGTATATGGCGCCAACTGACATTGGCGTCAAGAACATGACTCCGATGACCTTCCAGCCGCCAAGTACAGACCTGTAACGATAGGCGAGTGCTGTCGCAAGGAAAACGCCGATGGAGTTGGGCGCCATCCACCACCAAGGAAACATGTTCAGAATGACCAACGGCTGGTTTCCATAGTAGTGATAGACACCCATCGGGAGCAGAATCTCCTCCACGACCAGATCCGAAACCATCATCAGGCCGAGGAACCGCCACAGCGTCTTCGTAGAAGCGTTGTTCACGAGGAGCTGGAGATTGATCTGCATCAACGAGCCGTAGCCGAACCAAATCGGAATCCAGGGCGGCATCTCGCGCCCAATCAGGTGGAAGGAGGCGTTCTCTGCGGGCCAGGGGTAGTATATGCAGCCGAGGACGTCGATGAACGTCTCTGGGAAGGCGATCATGGCGCCGCTGAGGGGTAAAATCAGCGGGAGGAGGGCGCGCTGCTTTTGGGCGTCGTGTGCGCCGAGGACGACGGCTGAGAGCCCGATGAGCGTCATCGCTACCATGCAAATGATGTTGTTTGTTTTGGAGTATGGAAGGCCCATTGTTGGAGCGGGAAGATCGAATTTGGCGTCGACATCGTAATCGGGACTTCCTCTCTCGGGTAAGGGATGGCGATATGCGCCCATGAACACCAGCACAGCCGTCATGAGGATTCCCACAACCAACGTTGAAGTTCGGCGGGGATTCAACATCATAGAGGAAATTTAGGCAAAAGACTGCCTTTAGAGACGTTTGAGTGAAAAGATAGAGTGTTGACGTGATGCTTCACCTGGGTACCTATGGCTATGCTGGCAAAGAGGAACAATTCAACGTGCTTTAAGATGAAAACACGAAGCGCTTTCGACGTTTATATAGAAGTTTTCGAACCCAGAGCGGAAGCATCGGCAGGTGGATTGACTTTGAAACAGAGCCCTCGCCACCAAGAAGACATGAGGTTGAGCAAACATCATATTCCATGAGATAGGCAGCTCGGCGCCGAGAGGCGGGCCACGACCCACAACACGCCGTCATTCTAGACCCACCTCGCGCCCGCAAAGACCCGTGGTCCGGACGGCAGAGATCATGCCAAAGTTTACTTGTTGATTCGTTTGGTTTAGTCCAAATTCTCTGCTATCAATTGAGTTGATTCACACAGCTATCCAAAGTTTCGATTCCTCCCTGCCGCGGGCTACTCCTCAAGGCCGATGTTGCTCCATTCTCATTGAGTTAGATGCCGTTTCACTATCTACTTCGGACTCTCCGGGCGTATAAATAGCCAAACATGAATAGGCTAGTCAGAGGCATGCCTTAGTTTGAAAGATGAGAGATGCAAAAAGAGACGTTACCCTACCGTAAGTATGGATGATCTTTGCTCACTTCTGGGAAAGAAAACTAAAGAACGTGCAGAGAAAAGAGGAAGAAACTGGCTAAAAAGGAATTTGCACTCAAGATCCACGGTACAAGAGGCCGCACTGATAGTTGGAGTCGTTTGGAAGTTATCAACTCGAATGAAGCTGGTGCTGAAGGTTCAGCTACCCGCATCACCTCTCTATAGACTTCAATGCAGTCTAAGAAAAAGTCACGATCACGGACACAGATTCTCAGTATCTGGCACATGTAATTTCTAGGACTAAATAAAGAGATCTCCCGCGAGTATCCAACCGTTTACCTACGAAATGCTAGCGTGTGCCTCGTGAAATGAGGCTGGAATGAATGTTCTGCTTTCCCCATGCTCGCTTCATAACCGCGACCAAAGATGCAAATAAACCAACTGTTGCTGGTGTCGTTATGCGCCATGCCTCTACCCTAGTAGCTTGACGTTCTCGACATTACACTGACGTGGAACCCTTGAGGCTTGACGAACCACGCGTTGTGTGTCTTCCACGTCCCTCCAGGCGCAGCAGCATCGCCCTCGAGCTTGAAATCGAAGTCGCGGATGATCCTAGGGATGAGCTTTGATATTTCAAGGATTGAAACGTTCTTGCCAATGCATGTACGCGATCCCAGTCCAAACTGAAATGGTAAAATCGGGTTAGAAGCCATACACACCAACAAGACTAAAAGTGAAGGGCATGACAAAGTGAAAAGGGTCTTACAGGCATCCAATTTCTATTCATCAAAGAGAGCCTCTTCTCGTCTTCAATCAGCCAACGGTCCGGGTTGAAGTTATCGGCATCCGCTCCGAAGAAGGCCTTGTTTCTGTGCTGGACCCAGCCATTAATTCCAACAACGGACTAAGAAGAAGCATGAACGCGTCAGTGAATCATAGGTACCCCATGATGTGCGGATTGGCCGAAGAACATGGAGGAGACATACCCCTGCAGGGAAGAAACGTCCGGCGATGGTGACACCGCCCGAGGGAACGATGCGTTCCAGAGGTAGTCCAACAGCGGGATGGACGCGTAAAGCCTCCTTGATGACTGCTTGGAGGTAAGGCATCTTTTGGGTTTGCGTGAATGTCGGTGACTGCGACAGCTCCCCGCGGCTAGTAAAGTCTGCAAGCTCTTCGCGTAGCTTAGCCATAGTGTCGGGGTTCTTAAGCAAGTTGTAGAGAATAGCAGATATGCTGATGCCGGTGGTGTCGGACCCGGCGACCATATTGGACATACAACCGTTGAGGAGATGCCATTGTGTGAACTCGTCGGCGTTGCTGGAGTGCTTGGCCAGGAACTTGATCAGGAACGCTTCTCCAACTGGCACGCTGTATTCGGCACCCTTGACATCGATGAATGGCTTTGGTGACGCTTTCTCCTCCTCGATAGTTTTCGCCGTAAAGCTCAAGATGTATAGCAACTTGGCTCCCATACTCAGATTCGGAACGAGCTTGTTTAGTATCGGTGTGACATACGTGTGCACGAACGGAAAGATACCAGCTAAGCTCATGTAGACTAAGCTCTGGTTGAGGTTGTTAATGACGTGAGCAACGTCTTCGCCGCGGTCCAGGAACCCTAGACGTTTTCCGTAGGTCATTAGCGCAATAGTGTCGAAAGCGTAGCATTGGGACCAATGTCCAATATCTATCGTCGCCCCAGCCTTGGAGAACTCGGAAAGCCGCTGCGCAAACAAGGCGCCGCACTCGTCCACGTACGGCTCATAGCTAATAAGGGATGTCATAGAGTATGCGTTCGTGTAGAACCGTCTGTTACGTGCATGACGCTTCGCCGAACGCTCCGAGAAGAGATTCCATAGGTCTTCGTTAGGTTGGAACGAAATATACCACTCCGACTTTTGAAACTCTGTACCGTGGCCATAGATCGTTTTGAGGGCTTCCGTGTCGTTAATGCTGTATCGATTTGGGCCATAGCGAACGATGGGACCTGGAGAGAAACAGGAAGCGTAAGTAGCCATGATAATGGCAGCTGCGTGATGCTCCTACCGTATCGTTCGTGTAGCTTCTGATTGATCTTCTCAAAACCTCCTTGTTTGAGACGGTGGAAATACCAAAAGTCGGTGAAGCGAGCCAGCGAGGGGCCGGGTACTGATCGCAAGGGGGATCGAACCCACCGAACAAAGGAATAAAGAATCTGTGCCAGCAGCGCAAAAGCTGCGACGGCCAGTACGAGTTGGGCGCCCATTGTAAAGATATATGATGAACACAGAGATAAAATTCCCAACGCTGGTTGATAGAGCACCACAATCTGTCCAACTGGTGACTTTAAGGCCTTCCTGAGAAAGGGAAGGAGACCAGCTACAGATATTTATGCTGGGCGTACCGGATCCGTATTTTGGGGTGAACATGCATCATCACCGCTTATTAAAGTCGACATGTACGCAATCAGCCCGCGGCCCATCTTATAGTTAAATCTGTAAAGGCATACGGCTAACAACTATCATTGGTGCATCACTTGAAACGAGTCATAGACGATGCTGGATTATGGAGACGTCTAGGCACCGAAGCCATGTTCAAGTATGGAACATCTGTAGCCTTGGACCGTACGCGCTATGCATGGATGTGAATCAAAAAGACTATACTTCAAGTGGAATCGTGAATCTGAACACCTACTGTAGGAGAGCTGCCATCCAAGGATTTGGGGGTTCTTGACATTAAACCAGGAACCATTGATCTCTGCCGCTGTGTTAGGGGGTTTCGGCGAGGCAACAAGACACGGATTTCAAAGTTGTCCGAAACCGACATGCGCCCCGCAACATGACATGCCAGATAGCGTACGGCGGGCCGGGAAGCGAAAGGCGGCAAGCTCAACTATGGAGTAGGTCGGAGTTTGTTGTCGCCGTTGACCGTGGACCACCACGGTCGGTCTACGGCAAATTTCCAAGGATACGAAATGGTGGATTCATTATGATGTTAGTGGTCTATGCTATTCGTACTGATTCTCTCTCGAGGCTATGCGGGGAAACTCCGCAAAACTCTCTGCTCCTGTTTTCGATCGGGTGGGACGGTGACAGCCTCGGGTAGGAGGCTCCCAAGCGAGGACCTCGTACTCGCTCATCAGATCGATCGCCTCGCCGATCCTCCGACACATCATCACCTCCCCACAGGTAGTCGTGGCGATTGAAGTTTCCTGCCAGGACTACGTCCGTCCCTTTCCCTTTCCACCTCGGAAATCCTGCTTCTCACGGCCTGCTTCAACACTCCTGTCGAAGCATCTCCGGTCTCTCCGCCGGCACATACACCGACGCCACCAGCAGTCTTCGATCCGCCAGTCGGACAACGGCCGCCGTGATGTCCGGTGACATGACGCTACGGGCACCTGTTCCGCCTCTACGTCTCTGTTTACTACCACATTGACACAGGCGTGGTTCTGCCTGGTAAATGTTAGTCAGGTCGCGCGCGCATCAGTCTTTTGAGACCTCCACCGCGCGCCTGGTTCCACATGTAAGAACAGCCGCGCGCAACACCTCTTGATCGTGCGTTATTTTCAATTCTACCGACGGATTTTGGGGAGGGCAAAGAGCGCATCTATCAGTGGCATACCTTTTCGACCTGGGGAACGATCATGATTCAGCGTTTACGCTTGCGTCCATATAGATCCTCCCGAATCCATCAAACCTGATCATATGTGTGCGTCGATTGGCATCTTTGGCACCTCGTTTTTACTACTTTTCCAAACCGACTACTTCGTACATACCAGTCACTGAGACATCATGACTATCTCCTCTGATTCAACTGCGCCTCTTATCGCCGTCGTCGGCTCAACAGGCCTACAAGGCGGCAGTGTCATCAACAACCTAGCGCTGTCGGACAAGCCGTACCGTATTCGTGGTCTCACTAGAGATGCGAAGAAGGACAAGGCTCAGGCTCTCGCAAAGCGGGGTGTCGAGGTTTGGACCGTCGATCTGTCCGCCGACAATATCGAAGGTATCCAACAGTCATTCCAGGATGCAACCTATGTCTTTGTAAGGCTGCTTCTTCCCGGGTCGCTGCTGCATTGTGATGCGTCGAACGCGTGCTGATTGCCAAGCCTGAAGATCATGACCAACTTCTGGGAGCACGTCGACAAAGCCCGTGAGATAGCCGAGGGCAAATCCTTGGTCGAGGCAGCCCACAAGGTTGGGGTGAAACTGCTCCTGATCTCCTCCGAACCCAACGCTACCAACGTGACGAACGGAAACCTCACAAAGGTTTATCATTTCGACTCGAAGGCGGAGATCTCCGACCATGCGCGAGCCTTGGGTGTGCCCTTCGTCGACATCCACGCCGCTGGGTACATGAACAACTTCACTACGTTCAGCCGTCCTAGACCTGCTGGAGACGGTTCTTATATTGTCGATGGCACCTGGCCTGAGGACTTTCGGATGCCGCTCCTCGACACCTATCATTATTTTGGTCTGTTTGTCCAGCTGGCTATCGAGTCGGATGAATTCAACAGGGGAGATGGCAAAACCATCTGGGCCTGTGGGGACCAGGTCACTGTTCCCGATCAAGTGAAGAACATCTCCACAGTCACGGGCAAAAGGATTGTATACAACAAGGTTACGGAGGAGCAAAGCAGGGCAGGCATGGTACAGGCTGGCCTCCCTCCTTTTGTTGTCGATGACATGATCGAAATGTTCAAATTTCATGAGGTCTGGAACTCCGTCTACGCGGCCGGTAGTCACGTCGAGCCTGGCAAGCTGGCACGTCGACCGCGCACTTTCAAGGAATATGTTGAGAATGAGGACTGGAGTGCCGTATTCGAGTGAAGCTACTTGTCCGAACGGGTAGGGAAGTCAGGACATTAGTATAGAGTCGAAAGTACATGGACCCAAGCGTCTAGTAGTAGGGGTTGGCTGAATTGTGCTAAGTCTCGTGAGCGGTTTATGCCGACTACCCGAGGCCGCAACTCTAGTTGGTCGTGAACAACTTCGGGTTAACAATATGGATGTTACCGAACATGTACCCAAAGACATTCTCAGAGCTCAGCAAGCCGATGTTCATGTTGTGTAAATTTTGAAGTGCACATGCAGGCTGGCCAGCGTACAGCTGAGCTTCCACGTCGGTCAAGCAGCGACCCAGAGGAGCTCAGCAGCTCGAGAACGGGCTCAAGAGACAGAGGATGTCGAGAGATTTGTACAACAACCTCACGACGTCAGAAGCAGAGGGCAGGAAGGGGGGATCCTTCGATAGGTGCGCGAATTAAGAGGCTCAAATGATCATATTCTTCGTGTCTTCAGCTCAATGTTCTACTCGCCATAGAAAAACAGAGACATGGCAACTCGCTATTCAATTTCACAGTCTTATGCTGACGTTCTCTCTCCCAGCCCAAATCCAATCATCTCTCCTCATCCACTCCCCAAGAACACCTCAAATCAATGTATCACCCCAGGTTTGCGGATACAGTTCGAAACAAGGGTTGACAGAAAGGTAAGCAGCATTGCATACGCCTCGGCTCCGGTTGTCAGGCCGCACCAAGTCGTCCACAAGTCTCATGACTTGGTGCGCTCCTCAATCTGCGCCGCCTGGATGTTGGCCTCGAGCTTTTCGTCGGTGATGCTTGGGGACCTCGCGCGTCCAGCCGTGACGACGTCGCGGCCGCGCATCTGCGCCCACACGGTCTTGTGCGTGGGCTGCATGAAGAGGGCGTCCATGTCTTCGAGGGTCAGGCCTGTGGTTTCTGGTGTCAGTGACGAAGCAACGGTGGCGGAGGTTTATGACACTGGTAAGAGAGAGAGGAAACGTACCCTTGGTCTCCGGAACGAAGAAGAAGGCCCAAATGCCCATGAGCATGAGGATACTGCTGAAGAAGAAGTAGGCGCCGTAGCCTAGATCTGAGATCATGTACGGAGTGGAGCGCGCGATGATGAAGGAACCGAGCCAGGTTGTGGCGGTAGTGATTGAAACTGCGAGCATCCTGATCTCGAGGGTTTGCACTTCCGAAGCGTAGAGCCAGGTGATTCCCTGCCATGTGGCGCAGATGATCACACCTACGAGATGCGTCAGCAAACTTGAGGGACAAAATTCGAGGTGCGCCAGGTCTTACCGTTGATGTACACGCAAACCATGGCCAAATATGACCAGCCATCCCGGATGATGACTCCAGCAGCCGCTCTGGCGGCGGGATCCGCGCCTGGAGAGGCAAGTCAGCTTCATGAAGATCCTATAAAACCATTGTGAACTTACGCATGACGTATCCACCGATGTACCACATCGGAATGCAGCCAAGTGCCGAGCCCCAGATGAGACCCTTCCGTCGACCAACCCGCTCGGCAACCCAAAACGTGAACAGGAACATGCCGAACGTTTTTGCGATACCGTAGAATCCGGTGGAGAAGAGCTTCGTCGAGGTTCCTGTGATACCAAGACTCTCAAAGATGCGGGGGGCGTCTGAGAGCACGTGTTAGTCGGCGAACTTTGAAGGAGCGACTACGAGGATGCCTACAGTAGGTAATAATGTTGACTCCAGTGAAACTTTGCAGGAACATAAGCGCCATTCCGAGACCCATTCTGTTGCGAATGCCCTTCTGGAACAACTTCTGGAACATCTGCTTCTTCGTCAAGCGGTTATTCGTGCGCTGCTCAACCTGCGTGCGGATATCATTCATCTCGCGACGGATATACTCGTGGTCCGCAGGCAAGCCCCTCAGATTCACCAGAATCCTCTCCGCAGCGTCAAAATGGTCACCTCTCGCCAGCCAGCGCGGGGACTCGGGGCACCAGATCATGCCGAGCGCGAGCCCCAGCCCGGGAACGAGTTGTAGGCCGAGCGGAACGACCCACTGCGCGTGGTTGTTGACGTTGATGGTGCGGTCGGTGGCGTAGTTGATCCAGAAGCCGAGCATGCCGCCGCCCTGGGAGGCGATCTCGAAGATGCCGACGAGGCGGCCGCGGATGGAGGGCGGCGCGGTCTCGGCGATGTAGACGGGGACGGTGAGCGAGGAGGCGCCGATGCCGAGGCCCGCGATGGCGCGGCCGGCGTAGATCATGTTGAGGGAGCCGCGGGCGGCGGTCATGAGGGTGCCGCCGAGGAGGAAGACGGTGCCGGCGAGCATGACGGTTTTGCGGCGGCCGAATTTCTCGGCGATGGGGAATGTGAGGAGGGCGCCGAAGAAGCAGCCGGCCTGGAGGTAGCGATTAGCTTGAGGTTCTGAGGGGCAGAAACGGTGGTTTGTACCTGGAAAGTTGAAACGATGTTGCCTTGGATGGTATCTCTTGCGGTGGTGCTGACCTCGTCGAGGTGGAAATCGCGTCGGAAAGAGTCCAGCGCCATGGTTCCGCCGATGACGGCCGTATCGTATCCCACTGAAATCCGGAGTTAGCCATTTGTCCCTGGGCCCGATGAACGCCGTGCTTCGGGTCCGACTGATCCATTTCTGCCAGCCTGGCTCCCGAAACGCCGCGGCGCGGGCCGGTCGCAAGCCTCAAACCTTATCTCAGGTAAGAAGCGCAGGTTCGAAGTGTTCTAGAACACCGTGAAGCAGGCTGTCCGCAACTTCAAAGAAAAGGGAAATCGATGACATACTGGCCAGAGCCGACATGCTGGCAACCAACGCAATCAAGTGGATGCGCCAGTTGCGCACCTCGGGGGGATCAAGCGTCCCTGCCGCGTGGGTGCTGAAGAAGCCCATGCTGGGCGATCGAGGCGCAAGTGGCGCGGCGTGAGAATGACTGGCTTCGTGGGTCTCGTTGGCAGCAGCAGTACGTAAGGAAGAGAAGAGAAGACTCGGCAAGCCCCCAGAAACGTGGAACGTGGTTGCGTAACTGAACACGAAAGGGACCCGAACCCACGGACGGCGGGGGGTGGAGGGGACGCAAGCTTTATCTATGCCAACTGCGACGTGCCCACCCAAAATAAGCTTGAAGTGCGCTCCGTCGAATGAAAGGACATGTTTTGCGACATTGTTGTGGAATGATCAGGATCAGCGTCGTCTACCCCGCGATGACCCCCATGGGGAAAAAACTGGGTGCATGGCCTGGTCGTTAAAACCTGCCGTTGGTAGGGCAGAGGGCCACCACCCGAATTGGGCGCGCTGCAGTTAATGGCAAGCAAGCAAGAGGGGGGAAATGAGAGAAGAATGGGAGTAGTACTTCCAACCAGACAATCATGTTGGCAATTAGACCCCTGCACAGTTGGGTTGGCAGACACACACCTCCGCAGACTTGGCGTCAGCAGATGTGTGGATCAGCCAAGAAGAACGCCGAGGAAGACGAGAGGGGGGGGAGGGAGAGAAGCAGACATCCGTTTTATTTCGTCTGAATTCATCTTTGACCTTTTGAGCCGAGCCATATCCAATATGTGGAGGTTTGCACCGCGCCACAATATTGAAATGATCTATTCATATATACCTAAAAAGCATCGTAATGCTGTTTTTGATAATCAGGAAACTTTTGTTCCAGTAAGAATATTGTCGAGAACCCCAACGGCCTGCAGAACTTCGTCTGAATTCACTAGAGAGCAGGGGGGCCTACAAAATAGAGTTCGACAAGACAGAAGGTTATTTTCACGTCCCGAAGCGCAGACTCGCTTGGGCCTCGTGGACGTTATCTCCACGGACACTGCACCATGCACCATTATTCGCCGCTGTCAACAGATGAAGCGCCAAGTCACGGTTCCGTAACATCTGGGGCTGCACAGCCCCATTTTACGAGATTTGCAGAAGACTTGACCGCAAAACCGAGAGCGATCGCTCATGGAGTTTTGAGAGACGATTCGCACGGATGGTGGCGGGGTAGCCAAGACCGAGATCTCTCACAAAATGTACATTGGGACTGTTGTCTTGATATGACTCAGGTGGCTCTTTGTGAGAAGCAATGCTTTTACGAGGAAACGAAGAACGTATCCGCGGAAATGCGGTGGTTTCGTATTGAGGGCATGTCTTTAGTCACTGATTCCAGCGGCAGCGAGAAACATTCGCAAAAGTAGATTCCGCGCGTGATCTTCTGCATGGGACGGAGACCAGATATATGTCCTGTCGTTGAGCTTCAATCGAATTCGTGGATCGTGGGATGCAGGCTGATGGCAGCGCTAAACCGCGATGGAACGCCGAGACGAAAAGCGCCGGAGGAACTCGGGGACTTCAGACGTCGGGCGCGACGCTCAACTTAAGATTCCCAACGCCCGGATCTCAAATCTGAGGTGTGATTCCCGAGCGTGACCTTCACGGTCGTCCGGGTCCAAGGATTCGGGAGGCAGCTTTCGGGGGATGCAGATGGTGACAAGAGGTGGTCGGTTCTCGGTTCTGGCTCGACGTCGGATGAAGGCGTGCGGGCGCGACAGCAGGGCCGTGGGCGGAAGCCGGGGTTGGCCCAGCGCCGGGGGACATGCATTCCCCGGGGCCTGGATCCGTCCCGCCCAACCTCCCTCCTCGGTAGTCAAGTTTGACTTCCGAGACCACGCGACGCCGCTGCGCTGTCAAGAACGCGGCTCTCCACAACCTATCATAAATCCCGAACACCTCGGCGGAGGATTCCAAAGCTGGTGATGGCGCTGTCTTGGTGTTCTCTTGGCTGCTTGTCCATCTCGTTCAGATCTGGCTTGCGGCGGGCATGCAGGGCTTTTTGAACCTCCTCGCTAACCGCCATGGTGGATTCAAGCTTCCTGTTGCACCAATCAATGTCACCGTGACCCCAGGTTCTTCTGGCTCCCTTGCCCCGGAACTAAAATCACTTGACATGTCGTCTGGCGAATTGTGACCTTGACTGGCGGTTCTTATGTTGCATCGGTTATTCCTGCCAGACTGTCGGATGCTATCAGTTAAATGTGTTTCCTTCTTGATTTTCATTGCAGACAGTGTGCTGCTCAGCCAACGCCGGTCTGGGGTTGGTTCCCCCTCACTTGCAAGCGTGACTTGGCGACTTGGCACGGATTTGCGACGGTTCGTGGGGGCTGCTTTTCCGTTGGACCGCAGCATGTTCCTCTGCCATCTTCTCGCCGAAGATCGTGCGAATTGGCTCAAAACAATTATTTTCCGAATAAAACAGGAAAAAGTTCTACTATTGGGGGATAGAGTAACCGAAGCTGCTCTAGTAGGCGGGAGCAGCTCAGAGCGTTGCGAGCAAATACACGGCATTATTTGATCTGCTAGGGTCCACATTTCCGGAGGATCTCAGCGGAGCCGGCGGTCCGTCTCGGAAGCCAATTCTGATTCTCGGAGGCCAGATGCACGCCGGATTTGTGGAGCTCGTCTCCGGACATGTCCACCGATTTGGCTAAGGGGAAGCTGCCCACCAGCACGAGTACGCCCGCACACGACTTTCTTGACTTCGGTACGAATCTCAGACTCATGAAGCCCGAAAGAAAGCGGCGCTCTGGGTAGAGATCAAGTTTGAAAAGCGATGTTCCCCTCAGGACCAATCAGAGTAAACCCATCTTCGGTGACAGAATCAGGATAAATAGCAACAAGAATACCACGATTGCGATTCGCTCCGGGAGGAAGGTGAAGATTCCTCACTGTGAAGAAGCTGCGAAGAGAGATCGTCACGCGCACCCGAGAAACGCCACTGCCGTAATCTTAGGTGTGGAGGATTGCCTTGGCGACGAAGCGACGGCCAGGGTCTGCTCAAGATGGTGTTGGACAGTTGGGGTAAGTCTCCTCTCTCACTTCGCTACGGAGGTTCACCGATGGAGTGTGACTGTTGGTGAATACGGCTGCATTTTGCAGCCACACAGCAAACACATGCAGGTCTCGTGAGATGTTGTCAATTCTTGCTTGACTTTGTGTGCCAGAGGATGCCCCAAGGACCCTCGAGATGTGTCGTCGAATCATGGCAAGCTAGCCAGCATCTGTACCACCGATCACGAGAGATGGCTATTTTCATTGACTCCTGCATCGACTTCTTTCATGAACAAATAGGTTGTTCCAGGTGTGGCTTGTGGCGGTGCGATGAATGACAAACCCCCGGCCAGTTCAATTGGCATGACTAACCTGCCTCAGGGAACCTCCAGCGCGGGGATACGCCAGCGAGTCAGTGCACACACCGCAATCCCCAAAAAGGGCCCCCTGAAAATTTTCGCTCTCCGCAGTTCATCCCCACATCGTGGAGTCTGGTTCGGAGAGAGGGGGCGCCCACCGAAAGGGGGAACCGGCGGAAAACATCGAATGGAATGGTCCCCGCCTCCATCCTCCCCCGCGCTTCCTTTCCCCAGCTTTGTCGCCTTGCTTCACCCACTGAACTACCTTACACTACCTACACTGCCTGCCTACCAGACACAGCAGTTTGACTTTTGAATCAGCGCTGCGAGCAGAACCCCCCGGCCTGAGGGAGGTAGGACGGCACACACCTCAGTTGAGCGCCGCGCTGTGGGACCGGGACTGAGAAGGAGGGAAAAGAGAATGTCCGCCGTCGCCGCCGCCAACGAGGAGCCCGCCCGCGACGACCGCAATTGCAAGCATGCAGGAGACTAGCGGCCCGTCCTCGGCTCTGCCAAGTTACTCCCGACCACCAAGGAGATCAGTGAGGTCCCGGGAAGGGTGCTTGACCTGCAAGTGAGTAACCTACTTCCACTTGCTGGTTCACTTGGAGGAAACCTTCCCTCCCTCCCCCCTTGCTAACGTCGCATCAACCAACCCCCAATAGACGCCGCAAAGTGAAATGCGATGAGTCGCGGCCCCGATGCAGTCATTGCGAGCGCTTGAATCTGGAATGCAAGTGGCGGCCGCAGTCCAACAGCACCGCCGCACACGCAACCCTGGCCGCCGCCGTCCCTGCCGGCGCCCGCAGCCCGGCCATGCGGTCCCACGCCACCGATGCCTCCGTCTCGCCCGCCGCCTCCATGTTCCAGCCCATGCAGGCCGTCGACGAGATCTTCGACTACGCCAGCTTCATGTGGGACACTGGCGATGTCTGGCAGCAGGTTCCCGAGCCGGGACAGCAGATGAGCCTTGATGGCCAGGTTCTTGTAAGTTCACTTCACGTCTTACTCTAGATGAAGATCACTCGACTCTTAACGAAACATGTCACTGAACTATCACAGCGACCCCAATATGCCGCCCAGCCAGTGATCGGCAGACCAACGGCGCTCATGAGCAGCCCTCCCGACCTCACCTTCCCGGACCGGACCACCATGGACGACCTCCCGGACCCGTCGCCCATCCCCGACGCCAGCAGCCAGTCGGAGCAGCAGGCCATGGCCCTGCAGGTGCCGACCGAGGACGACAGGCTGATGGACTACTTCAGCCGCGTCGTGGTCCCGCCCATCCTCGCCGAGGTCGAGACCCAGAAGAAGTGGCTCGCCATCCGCCAGGTCGTCGTCGACATGGCCGGCGCCTCGCAGATGGTCAAGTGGGCCGTCCTCGCCTTCTCCAACCTCATGCTCTCGCGCCGCGAGGGCGCCTGGCTCGCCAGCCCCGAGGACCACTACCAGAAGGCTGTCGCCGAGGTCGCCGCGTACGGGGAGGACTCGTCCCCGCGCGACGACAGCCGCAGCTCCCGCCGAGAGCATCTGCTCGCGACGCTCTTCTTCCTCAGCTACGTCGATATCCTGCGCGGCTCGATCAAGGCGGCGGACTCGTTCCTGAAGCGCGCGTACGGGCTGTTCCAGCAGGGCGAGAAGAGCAGCTTTGCGGCCATCGAGAAGCAGTTCCTGCAGTGGATGCGTCTCCTCGACGCCCGCGCCGTCTCAGCTGGCGGCCAAGGCCTTCTCCTGTCCAAGGACGACGAGCTCTTACTGGTGGAGGCATCGCCGGCCAGCTTTGACGGCGGCGTTGCAGACTCGTCCAAGGAAGACCTGGCCGAGGGTGATATCGAGGACGTCCTCTTCCAGGTGATGTACCAGCCCGGCATCGTCTTCTTCCAGAAGGTGCAGAGCTTCATGGGCCGCATATCCAAGATCGACCCGTGGCACCGCTCGCGCGGCACCGTCGAGGACGAGACGGAGGTCATGAACATAGGCGCCGCCATCGCCGCGGACCTGCGCACGCTCTACGAGCAGCGGCCGCCGCTGATGGACTACGCGGTCGCCGGCAAACTCACGGAGCCGCACGTCTCCGCGCACCTCGCCTTCGTGATCACGCGCGCGTTCCGGACATACCTCGCCAACTACCACGCCAGCAAGGTGCACCTGCACCGGGTGGCGTACAAGACGTTCCCGCTGACCAAGGAGGCGCAGGAGGCGCTGAGCCAGATCCGGCGGCTGGCGCGGCTGCTGGTGGACTCGCTGGACGCGGACAACTCGCTGCCGGTGAACATGCTGTGGCCGCTGCTGATGCTGGGCTCCGAGGAGCAGGACCCGGCGGAGAGGCTGTGGATCAAGACGCAGATCCTGCGGATGGAGAAGGTCGCTGGCAATGCCAAGATCACGGCGCAGGTGCTGGAGGAGGTGCAGGCTAGGCAGGACAGCGAGAAGGTGCGGGTTGATATTCGGTCGGTGATGCACGCCATTTTTAACTCCTGCTTCGCGATTGTTTGAGGGGGAGTTCACTGATGGAATCGGCCCTTTTACGGCGAAATGGGGGAGATTATGGTGCACTACGAGATAAAGGAATGTGAGCACGCAAGAAGAGCCCAGCCGAGGTGGACATTAGCTATCTTCTGTTAGATACCCAGTATGCTGATTCAATGTATGTATTGTTTGTTTTGATCACTGCATCTGTCTGTATTCTCTCGATCGACTTCCCCAAACTCTTCCCAAGAAACGCGCCGGCGACGATTCCTGGTGTTCTTCCGTCTCGCCGCGTCGGTTCCGTCGTTGTGATCCCCTCGGACGCTAGCCCAGGTACCCGACGCGATGCCGATCGGAAGACCCACACCGGCCCCGCGACGGCTCCACTCCCTCGGGTACTCTACTCAGTGGCCGTGCCTAGGCGGCATCCGACACCATGAATTGGACGGTCTCAAACTTGTCCGGGCAGATGACCGTTCAGCACAAGGATCTTCGAAATGGCGGAGTAGCTCTCACGCCATGTTGTGGCCCCAGACCAACTTCTGCCGCCTCCACGCTCCACGCGACCCTCGCTCAATTCGATCGGGTCATGCCCGTGGGGAAAAACGAATTGTCGGCTTGTCGGAAAGTCGTCCACTTTTCTGAGAGCCCCGCGATGGTGACACGAAGGCGCGCGGGGTTGGAGGGGTCGACGACCCCCGAGCAACGGAGCTTGACGCGTACTTGTATCGAGCATCTCCAGCAAAATCTGCAACAACTCTTTCTCTTCTTCTAACGATCCTGCAAATTCCGTTTTTTTTCGGCCAAGTTTTGATTCATTTCCCATCATCTCCACCCTTGCTCGTCCATCCAATCTTCCACAATGGCCGCCAAGTCCTTCCCCCCCGGCATCCACGTCCCCAGCTTGACCTGGTTCGCCGACGACTCCAACCAGGAGATTGACTGGGCCGTCCAGACCAAGCACATTGAGTTCCTCGTCAAGTCTGGCCTCCACGGTGGTAAGTCACCTCATGCCCTCAATATGGAGCCACATCTCTAACAGCCCGCAGTCGTCCTGGCCGGCACCAACGGCGAGGCCGTCACCCTCACCGCCGACGAGAAGACCGCCCTCGTCCAGAAGACGCGCGAAATCGCCGTCGCCGCCGGCCGCCCCGACCTCACAATCACCCTCGGCTGCGGCGGCCAGTCCACGCGCGCCGTCATCGCCGAGACGCACCTCGCCAAGGCCGCCGGCGCCGACTACGCCCTCGTCCTCGTCCCCTCCTACTTCCACTTCGCCATGAACGAGGCCGCCATAGTCGGCTTCTTCGAGGAGCTCGCCGCCGCGTCCCCGGTCCCCATCATCATCTACAACTTCCCGGGCGTCGCCGCCGGCCTCGACGTCAACTCGGACATGCTCTCCCGCCTCGGCAAGCACCCCAACATCGTCGGCGTCAAGCTCACCTGCGGCGGCATCGCCAAGGTCGCCCGCGTGCGCGCCGAGTTCGACCCGAGCGAGTTCTTCGCGCTCGCCGGCCAGAGCGACTGGCTCGTCCCCGCGATGGCCGTCGGCAGCACGGGCACGATCACCGGCGTCGCGAACCTGTACCCCAAGTACTGCATCGAGATCTTCGATCTGTACAACGCGGGCAAGCTGCAGGAGGCGACGGCGGCGCAGCTCAAGCTCGCGCAGATGGAGTGGGCGTTCGGCAAGGGCGGGATCAACGGCACCAAGTGGGTGGTGGCCAAGTCGCTGGGCTACCCGCTTGCGAGCTGCCACTGCAGACGGCCGTACCCGCAGTACACCGACGCGGAGAAGCAGGCGTGGATCGCGGACCTGGTCGCGCCGTTGGCGGAGGAGGAGGCTAAGATCAACGCCCGTGCTTGAGTTTGAGAGGGGAGAGGGAAGAAAACAAAAGATAATGGCATGAAATGGCGTTTTTTGGGATATTGTCGTTAGACTTACAGCAAAGAGATAATGAATAGACGCTGCTATGAGACAATGTGCCTTGGTTCGTAAACTTCTGGGACTGCCTTCGGTTCTGATCGGGACTCGATTCTGTGAGGGGCCTTACCGGGAGGGTGCTGACTGGGTTTCCCTTCATTTATTGTCGGGCCTAGTCTGTCTGAGTTGGGCTGTCTCAGGAGGCCTGGTTGTAGGAACCAAGTTAGAAAAAGAATTACCAATACTTCTTGTACACATGATTCGGATTCAGATTCGACGATGGATCAAATACTCCGGCCGGAGGTCCTACTCGTCGGCCTGACGTTTACGATTCCAAGGCTTGTTGGATGTGGTGATCGTGGACTAGACTTGTAACATTCGGCCTCACTGCAGGTTGGGCTTGATTGTGGTGCCAAGGAGATTCAATGAAGTGAATGTGACCATCGTCTAAGCTTTCACTGTCGCATGAGGGAAGCTATGCACATCAAACGAGAACTTTCCAAGTTCTTGTCATGAAATGTCGAATTAAATAATTCCTGATGTGGCTTATTTCAACATTGTGGTATCTCATTATTAAACACACTTTCCTCCCATCATTGTTCGGACCTCATTTCTCAGCCATAAACTGGCGTTACAAATCCTAATCATTCAACAGAGATCTACACATCTTCGGTGTGCTCACTTCGCTTCGCCTTGTCGATATCGTCGAAAGCAGTGTCGACGACCTTGGTCGATGGTTCCGGGCGGGCGTCGTGTGCGTAGCCACTACAAGGCAATAAGTCAGCATACTTGAAAGGAGAAGGAGAAAATAGGGGACAACGCACAAGATGACATCCATCTGGTCCATGGTAAGACCCTTGGTTTCAGGCAGGAAGAAGAAGGCCCACACGGTCGCCACAATCATCCACGCGGCGAAGAAGAACCACGTCGCGTAGCCGAACGAGCTGAAGATGTACGGAAGCGCCTTCGTGATAGCAAACTGCGTAGCCCAGACGACGAGAGCGGCATACGTTCCGGTGAAGTTGCGCAGCGCACCAGGGAAGATCTCAGCCGAGACGATCCACGGAATACCGTTGAGTCCGAACGACCAGCAGATGGAGTAGATCATAATCATGCCTGTGGCGGCCCTGCCGCCCGCGGCGGTCGAAGCGCTGAGCTCCTTGCCGGCGGCGATGATGTCCGCCGGGTGGCCGATCTTGACGTACGCGCCGACAACCCAGAGGCAGAGCGAGCATACGAAGGACGAGATGATGGCGGGCCAGCGGCGGCCGAGCAAGTCGATGAGGAAGATGAAGTAGATGATGGAGGCGATGGCCTTGATGAGGCCGTAGATGCCGGTGTAGAGCGCGACGTCGGTGATGCCGATGGACGCGAAGAGGGTCGGGGAGTAGTAGTTGATGGCGGCGGCGCCGGAGAGGTTGTTGAGGGCGAAGGCGCAGAAGACGAGGACGAGGCGGTTCCACATGCCCTTGCGGCAGAGCGTGCTGGCGACGCCGCGGAAGTAGGCCCACTGGCCGGTGCCGTAGGCGCTGGCGACAGCGGCCTCTTCGTCCATCTTCTTTTGGAGCATGTCAACTTCTTCTTGCATGTCTGTTCGGCGACATGGTCAGTAGTTGATCGTCGGTCTGGACAAACAGGGACTTACACTTGTGATCAATCGGGAGATGCCTGATCGACTCGAGAACCTTGTGCGCCTGCTCAGTCTTGCCCTTGCGCATCAACCAAAGGGGACTCTCGTGGATGAAAAAGCAGCCGATGAAGAGAATGCCGGACGGTACAAGCTGGAAAGCCATCGGGATTCTCCAGCTTGTTGCTGAGTTGGGGTTGATGTTCTGAGTGATGCCGTAGTTGATCCAGAAGCCGATGACGGAACCGACCTGGTAGGCAACTTCGAAGAGACCAGTGAGGATGCCGCGGATCGAAGGGATCGAGAGTTCACCGATGTAGGAGGGGACGGTGGCCGTGATGCCACCGCATCCGATTCCCGTCAACGCGCGACCCGCATCTGAACACAAAATGTCAGTCACTGTTGTAAGACAATGGATGTGAGTGTTTGCATACAGATGTAAGACAGCTGGTTTGTCGCGGCAACCATGAGAATGGCGCCGACGAGGAAGATGACGACGTTGGCTTGCAGAGTCCATTTTCTGCCCAGGCGCTCGGTAACTGGGGCATGTCAGCTCCTGTCCGTTTAGCTAGAAGGAGTTCATCATACTGAAGAAGCAGAGCAACGCGCCGCCGAGAGCACCAGCCTGGAACGCGGAGGTGATGTTACTCGAGATGTTGTTGGAGTTCTCCGAGGTGATTCCAAAGTCTCTCTTGAAACCCGTTCGTGCGATCGTGGTTCCGATGAAAGCGGAGTCGTAACCGAACCTGAGGACTGTTAGTTATGGTCACTTTGGAACAAAGCCTCATTATATCATACAGCAAAGATCCGGTTGCGATGATGGAAGCCTCAATGTAGAGACGCCAGTTGTAGACTTCCTTTGGCGTCGGCCGATCCTCGACAGCCTTGAAACCACCCATGATTGCGTTGCTGCGGTGCGAAGAGGTGGTCGTAGCGGGTGTGAGATTTGCCAAAGACGTTGGGAGCCGTCCGATTGATTATCTAGACATCGACACGCACGGGGATCACACTTTTTCCGGGGGCAGTTTGGCTGTCAAAGAGTATTTATCCTGCCCTCCGTCCGACGTAACCAGTCGGATCCCATCCCCACGGGGTACTCGGGTGGAGAAAACATGGAGGACTTTGGAGTTGTCTCCCAGGTCGCGTCGGACGGCGCCAACGATAAATTTGGGGGTGGGTTTGACTCGCGTCAGTGGCCGCTGTGACCAACTGACAGCCCAGAATCCCAGGGACCGGCCTTCGGAAGTCGTCCGTCGACGATGCCACGAACGGGTTTTTGCAGCCGATTAAGTGGGGGTTTGCCTGGAGCTAAGGTCTGGCACAAAGCGGTCGTGGACCGAGGTAGTCTTTGTTAGTGCTGACTCCTGACTCTGCCAACAACTTTCATCAGCAACTACAAGGCGTCGAAAGGGATTTCAGCCACGATCAATGTCAGGTGATTGCGCTGATGGTTCCCGACATTCGATCATGTTATGCGCGGCCCCACTGCGCTGGACTGACGATGATTCCACGGGCGTGACGGCGCTTCCGACATGCGACCCGACGCGACCCGACGCGAACTACCGGCGAGGCATCTCCACTCCGCACGTGGGAAAGGCGAACCGGATCCTCGGGTCTGAGGAGATGCCACCAAGAATTGGCCAAGACACGTGAGATGTACTGATGACGTTTGCTGGAAGAGTTACTGATTTGATGTCTCCTTTGTGTTTGAAGGCTGTGGCGGGGAAAGCACAAGTTTCTCATAGTGCATGTCTTTGAAGACACAACGGCTGTTGAGCAGTAGTTTCAAGAGGCAGATGCTCACAATTCAAAATGCTCGAAGGTCCTTAGTGTGGCTGATCCGTGGCTGGAGGTGGCTGAGATATGGCTTGAGTATGGTTGAAGCTTGTGGCTAAGCCGTTTCTTCCCAGAAAGACATCTGAACCGTCGCAGTCATGTTCCCGTCTGTGGTTGGATAGTGTATGTCTCCTGATAAGAGACTATCTGGTCATCTAGCTCGGGCCTAAGTATTAATGGCCTACTTGGTTCTGGTCAATATTGGGGCTGCTGCACTCTGAGCTTGATAATGAGGTTTTTGATGAATCGCACTTCAATCGCAAATCACACTTCCAGCATGACTTCAATTGGTCTATAATGACATGTCGTAGTTCACTTTGCTGCATTCTATGGAGGAAGTTAGCCAATCAATCAATGACACGCTCGGTCGCCAAGTGCTTACTGTATCTTCATTAAACTGATCAGGCTGGCACAACTTAAATATCCCCTCAAATCGTGAACCACAAGCTGTCTATCAGCCTATCGTCAGCTCACCAAACGAGATGAATCATAGTATTCCAGAGTCCTCCGCCTCCTGCGACGAGACCATCGCCACGACCAATGACCTAGTACCTGGGACTTGGGCTGAGAGATACCTCGCCGCTAATGGCGACGATGTCGACGCCTATTCCCATCTTGTCAAAGAAGTCGAGGAGGACGAGATTGACCCTCAAAGATTCGAAAATAAGATACAGAGGCTGGTGCCTGCGATGAACATCATGGACGGATTTTGCGGGAAATGTCGACAATTTTTGCAACACTGGCCAGACATATCAACCACACAGTGGGCTTTGGCCAATGGACGTTCCTTCGGCAGCGTTTGCGAGATCGAAGCAGCAACCATCGCTGGATGCAAATTTTGTGCCTTCCTCCATTCGAGATTAGTCCACAGGCAACTGCTTGATGTCTTTCAGAAGATCGAAGCTCGGCTCAGAGCCTTTGGTCACGATGGCTCCACTTCATTGACCATAGAGGCTTGGGGCGAGGGTCCTCTTCAGTCACACATCATGTGGTTAAACCTGCCAGGAAAGAAGGCTACGGTTTGCACCAGTCGTGGCGGTTCAGTTGTGAAGTTCTTTTCTGTTGTGACGGAACCCTTACGTAAGATGATGATTTCTCATAAAATAATACCATAATTATCGATATTCTTTCCTACGCGGGGGAGCTAATAATGCACATAGCAGCTTCATGGCAACATGAAGAAAACAGCAACATATACGAACTGGCTAGAATGTGGTTGCGTGAATGCGACAACTTTCATGAAACCTGCCTGCATGAAAAAGAATACGAACGACCTTCAAGGCTGGTTTCTTTCGACCGCGATGTTGTCAGGGTCGTGCGCACCGCAATCTTCGACACCATGCCGAAGTACGCCACGCTAAGCTATTGTTGGGGTCTCAAACCATTCTTGAGCTTGAGTAGGAACACAATGGAGTCGTTCCTGGACGGCGTTTATGTGAGAGATCTACCACAGACGTTCCGAGATGCAATTCAGGTGGCCAAGGAACTAGGACTTTCCTACATCTGGATCGACGCCCTTTGCATAATTCAGCATGACCCCGAAGACTGGTTCATAGAGGCTAGCCGCATGAGATCGGTTTACGGGAATAGCTATGTCAACCTCGCCGCTTCATCCGCGACCAATGTCCACCAGGGCTTTTTCTCGAGACCAGAGCTTTACAAGCACTACAACGGAGGGTTTTGTGCTCGAGTGAGCACAGAAAACTATAGCCTAGTCCGCAATTTCCATAGCTCCAGCGTGCACGAAGAAGCCTCCGAGAACACACATTTGGCCACTCGAGCCTGGACGCTGCAGGAGAAGCTTCTTCCTGCCCGTACGATTTCCTTCGGTCATACGGGCATTTTCTGGGAATGCAGGTCCGGCATTCGATCCGAGTTCTTTCCGTGTGGGGTCCCCGGCGAGTTCAGGTCACATCTCGTCTGTCCCGAAGATCAAGCCTGGAGTTGGGATCTGATTGTCTCCCAGTATTCTCGCGCTAACCTCACCGAGGCTGAGGACAAATTGCCCGCGTTGGCTGGCATTGCTAGACGTCAGCGAGAGGCCACTGACCATGAATACCTTGCCGGCATGTGGAAGGAGTCACTTGTCACCGATCTCACATGGGGGATTCAATCAGAACGTCGGAGAAGGCCGGCTTGGAGGGCCCCGTCCTGGTCCTGGATGGCTGTCGATGGCCACGTTTTGGTCTGGGCACAAACCGTCGGGGTTGATACGAAGCGAATTAAGCAATACATCAGCATACTAGACGTATGGGCGACACCGTCCGGTCCGGATCTGTTCGGCAAAGTCAGCGACGGCTTGCTTTCGTTAGCATGCACGGCACTTGTGCGTGCTCATCTTGTGAGAGATAATGAAGCAGACAAGGGCTCAGATGAGCACGAGACTCAATATTTTCAGTGTGTTAGCTTGGGTGCAGCTATGCCTTGGCTGCCGGTCTGGATGGACGCCTTGGACGAAAAAGGAGCCAGTAGTGAGGTCTATTTAATGCCAGTGTTTGGTGGACCCTCTGGCATTGAAAGAACTCAGAAGCGATTCAAGGACAGGAACCGGCGCGAAAAGACTGCGGAGAGTCACGGAATCAACGATAATGATACGCAAGACGTGGCAGAAGAAAGGGTGCCTCAATTGGTGATGTATGGCCTCGTTCTCCGAGCTTGCGGCCAGAACATGGGTGAAGGTGGTAGCTTTTCTCGGGCTGGGTTGTTTAATGTGAAGAATTTTAGTGACGTTCCGTTTGATGGAGAGCCAGAAAAAGACGAATATCACGACTTCATTCAACTGCTGGATGGAAGAGAACAAGAAATGGTCGAAACCAAGAGCCCTGATGGGCCAGAGAGCACTGGTTGCATTCAGCGCGACATAAAAATCACAATTGAGTAGTGGTAGTTGCAATCATGATCACCAATGCTTACGAAGTCCAAAACAACGTCCCTACCAAAACTTCATTCAATAACTTGATATTTGATTGACGTTTGTGATGAACATATTGAACTCCATCAACACAAGAAATTGATTTCAATCTTCTATCGAGCAGCATGGTCAATGCCAGTGCCTACCCGCTTTTGGCATACTGAAAAGGTATTCAATGAGGTTGCAAATCATAGAGACCGATCCGAGCGCAAGAATGCATCCTAGCAAGACCACGTTATTACTTGGAGAACGATATCAAAGTCACTGAACTTTTCAAGAATGGACTGCCGCCGCGCTGGAACGGAACTCTTTCTAGCGAAATAGTAGATTGAACGGGGATGGCCTGTGTCTGGCTGGTATCTCATTTATGTACATATTGCCCCGATCAATTGCCTCATGAACATGCGTCTTGCCTACTCCTAATAACACTGTTCAAAAACGTCAGTAATGTTGCAGACTTAGGATCTGAGAAGACACATTGACTTACGCAACCCTCAAATCCGCCATCGCCGCAAGCGGAGCCTTCGTCATAGGACATTAAGCAGTCGCCTCGCCAGGTGTGACGATCACCTCCCTCTGCCTCGCTACAACAGAAAGTGTTGCGGTCCTGATAGGAAGTCATGCGTCAGTATATTCAGGTTCAATCAGGTGTACACCTCGTTCATGTAGAACATACAGGGTACAAGGCCTTGCAGCTCAGATGGTATGCCTCCTTGCCGTAGGAGGTGCACCACCACGCATTGGCGGATCCAAGCAAGAGAGACCCGACGGAAAGGACAGCAGCGAACTTCATGTTGGCTAGGTATGTGAGCGAGCGTTGAAAAACGAAGGACTGAGCGGTTGGTTGCTACAACTGGTGACGACTGCACAGGTGAGTAGTTCTTGGTGGTTTGTATATGTATGTTGTAGATCTTAACTCATGACTCAAGCATGGTGGTCTCGCTTGGATGCATTGAATAACGGTCGTCTCCTCCTGGTTAGGCCCGTAGGGGTTATGACGAGTCAGAGACCACTCACCGCAAGACTTCAATTCATTGCCTGCCCCAATCAATATGGCTGAGACTTGGAGCAGATGCCCTTGATAGATTTCCCTCAATAGCGGCATGCAGCTATCCATAAGACACGGTGATACTGTCATTATCTATTCCAAAGATCAACGGGAGACTGTAGTCTAGGCTACTCCAGGTCGTGGATAGACTTGATTCCCTTCCGGCATTCGGGACTTTCGGAACACTGAATGTTAAGATCCAAGAAGCGCCTGCTCACCAGCTGAGCCCAGCTGAGGTCCTGTCAAGCCTTGCCCAACCCTTGTTCTATCCCGGAGGAGCGCATGTCAAGACGGCAGGCAATCGGACAAACCGCAACCTTAAGAAGCGGACCGTGGCGGATGGGAAGGCATCGTGATCTACAGATCCACTCGTCTCTTTCCCTCTTTACTCTTTTGCAGCAACTTGCGGCTAACCGGCCCCTGATGAGTTCGTCATCCCGTACTACCACGTGCCCCTGCGGAGGACAGCTGAATCCATAAAAACACTGTGAACAAGACGTTTGATTTCTTCTTTTTTCTGAGATTGAACTCTGATAATTTTGCACTAGAAGCTTGTGAAGGATTTGGGTTTCTGGCGTCTTGTCGGGAGCCGATGGGATACTTTTTGCTGCTATTATTACGCCGATGTTTGATCCCCATGTCCAATAAGAGAGCTATGCCGGAACAGGAAGCTGAGGCCCACGGCACCCCCACCGTTTCACAACCTAGCAACACACAGCCAGCCCAGAAATAATTACAGGTGTTGCATTTAAATCATTAATCGGCCGAGAATAACGGATTACTCGTACCTCGTATCCGTAACTGCGGAAAACACGCAGTATAAGTAAAGGCTTTCCCTTGGGGGCTTCTGCCGCAACTGTCCGAAACTAGGGTACCACCGCTTGCAACCTGGGCTTTCAAATTTGGCTTGGGAATGGTTGCTGTTGTTCAAGTAATTGCCCGTCCAGCAGCTTCATCGATCTCGATGTGGTACTAGATGAGTATCGTGGCAGCCATGAGGCACAGCATGGTGCTAGCGTAAAATTTCCTGGGGCATTTCGTTCCCATGACTCCTCAAAAACGAGAATACGGGACTCGCATCCGTGATCAACGTCGTTCGTCTGTTGTCGCGGCCCAAAGGTGGGATGAAGTGACGGTGTCCGTCCAATGCTCCGAACTCAGGTAGATCCCGGTGCATGCGGTACGCATGTCCAAGCGCCATCGGGGGCCGCCGGACCATCATTGAGATGGCACCTAAATTTCGATGGTTTTGCGCTGTACGTTAATGGCAGCAACTGAGTGAACGTGTGCTTTACTTTCAAAGAAACGTTTTGACAACTAGTAAAACATTAATTACTAAGTATCCCGCCGGACAATTAATCTATGGCAGCTTCTAGCTCTCCGCGAAGGAGGCCGACATGTCCGTAAAGTGGATCGTCCACCTATTCGTATATCGTACAGACGGCAGTCTAGAGAATAAAGTTTTCGTAGAGTACACGATAAACTACAGGTGGAGAGGAAACAAACCACGAAGCGAATGAATCGACCCAAACCATAAGGCTAGTCTCTGCTGTATGACTCTCGTGATACTCCAATTTTCCTTTTTCGGAGATGAGTCAACCACCCATTGGATGCAGTCGCGCTACAACGAGTCAGTGTATCGAGCACTCCATCTCAAAAGTGAAGTGTCAATCGGATAGCGGGGTACCGTTCGCCCGATCTCGCAGGTGATGTGGTATAATGGTTGATAGATGGGCTCGTCATGCGTTCATGGCTGGCTAATAGGGGTTTGTTGCTGTAGAGATGCGATGAGAGGCGTCGGGCACAGTCGCAACGCCGCATCATATGCCTGAATGAACGGGCGAGAATGTCACACTTCAGCGGGGATGTTGGTGCGTCTAGAGGATATAAGAAGGCAACTTCGAGGCTGAGGGAAACGTTAATGTCGGCTTTGCAGGAGAGGTCGGTCAGTCTCAACTGAATACAGAACAGAACGCAGGAATCTCAACAAAGAACTTGCCAGTAAAGGCCTAAGAGGAAACTTAGCTACCGATGGCACTAACTCTTGATTTGGCAAATTCGAACAATATGTATATGACTACATCGGCGTCCCCATTATTGCGTTTCTAAATAACCGCTGGAGATCTTTGGGGAGAGCTGGCTTTGGACTCCTGTACGTAAAGTTGTGATTCAGCCCCTTCTGAAGGGTAAGATTAATCGCCAAGTTTCCCTCAGGCACGAAGCGGGAGCTTGAGGGATGCCAGACTATCTCATAGGGAGAAGTCTACAAGCTTTACAACATGTGGTCTCATGACTCGTCTTATGCTCTAGCATGGCCAGTGATTGGGCTTTAACTTTCCGCTAGAGGGCGTTGCCTTTGATTAGTCTAGTCATGTGCCCCTACTCACACAAGTAGAGGACTAGAAGTCCGACGAGATCAGCCACTTCTTAGCCTCTTGTCAGGTAAGCACTTTGGCGTCTATGTGGCTTGTATCAATACAAGTGCCTTGGCGAGTTCGACAAAATTAGCCGTGACAAGGTTGTGTCTAAGGTACGCAGGTTTCAAGCGTCGTCGTGGTAACCATCATTCCGAGCGTCTCAAGGTACGTGAAGCTAGCCTTACTCTCATATCTTCAGATTCCACATATGCGAACAAGATCACTGAGCGTAAGGAATACCACCAAAGACAACCGTTTTGCTCTGAACGGAATGACCTGTACCTCACCGGAGGCACAGCACTCGATCAGTTTCTGGCACAAGCGGACTTTGGATGCGCCATCACGGCCACGGCGGAAGTCTTACCCGCGCACATCGCGCAAGTGCCACAAACCACACAAAGCCCAGCCGGTAACGCTGCCGGTCGAGACACGCGACACCATCCCACGGGAGCCGCGGGGTGGGGACGGGATGATTTTAAGCAGTGTGCCATTGGATGGCAGCTGTCAGAGCTGAGCAGAATAAGGCCATCGTCTGATGTTTCACAGGTCGCTGTAAGGGACATGAAACACCGTGATGCAAGCTTATGACCACTAGGCTTCTCCGTCTCGCTACCTGCTTGCCAGGTAAATCCCACCGGAGGGCTTGAGTCAGCAGTGTTCTCGCCTCCAGCTTGCGTCTGGCAGCTTGGTGGCACGGATCAGTTGATGGCGCAGTCGTGGCAGCGGAAAGTCTAGGATGGGACGCTGTTACGTAGTGGATGTACTGCGAGGTCTTGGCCCTCGATGCCGATTAATGATGTTGATGATTGTTGCAATCCAGCAATGTCTTCATGAAATAAAACAAAGGCAGGTTCAGGACGAGGGAAAGATTTCACGGTGATCTGCCGCGGGAGCGTTTAAAGTCGCCCAGAGTTTGCGGGATGATCACCATGATTTACCGATAGCGAACTTTCTTTCAGCGTTCGACCCCACCCATAATGCGACGTCTTATTAGGCGTCGACCTGACACCCACTGTAACGATCATCACGCGTCTCAGACTGTTTGAGGGAGGTGCGCTACCCCGGGTCCCCTCGCAGTGGGCAGAATTAAGCTAGAATTGAAGCTTAGAATGGGCGAATATAGGATGGCGAGGTGTTGGGGGAGATGGGAGATATAAAGCATCATGAAGAGCACCGTCAACAGTGTGCTCATCATCCAACTCACCAGTCCTTCCATCGCAATAGACTTGTTTTCAATTTCTTCAATTCAGTGCCCGGAGCATCTTTTAATACTCTTCTCTCATTTCCAGTTTTCGAGTTTCTCAACATTCCAACAACCGTCATCATGCAGATCACCGCCGTCTTCCTCACCGTTGCTGCCTTCGCCATGGGCCATGCTGCTGCAGGTACGAAACCCCCGTCTTATCGCATCTCAAAGCCACGCCTGAAATGACGCTCGCTGACATTGATTTTTCGTATAGCATCCGTTCCCCGTAACTTCATCGACGGCAAGGGAAGCGCTCTCTTCGGCAACGTAGGAAAGGCATGCAGCGTCGGCAGCAAGGATGGCGAGTGCGACCGCTTCGGCCGTTGTGTCCAGGAAATTCCTCCCAACGAGGTCTCCGTCCTCAACCAGGGCCAGACCGTGGATACTTGCACTGCCGGCGGACAAACTGGTACCCTGTAAAATGCTTCTGTCAGGGACGTGGACGAGAAATTTGGGGCAGTGAGTTTTGGGGACAAACCTCTCTTGGTAGTTTAATCAGACACACTTGCTCTCGTTCTCTTGATCGATCTCGTCCGATGCCTCACTTGCGTTGTCCACCTCTGTGTTGTTGCTCCGGCTGATCCTTCGCGCGATGAACGGGAACAATGACCACCTGGCTCGGCCCCCCCGGCATTGTGTCCATTTCGAGGAACTTGGACTGCCAGCTGAAACCAGTTATCGCGGCGCGACTGTTCGTAGGAGGCATGGCTTTTTTGGGTACTGCTGGACGAGGTACCGGGCGAGGATGCTGGACGGCAGCGGCTGGGCTCTTTGATGAGACCGTCTCGTTGGTAAGTCGGACTGAGTTGAGAAGATGGAGATGACGAAGTTTCTCCATTTGGATGGGGTCAAAGTTGAGGATCGATTGGGAAGGAGGAGGAAGCGGTCTTTCCAAGCCAGACTGAAGGAGGTCACGGGCAACTTCCATGATGGGCTCAGAGTCGACAGGATCTCTCGCCATGAGGCCATTGAAGTATTCGCGGGCCTTCTGACGCTGGTAGTCCTGCTCATTGTCAGTCACATGGTCAAAGAGCGTGTGGTCTTTGTGAGTGAGGTAGGTGCGAACAGATCACATACCTCGTTGCTGGGGTCAATGGAGCCTCCACGGGCGACAGTTTGGTCCTCCTTGCCAGCTGTGGCGTCGCTTATCTGGTCTTGTTCATCAGGCGAATCGTCCGGAGGCGACTCATAACCATCGACCTTGTCCGAATGGGCCTTGACGCGCTTCTTCAAGTTCTTGTAGAAATCTTTGATGTCCCTGATGAACTGATTGTCTCTGTTATTGAAGACCCCCCTTGGCTTCAGGGTGCCTGAATTTGCGGCTGATCGAAAGCGGGCGTTGATGGTCTATTATGTGAGAGACGCGCCGAGAGGAGCTTTCACTGTTGGCGAAACTCACCTCCAAGTGGGAGCGCACCATGTTGCGATGGCCTGCGTGGGGTTGATGTTGTTGAGGTAAAGGTTGTAAAATTGAGGTTTGACGCGGCGAGGGTGAAATTCAAGATGCAGTGGTGGCAGTCCATCAAGCAGCTAGGTGTTACTTGGGAAGGAGGTGTTGAGAGCAGCTCCTTCCGTTTGTTGCAACTGACACTGACCAATCACAGCAATGGATGAGCAAGTCAAAAGCTCACTGATTTCTTTCAAGGAGGCTTTTTTTAGTGGCTGCGGCTCACGAGCAAGCCAAAAAAACAATACTTTTGTTTTCTTCCTTTTGTCATCATTTGTCCACGTCTTTGAAAAAATCATCTCTACGCAGATGCCTCCTCATCCAATTCCGGGTAGTGACGGTAGATGCCGTCGCTGTACTTCTGCCTACGGTCACTGGCAAGGTACTCCTTGATCTTGGGGCGCTCCTTGACAGCTTCATAGAGTTCGAAGACTGCCTTGTATTCGCCGCTTCCCTCGATTCGCTTCAGCGCGTTGGGGAACGCGAACTTGACGCCATCGACACACTGCTTATGTCAGCACCGCCCTTCAACTTTCGTGCGTGGACATGAACTCACCTGGAACAGAACCAAGTCGGCATACGTCAAGGAGCCTCCATACAGCCACGGGCCCTCGCCGCTGGCCTTACCCTTCAGCACCCTCTCAAAGTAGCCAAGGAATTTCGGGAGACGGTTCTCCAGGTAGTCTTTCGCCTTCCTCTTGCTTTCCTCCTTCTGATCGTCGTAGTAAAGCCCCGTCGCAATCGGGTGATGAGTGTCGTGAACCTCGTTGCTTAGCCCGTCCAATGCGGTCAGCACAAGCGCATTGATGCGGTAGATACCGTCCGCGTCCTCGCCATCGGGCTTGGGAGCGAGGCCGGTCCGGGGGCCCAGGTACAGCAGGATGTTGGGTGTTTGGCTGATGACGAGGTCGCCGTGCTTGAGGATTGGAGGGGCCAGAGGAGGCGGGTTGTGGTCGTCGCCGGTGTTCTTGGCGTCGATTTGAGCCAGGACCGACTTGACGCCGTCCTCGATGTGCGCGGTGTCGGTGTACTCGGCGCCAGCCTCCTCGAGAGCGAGGCGGATGTGCTCGCCGCGGCCGGGTAGGCCAGGCCAGTAGATGAGCTCGTACGGGACGTCCTTGGAGGACCTTTGACGCTTGGCGTTGGGAGAGGTGGCCATGATTACTGAAATTGATAGTACCCAACCGAGAGATGAGAGTCACAAATTGAGGCGCTTGAAGAAGTTCCGATGTGGAAGAGGCGTTCGTGAGTTGAAGGAAGGAAAGAGTACGAGACGAGCGTGAGATGGCGGTGAGATTGAGTTAATGTAACGGAAGGCAGGTACACGTTGTCACGTACGACGGGAGGTTGAGCATGAAGTCATGGCGCGTTCGGGTCAGCTTGCCGCCAGGGGCGACGGCGGGGTAGCGGGGCCTGTGCAGCCGATGGCGGGGCCATACGGCAGAATGACGAACGGCTCACCCGCCCCCGCTGTCCGTGAGGCGCGCGCTGAATACGGGCAGCCGCTGGCCAATTCGGAACGGAATCTGTTTGTAAAGTGCTACTGACAACTTAACACATTGATTCAATTATAAAAGCATGACCTGGTCCAACTGAAGCACTGAAGAAAACGACCTGTGCTGATGGCCTGCATACGTCGTACAACAACGTTCTGTCAGCTTACTGAGGATGCCCCGCTTTTCACGGTGAGTCCCGCCCGGAGAAACACGACTCGGACAGAGTTCACCTGTGCATGTCTTGGAATGCACAGGTCGGATTTGCTCTTCAGCCGGAAATAGCCAACGTGCCTCAGATCCCGGCCTGTCTGACTGTTGTTCCGTTTCGAGTTGGTTTACCGAGTTCCTCGAGCGAGAGCCCGCTGCCCGCGTGCCGCGAAACTACGGACCCTTTCTGCTTCCGGTGTGGATCTGAATTGGTTCCGATCCGATCCGAGTCACCTGTCCGGGTCGGCCCCGATAATTATTTGGGGGAGCGTGAAGGAGACATGTTCTTGTTGAAGCAATCATTCCAAGTCAGTTTGTATGAATGTTTGATTGACGATGACGGTAGGATTTCTCATTGGACCTTTGAACACGTTGCGATAGCACAATATCGGAAGAGGGCGCTTTTTTTGATGAAAATTCCAAATGCGCCGAATGCTCCGGATGCACCGGTAAGGCGGGGTCATTGACCACTCATGGCGCCGGCTCCGCCTCGGTTCGCAATCCGCAGACCGAGATATCCACTTCGCGGAACCGCACCTGCGGCTCCGCATGTATGCCGCCCCCACCGAGCCATTGATCAATGCCTCCCCCATGCCCCTATCCAGGTCCAGCTGAGGCAGCAACACGGCTTGAACCCACTGCAATATCGACCATCATAGCAAACGAATAGTCAGCGTGTCCTGCGGGGAGGTCGCAACAGCGCACCTCGGACTTTGTCCTATCAAGTCAGCTGGATTTGTGAAAAGTGACAGAGCGCGGGGCTGCTACGATACCCATCGGGCGGTGCATCATCCACCAAACTTGAGATAACCCCAGACAGACCCCGCCTGTCAAAGGGATCAATCCCCATGATCAGTTGCAACTAAAAATCACCCAACTGCTCCAGTAAAGTATCCTCATTTGACGAGACAACTCACCTGTCCCCAAGTAAGCTGGAGCCAACCCCGGACCCAAAATCAGCTGCTTCCCCCCACATGCGGGTCAATACCCCCACCAAAGTCCCTGACGTCGCCGAACCAACATGGAAGATCAGACCACGGACCCGACGCACTTTTGGCAGTCAAATGATCTGATAAAATGATAGACTTTGCTGGATACCGTAGTCCGAGTCCCATCTCGCCATCTTACATCAATCGGTAAGCTGATAAGTGACGCTATAACTTGTCTGTTACCACCCACATCTACGCTTGAAAGTAAGTACACTTGACGCACAATCATTCTCCAACTCTGAACCTCCTCAATCGAATTGTTCATCCGAGGAATTCGAAACCTTCTGCCTTCTCCGCAGTTTGTGTGTTGTAGTCATTGCAACCATTACTGAAAACCATCCGGTCAGCCGAACAACCCCGCACAACTCACTCATCTGGTCCTCACAATGGCAGCCACCTCGCGAGCAGCCAAGTCATTCCTGCTCCGCGCCTCGAGATCCAATCTTCCAGCGCTCACAAACATCTCCTCGCCACTCCACCACAAGGCCTTCTCAGCAAGCCCCCTCACCCTGCGCTACCTCTCCACGATGAAGGCCCTCGTTTACAACGGCAACAACTCCGTCACCCTCCAGGACAAGCCCCTCCCGGACATCGTCAACCCGTCCGACGTGATCGTAAAGGTCTCCAAGACGACCATCTGCGGCACGGACCTGCACATCCGCAAGGGCGACGTCGCCACCTGCTCCCCGGGCCGCGTCCTCGGCCACGAGGGCGTCGGCGTCGTACACAAGACGGGCGCCTCCGTCGCGCGCTACAAGGAGGGTGACAAGGTCCTCATCTCGGCCATCTCCAACTGCGGCACCTGCGAGTACTGCCGTCGCGGCATGTACAGCCACTGCACCACCGGCGGCTGGATCCTCGGCAAAACGATTGACGGCACGCAGGCCGAGTACGTGCGCATCCCGCACGCCGAGAGCAGCCTGCACCCCGTACCCGCGGGCGCCGATGAGGCGGCGCTGGTTATGTTGAGCGACATCTTCCCGACGGGGTACGAGTGCGGCGTGCTCTGCGGCAAGGTGCAGCCCGGCGGGACGGTCGCTGTTGTGGGATCGGGCCCGATTGGATTGGCGTCGATTATCACGGCGCAGATGTATGCGCCGTCGAAGATTATCGCGATTGATACGGATCCGAACCGGTTGGAGGTGGCCAAGAAGTTTGGCGCTACTGATGTTGTGAATAGTTCCAAGGGGACTGCTGTCGCTGACATCAAGGCGATGACGGAGGGCAAGGGATGCGACTCTGTGATTGAGGCTGTGGGAATTCCTGCCACGTTTGACCTCTGCCAGGAGTTGCTGGCCCCCGGTGGCGTGTTAGCGAACGTCGGTGTTCACGGCACAAAGGTGGACCTTCATCTTCAGAATCTTTGGGACAAAAACATTGGTAAGCATTGACTGGGGGTGACTTCAACATTGAGCATAGGACTGACGGCATACCTCAGCAATCACCACTAGGCTTGTAGATACGACAACCACGCCGATGCTTCTCAAGTTGGTGCAGTCTGGCAAGCTGCAGCCTTCTCAACTGATTACCCACCGTAAGCGCATCTCTTCCTCTTTTCATTCGGACGTACGACTTACGAAAAATGCAGATTTCAAGCTCAACGAGATGGAGAAGGCGTATGAAACCTTCGGGGCAGCAGCGCAGCACGGTGCTCTCAAAGTAGTCATCGACGTGGACTAAAGGTGGCAAATGCTTCTTTATCCTTTTCTGTTACACAATATTTCTACTTTCAGCATGATGGAGACTTTTCATGGCTTCAGGAGTTGAGTAAGTGATGGTAGGGAGCATTGAGTTGATACCAAATCAAGGTCGGCGGGGAGGCGGTGTTTGGTAGTGTTGCATGATGTGCATGATTTCAAAATTGAGATACGAGGCAGTTCACTTTCTGGGAGAATTCAATTCTATGAATTTAATTCATGAAGCTAGGTGTCATACCCCCAAATGCTTTGGACACGCGACTCACGGAAGTAGCGTGATAAGTAGCAACATTGATATCGCAGCTTATGCACTGGCATTGAGCTTGATCAGACATCTATGGCCGCTTGGAACCATCAGGAAGTGCAATGCAGGCTCCATGTCCTTGTCGCACATGCCCTCCAACTCAGACACAGTCGCATTGGGGAAGTTGCGGAAGAATCGAGCGGTGATCAGGCGAAGTTCGATGCGAGCCAAGTGACGTCCGAGACAGGCTGTTACAATGGTGAGCATGACAATCAGAAAAGTATTGCGGTGTCAACAAAACTCACTCCTCGATCCACCGCCAAAAGGCATGGTGCAATCCTTCATCTCCTGTGTAGTATGCTCCCACCTATCCGGATAGAACCTATACGGATCCGGGAACGCGTGGTCATCACGATGCAAACTATACGCCTGCGTAGTCACCGTCGCGCCCTCAGGAATAAAATGCCCCGCAAGCTCCGACCCGCCCGCCGGCACGATCCGCGGCAGCCCGCACGGCAGCGCCGTATACAGCCGCAGCGTCTCGTTGACGATCCAGTTCAGGTACGGCATCTCGCGGAGGTCCTCGTACCCAAAGTCGTCGGGCAGCGTCGCCAGCTCGGCGAGCAGCTTCTTCTTGACGTCGGGCAGCTTGCAGACGGCCCAGATGAGGTAGATCATGGAGTTGGCCGTGGTGTCGCTGCCGCCGACGATGAAGACCTGCGCGTTGTCGCGGATCTCGATCGGCGACCAGCTGTCCTCCTCGCCGGCGGTGTAGAGCTTCGAGAAGACGGTCGGCTTGGGGTCGTCGCCGGTCTCCTCGACGCGCGCGGCGTGCCGGTCGAGCGCGCCCTGCGCGTAGTCGAAGGTGCGGTACTGGATCTTGGTGGCGTCGCGGAAGACGGGGATGGGCAGGTAGAGGGAGAACCAGGCGATGGTGGGGAACATGGAGCGCAGGCCGCCGACGAAGCCGAGGCTGATGAAGTCGTTGACGGATCTGTTTTTCTAGGTTGTGTGAGATTCAAGGTCCGGTAAAGGTACGTTGGTTGTGATACTTACAACGCCGCTTTCAAGCTGACCGAAGCCCTCGCCGAAGGTCAGGTCGCCAATGACGTCGAATGATAGAAACATGAACCACTTGGCAATGTCCGCAGCTCCACGTGTCTTATTCTCATCCCGGATACGCTCAATAGCCATGCGTACTTTGCCGTCAATGCGTGGCAGGAACGTCTTCAATCCAGTCTCCGACATTGGGTTCGACAAGAGGCGTTTGTACTTGCGGTGAATTTCTGGCCGAATTTCGTTGAAGACGCTGGACGAATCCGTGATGAGGAGCGAGTAGAAGGGAGACTTCAAAAAGCCACCCTTGACACTGTGGATGCGCTGGCATGTTTGCGGATCAGAGACGTCGACTTCGTGTGGACTAATTCGCACCACGGGGCCGTATTTTGCGTGCAGAGCGTGCACCCAGTCAGGGTGATGAGCGGTGATGACGAAATATGTTGATACGAGGGTTGTGAACCGTGTGTACCACGGGCCTGGTATGTTTGATAAAGGGTTTGTGAGACCTTGATATATGTACTATCGTGCGCCATTAGTTTCGTTTGTCGTTCCTATATGCTGTTGAAGAAGTTACCGTAGCTAGGGCGACGCACACAAGTGCGCCTCCGAGATAGAGGGGGTTTGTTTTGAGAAAGTCCATTTTAAGCGGAATGAAACACCAGCATTAGTCGCTCAACCTTCACCACCAACGGCTCAATGTCCTTTGGAAATGCATCCATCTTATAACTATACATTCGCTCTTCTCGTCACTTGCTTCGTGTCCTTCGGAAACCCCCAACTGAAGAACCGTACGGACAAGTCAAGTCATGATGTTGGTAAGCAACAATGGCAGATTGGGCCACGGCGTGAAACTGTCTTGAGGCGGTTTGCGTATTCCGTGTTCGACGTTGGGATGACGATCCAGCCAGTAAGGTTCGTGCACGCCATCGGAGTGGGTGGCGCGGGGGAACCGCTGGAGTCGTCCGGTGTACCAAGGTTTCTTTTCTGCTCAGACAGAAACGTCCGAGGGACCCCACGTAGCGTCATTTAGGGCCCGGTCGATGGTGGTGTTGCGAACACGGAGGCTGCGTCGGCCGCCCAGTCCGGAGAGGAAAAGATGGGACGACGATTCAGTGGCAGTGTTGCATCCGCGGGATCCGCTCGGGAGGAAGTCGAGAGATTAAGAAGTCGGCAATCGGCAGTCGTCTTGAGTCCGATAAGTTGATTGACTCTCGATGGGCAAGTGGTGGCGCGGTTTTACAAAGAAGCTGCTGTTTTGACAATATTGCAAGTTGGTTGTTATCTGTGAGTGAAAACAAATACACGTCGCGGTCGCATAATCTGACAGTTGCAGACACGTCGACACCACTGTCTCCTACACCCCCATCATCAGTCCGAACTCTCAACAAGCTCAAGAACCCACATCTTGTCGCACACCCACGAGACAAGAGTTTTGTTGAAGGTGTGGTTTGGCTCAACAACTACGAAGTCAAAGGTTTGACTATGTTCAGCGTCTTGGCACAAACAAACTCTTGAAAGACTTCTCGAGAGCCGGTCCATCGATTTTTTCTCGGAACCAACGATGTTGCAATGAATGAAAGCTAAGCTCCGAGCCTAGTCTAGACATTGGGTGCAAGTTGTCTGCCTTCTGTTGATACGAAAGCCATTTTCTGCTGAGTCTTTCAGGAGCTGGCAGCACTCAACGGTTGTGGGATGAGTGCCAACCCTATTCGAGTGTTCGGAGGCTCGATAGACAAGGTCAACCGAACGCTCTGGGCTGGTTGCAACCACTAGGCGCTGACGTGATAACTCAAACCATGAGTTTGCTCACATCCAAAACCTTACTTCAGTGATGTTTCGACTACAGGCAGATATTCTGTCTCAACGGCACAAAACATTTAGCACAAAGTGGAAATCTTTGTGTCGCCATTTCGATGAAGTTGATTTTTATTGAAGGCGTTTGCCACACGACTGGGCTACAAAGAGGAACCCAGGAAACATAATTGGCTCCGGTGCATCTCTAGACCAACTGTTGCTGTCCAGGTTGACCGCTCTGTCAGAGTTCGCCGCAATCCTGTCGCTGATTCTACAGCGGCGTCAACAAATGATCATGGAAAACAACCCAAAAGTCTTCAAATCTGCATGCGCTATGGTTGGTGCAGGATGAGCCAAATACCGGGACAGTCTCGGTGATCGCGCTGCCAATCTGCGCGTCTGGCACCATCACCAGCATCAAGCACGTCATTCGCAGCCAGCCAACCCACCCCCGCGCACCCAGCGGAATCCTCCGCAACGTGCCACCACAATCCATCGAGAAGTCGCTTTCAGGCTTTATCTCCGACTTTAAGCATGTTTGGGCCCGTCGACCAACGAGTTGAGCACCAACCAGAGTCCGTTGTCTTGCGCAGTCCCCTCGTGTGTCGTTCAGCCACGCGCCCCACCCACATCCCTTTTCAGCCGACGACCGTTCAAGACGCGCACTCAGCGTCCAAATTGTCGGTCAACTCCCGGCAGGCTTCGCAGTTGCCACGAGGGAGCCTCTGAGAAAGGGTTCTTTGGTTGTCCAGGGTCGGGCACCGTCCGACTTCCGGGGATGCGCGGAAGCGGGACTCTTCCCACAAATGCAGGCCTGGGCAGTGGGTGGTTCGCATGGCACAAGGCCCAGGGACTCTGGCGCAATCGATAAGGTGGGAGAACTTTGACGTGCAGGGGCGGGTGGGCAGCAGTTATCAATCAATTGTCCCAGCTCCCTGGTGCTGGGAAGCTCTTGGATTGAAAGGCCTTCTGCCACATTTCGTCTTTGTCTAGGACTTTCCAACGGCCATCTTTGTGCTGATTGCCGAAAATGCCTACCGCCGACACCGTTCCGAGGAAGAAGTGGTGGAAGATTCAATGGTACTCTGACGATGACACGCCCGAGGAGCGCAAGCTCATTGTCAAGCTTGACATGATTGTCGTCCCGTATGCGGTATTGAGCTACTGGGTCAAGTACATCGATCAGGCGAATCTGAGTAGGTCAAGCAGCTTTTTCGCTGTTTTGGGCAAACACTGACACGATCAGACAATGCCTATGTTGGAGGCATGAAAGAGGAGCTCGGATTTCAAGGTAACGAGTTGGTTGAGCTCCAAACCATGTACACCGTCGGCGCTGTTGTCGGCATGGTGCCTTTCATGTTTCTCTTCACCTACGTTCCCATGTACTGGACGATTCCAGCGATGGACATTCTGTGGGGTCTTTTTACACTTCTCCAATACCGTGGACAGACATTTGGAGAAATGGCTGCTTACAGGTTCATGGTTGGCTTCTTTGAGGTATGTGGAATATCATGACCTCGTGGTTTATCGTACTGGAACTGACGACGCCGCCAGGCTGCATTCTTCCCGGCTATGCATTATGTCTTTGGCTCGTGGTACCGCGGCCATGAAATCGCTCGCAGGGGTGGCATATTCTACACAGGACTCAATCTCGGAACGCTAACGGCTGGCTTGATCGCCGCCGGCGCAACGCGTCGCTTGGAAGGCGTCCATGGCATGGCTGGGTGGCGGTGGATGTACATCATCTGCGCTATCATCACCATTCCCGTCGGAATCCTCGGCTATTTCCTCCTCCCCGGCACCGTCGACCAGCCGAATCGCTGGGTTTTGAACGACCATGATATCAAGGTGGCTAAGGCCCGACTCGAAAGAGGTGGCCATGTTACGCGTGGCAAGTTCAAGTTGGGGCACATCAAAAAGATCTTCCTCAGCCCGCAATTCTGGACCGTCGTCCTCGTCGATGTGCTGTTTTGGAATGCCGGTATTCACAAGAGCACTGGCAGCTTCCTTCTTTGGATCAAGAGCTTGGGACGGTATACCTCTGCAGAGGTCAACGAGATGGGAACTATCGCCCCTGCCCTTGGCATTCTTTACAACATCGTGGCATGCTTCCTGTCCGATTTGGTGCTGGGGCCGGCGTGGGCTATTACGTTCTCATCGTTGTGGAACGTCACAGGGTTGATTATCTTGGTCATTTGGGATGCACCCGAAGGCGCAAAATGGTTTGCTTTCTCGACGATGTACTGGTCCAACGCACTTTCCAGTGTGTTACACGGCTGGGTCAACACCATCCTCCGAGACTCTCCCGAACAGCGGTCTTTCACGCTCGTGATGATCACCATTATAGCACAGTCTTCAACTGCTTGGACGCCTCTTCTGACCTTCCCCACCATTGAGTCCCCACGATATCCGAAAGGATTCTCGTTTTGTCTGGGGTGCGCGATATCACTCATCATCGCCACCCACATCTTGAACGTTTACATCAAACGCAAAGAGTGAGTCAATCTACGCCGCATATTTGGTGAAAATCAATACTGACGTCTGCAAACAGGAAGGCAAAGCTTACACATTTGGAGGACGATCGCAGCCAGGAAGGAAGCTACGGTGATGCATTTCAAGGCGAGGTGGCATCGGGCAAAGTGGCAACTGCCAACGTAGCTGCTGCTGTAAACACCTCTGAAGAGTCAATTGCACGTCGCTGAATCGATAGCGACGACAGCGTTCCCATTAGCCTTATAGTCATAGATTTTTGTTGTACTTCTCAACAATTGTGGAATAAAAGTGCAAGGAAATGGAAAGGATGACAAAATTGAAATTCAGTGTATTTCCAGAAACGTGGTCGTAACTAATTGTAGTCGATTACACCCGCGGTGCGGTAGCTAGTCCGCAGCGGCCGGCCGACTTCATTGCCGGTAAGTGGGGTACTGCCCGGTTGCCGGAAACTAGCGTCCGGGCAGCAAAATGCCTACTATTCTCCGTATCCGTCGGGACTACTCTATGCTCCGTCGGCTACTGTACGCTCCAGCTCCAGCGGACCCCAACTGAAAGCCGTCGGCTTGGTTTTCTCACGAAAGCATATTTCATGAAATTGCTTGACTCCATTCCGCAACGCGATGAAGACTTTTCAGTCATTTGATAAATAGTCTCAGGCCAGCACTCTTTGTTTTCCAACAAGCTCTGGCCAAAGTCCGCAGCCATGGCAGACATGTTGGAACCCAATACGTCCGTGCCATGGATGGGCGTTCTAGGCCCTTTCATCGCGGTGTTGCCGCTTCTTTATTCCCTTTATCAATACCTCCTGCCGAAGCCCATTCCTGGAATCCCTTATAATAAAGACGCCACGAAGAGTCTCCTCGGCGATATACCTCAGATCAAGAAGGAATCTCCCGGCAATATCTTTAACTGGATCTCAGCCCAGTCTCGTCGCCATAACAGCCCCATATTCCAAATCTGGCTAGGCCCTTTTACGAAACCTGCTGTCGTCGTCGCCGATTTCCGCGAGGGCCAGGACATTCTTCTGCGCCGAAAGGAGTTTGACCGCTCTAACTTTATGAGTAGTGTCTTGTCCGGCGAGGCAAACTCTTTCCATATTACCTTGAAGACAGGCCCACAGTGGAAGGCTCAACGTCGCTTACTTCAGGACTTGATGACTCCGGCATTTCTCCACAGGGTCGCGGCTCCGAATATCTACAAGAGTGCCTTACGCCTCGTAGATCTCTGGAGAAATAAAGCGCAGCTTGCGGATGGGAAGTCATTTTCAGCAGAGCATGATGTCTTCTACGCTGCCCTAGATGCCGTCTTTGACTTCGGATTCGGCGACGCTGCCGAGATGAGGGCCCTCATTCCTCAACTTGAGGCGTTAGCAACTACAAACGTCGAAGCCTTGCGAAATGCAGCACTCGACAAAGAGGTATTGAGATTTCCAACTGCTCCAATCCATCCGGCGCTCGAAGCAACCCTACAGGGTGCAGATAACATTGGTGGAGTAGCCGAGACTGGGTTTCCAAGGCTTGCATGGTCAATCATTGGGCTTATGCCTAGTGTCCGTCGGACAAGAGCTGTACGAGACGAGTTTCTTGTGGATCAGGTCTTGCAGGCGTCGGAGAGGTTCAAACTCCAAGTTCAGAATGCTGGAGACGAAGAAAAACATGTGAAGTCTGCAATTGACTTGATGGTTCGACGACTGAACGGGGTTGTGGAGAAAGAAGGCCACCTTCTCCCCAACTGGATCGAGACCATGAGGGACGAGGTAAGAAGAACACTCAAGTGACCACTCAAGATCACATGCTGACCTTCCATCGATCTAGACTTCCGGTTTCATTGTTGCCGGGCACGACACGACGAGCACGACTTTGTGCTGGGGTCTGAAGTACATGGCGGATGATCAATCAGTTCAGCAAAGACTCTTCGACAGTCTCCGAAGCTTTCACTCAGCTGCTGCGACCGAAAATCGACTCCCTACACATTCCGAGATTTGCGACGCGAAGATACCGTATCTAGACGCAGTCATTGAAGAGATGCTTCGACTTGCCCACACAGCAGCCAGCCAGGATAGAGATTGCAAAGAAGACACTATCATCCTAGGCCATGCCATCCCCAAGGGTACCCTCGTGATGGTCCCGAACAAGGGTCCCAGTTTCACCGAGCCAGGGTATGAGATCGATGAACGCCTACGTAGCCCATCTTGTCAAAAGGCAGCCAAGGACTTTGGTCTGAGGGTCTGGGACAGCCATGGGATGGAGAAGTTCAAACCGGAGCGCTGGCTTATACGGAATGAGAACGGCGAGGATGAGTTCAATGCTGCTGCTGGTCCAACTCTACCCTTTGGTCTTGGACTTCGAGGCTGTTTTGGACGGAAGTTGGCATACATGGAGATGAAGCTGTTGGTCACCACCCTGGCGTGGTCATTTGAGTTCCAAAAGTGCCCGGAGAACTTGTCGAGTTACAAGAGCATTACAAGCCTCACACGGAAACCTGTTCAGTGCTATGTGCGCTTGAAGCTTCGTTGAAAATGGTACATGGTAGCTATCTCATCAACCTGTATCATAGAATATCCAATGAGGAAAAAAGCTGTAACTATACAAAGCCACGAAATAGAATCCTTCCTTGGAGTACCGCGAGCGAAGCAGCCTTCTTTTGATCTGAGACCGACAGAGATGCCTTGGTCTGCTCTGCGCCTCCCACATTATGTACGACAATTCCGCCGCCATACACATGCTCAAAGTCCACCTTTGCGTCCCAAGAATACAGCGTCGACCTCTCTCTGAAAAAGTACGGTAGCCCGTTTCGATACACAAGTTCGTGAGTATCCCTCCATGTGGGAAGGTGTCCAGTTCTGAAATGTCCCTCAGCGTCAACAGCTACTGCGCAGTGCCAGGGCGTCATGGAGAACGTGTCCAACTGGGGAATCAGTGGCATTGATATTTTGGTCAATCCTGTTGATGGATGAATGGAGAGTCTGACGTGCTCGGGTAGCTTCTCCCGAATCAGCTCTGCAAATGCCTAGAGATGTTTTTAGCTGAGTTGAGCATGCGCTCAGAGATGGACACTACTCACTACGCCTCGTGCGATCATCGCCTTGGCGGTTTCGTGAACCTTTGCTTTGTACTTCTTCCCACTGATCGCCGAGTTTCTGATCGGGCCGTATGCCAGATCCTTTTTCAAAAACTTAGCGTAGCCATCGAAGGTCATTTTGTAGTCGGGGTCCGTCTTGATGCATAGATTCGCGTCAAAGTCAGGATCAACATATCTCCTCATCAATTCCTGCCGTGATGGCTCGAGCAGACTGATGAATCTTTCTTTCGTAATCGTAGAATCATTATGCAATCCTAAGAGATTCATGATGCGCACGAACTCTATGTATCGGTATCCCTTGCTTGCGACCATCTCACGTAAAGTGACACCGTACTCCCAGAGGTCATCGTCTGTGACGCCGGTAAGATCTATTCATAGTCAGTAAACTCGTCGCTTAATGCCCCCATGAGAAGAGCACTGTAAGGTGGCTGATGCCTACCGTTGTAACATGCGCCGTCTGTTGCAATTAGAACTGTTGCCCCTGGGGCATAAATATTCTGTATCTGAGAGCAAAGATCATTCAATCTGTCCAGTGCCAGTTCCTCACCCAGGTCTGGATGAGGCCCCAACACTTTGTCGACACGATTGATGCTCTTGGCAGGAAACGCTGGGAGCACCATGGGAATTCGTCGTCCTGCAAGAACATGTCGATTGACACATGGTGCGAACACGTCTCGGCCAACAAAGAGGGCATTTCCGTGTTGCTGAAGACTGAATTTCTCTAGAATATCCATGATGGAAGAGACAGTATCCCGGTGTTCTTTCCCCTGTTCATTATTGATGTGCTGTTCCCTGGAATTGGTACCGGAAGGCCGAGGTGCTTGTCTTGGCTTGTGGACGTGGATGGCGGCCGTGTGAGCCAGGTGACGCGAGCCAGAGAGATTGATGTAAGTCTCGGATGAGAGAAATGCCAGGTCTGTCGTTACTACTTCTGTGGTAGACATTGTGGGATGAATTCACAAGAGTGAGGTTGATCGAGTTGTCCTGCAAAAGTGACAAAGGTGACTGGATGTCAAGTATGACATGCACTTAGTTGTGATCGCTGTCGTCTAATTATGGTTTTGAAATTCTCACAGCTTAAATGATTTCGAACCAATCACCTCGCGCAAACTCAGTGCATACCTGAAAAGTGACATGCTCCTACTTTGAAGAGCACGCCATGTGGCACTGCAGCTTGCACCACCTCAAGCTTGTTCAATTTCAGTAACGTCTCCATCGCAATGTAACTTTATCTTTGAAATCGGGGATACACAGGTGCAGTCTTAATAGGAAGTCTACTCCGATGGCAATTGTAGGTGATCGGAAATTTGGGAGATTCTGTCATGTTTCAACTGGAATAACATGACATGAATCTGTTCCCAGGAGTATGATGACTGTCCCAATTCGAATTGAAGTTTGTACCAAACTACTGCCAAGCCTCCCAGAAGCGTGGCATGTAACTTGCGTTGCGTCTTTGGTTGATTTGACACCTGCAACTTGGCGGCGATCGTTCGAATTCTTTGAGTCACAACGCTGCATCTCGGCCTGTTGCCACCATTTGTACGGAAGGCGTGGTCAGCACATCGCGGACGGGAAAACTCCGAAACTCCGCGCAACGGCAGACGCACGCAGGTTTCCCAGTATGACCAATTATTCGCACTTCAGTCATCGGATAAATGCCGGAATGGCCCTTCATTCAAAGAGAGTTACTTCAGAATTATCGTGACAAATGATTAGGTCATGCGGTTTTACACTTTAGGCATGCAACGTCTTGAATCCTCGAACCTTTACGCCACCCCGTCTAAGGGCTAAACTCGCAAGCTTCAGCTCGAGCTCATGAGTCAACAGCTTGTCGCTCTCGATCTCTGAAGTGTTTTCCAGCACAATTAGTCCTCCATATTTGTGGTGGATCGTGACATGACTCGGCCAGTCAAAATCCAAATGCTTCTCGCGCACAAAGTATGGTTGTCCATCACGCTTAACGATCTCGTACCTTTGCGTGTCTTGAAGATCCTTGGACAACTCTGTGCGGAATTCTCCATCGGCTGTCACCAAGAGAGTGGAGTGCCAAGATGTGAGTCCGAACCCTCCAGGCTGGGGTATCAGTGGAATCGAGATCTTATTTTTCCCCGTTGATCGGTGGATTGATAGCCTGATCACTCGTGGAAACTTTTGTTCGAGGGCTCTTTCATATGCCTGTAAGAATGTGATCAGTAAAGGGTACGTGCATTAAATCGGGTCAGGTTGCTTACAATCAGTCTTTGTGTCATCCGCTCAGCGATCCGCTCCGTCTCAGCTGCATACATGGCTGCGTCTGATGTAATATCTGGTTCAACCTCAGGACCCCAGCGGAGATCCTCCCGCGCAGATCTCACGTACTTCTGGTACGTGAGTGCTGTGTCGGGGTGGGCCCGAACCTCGCCCTGGACGCTGAGGTCTGAACCGAGAAACCTCTGCTCCATCTTTCGCCGACAAGTATCAGCTGCGGCGAGATGTTCACCCTTGGACATGGCATCGCCGTTTCCGAGGCCAAGCACGTCGACTAAACGAACAAACTGGATGTGTGAGAACCCCTCTCGTCTTGCCAATTCCCGAAGCTGAACTCCATAATCGAAGTAGTCTGCGTCCGGGATACCGAGGAGATCTAGCCATACCCATGTGAGCATGTCATTCCTCAAGCACGAGTCATACGTCGGTGGCGTCGGTGAGCAGTGGACATACCATTGTAAACGGGGCCATCCGCAACCAGGATCAGACGTGCTCCGCGCGGGTAAATCTTGCCAACCTCTTTGCAGAGATGGTTCAGTCTAGCCAATCCTAGCTCTTCTCCCAAATCTGGACTTGGGCCCAACACCTTGTCAGTGTTGGGGTTCTTCCAAGGAAACGCTGGAAGAAGCAGAGATATTGGCTCCCCGGCCTCATCAAACTCCCGCAGTCTGTTTGCTACCACTACTTCATATGCAGGGCGCTCATTGGTGTCGGGCTGTGCCTCATGCTGGGAAAATTGTCGAAGAACGGCGAGGATGGATTCGACTTCGGGCTGGGATAATGATGCCATTACAAATAAGGTAGTTACAGTCAAGAATGGATGCTATCAGTGGCTGATGCTTTGTCAAATAAATAGAAGTCTTTGACATGCTATCAGTGATGTTACATGCACTGTCGCTTGATCTTCAGGGCTATGATCAAGCTATCTCCAACTACTTTGACAATGGATTGCACTGATTGCGTCATCGGGTCACCCCAGTAGACAGTCTTCAAGACCTCGTGTTGATGGATATACGACACCAATACCGACAATGTGGGCCACCAGGGTTACCGAGTTGATACTACCCCGTGCTTCTTGGCAGAAACACCACTTGCCTTTCTCGGTGAGTCTGATCTTGCGTGATCAGACAACTAGGGACCCTTGACAGAGTTTCTCCAGGCCTAGAATCTCCGCAGAATCTCTCCGCCGTCTACTGAGCTTGCTCCGACTGCCGCAGGGGCCAGCAAGCTAGCTCCTGCTAGCTCAGTGACGAGACTCAAAAGCATGTTTTCACAACCAGCAGCGGCAATAAGATTGACGGTGACTGGCAAGTTCTCAACATGCTTCGTGATGGAAGAATTGTAGGGGGTTTGACCAACTAAGAACGAGTCAGTGCTGAATCGGCATAAGCCCGAACACATAACTCACTTGGAATAACAAGATCTGGGACCCCAGCGAACACGCTCAAGTATGAAGTTGCGAATCCAAAAGGTATGGTCGGAGGGCTCCGGTAAACATTTCTGTACTGGGTAACTGGCGGACTGGCGTACGCAATGATAGACGACGAGCATGTCCTGTTATCGGACTTGAGTACCGCGTCTTGCAACCATTCCTTGAACAACGTCATGTTTCTGACGGCATCATCAGCTGCGGGCTCTGGTAGACTATCTCCATAGGCCCAGCGCGCCAAGGGCACCGGGTTCACGAACGGGAGCCGCCCGTCGTGCAGACGGCCGTAGTCGGCGTAGAACGGATCGCGGACCAGCTCGGTCTGACGTCGGCTGATGAGGGTCGCGTAGGTCGTGTTGAGAAGGCCGTCGAGCGTCTCGGGAGCCGCGGGCGGTCGGGAATCTTGCCACGACCTGGTGATGTTGAATTGCGTGATTGTCTGGATTCCAAGGAAGTCCCTCAGTCCATCGAGGAATCGGTCCAAAGCTGCTGCCGTCTCATGACTCAACCCATCGGGATAAGACTCTACGAGCAGGCTTTTGGGAAATTCGCTGGAAGAATAACCCGAAACTCCGTACAGCTGAGCGGACGCCTCCCGAAGCACAGCGGGGTCCCGCGCGATAAGCCCGGCGGTGTCAAACTCCGGGGCCAGGGGTAGGGTGTGATCCAGAGATGCTGCCCCGTGGGAGGGCCTCAGCCCATAGAGACCCTGGACACGGGCGGGACCCCGGATACTTCCGCCCGTGTCGGACCCAAGGGCGATGTCCAGCCACTCGTATGAAGCGACGCTTGCTCCAGCACCGGCAGAGGAGAAGTTGGGGTCCTGGTACCCGTCGCCTCTGGGGTTGAACGGGGAGTGGTAATCGATCCAGTCGGCGTTCGCAAACTCGCCATTGGCGAATTGAGCCGTCTTCACCTTGCCGATAACAACAGCGCCCGCGTCAATGAGGCTTTGTACTGCCGGCGCAGTCCGATTTGCAGGAGGATAGAGGTTGTACCAGGCCCGGTTGCCATTTCCGGTTTTGATCCCTGCGATGTCGTATATGTCTTTGACACCGAGACGAACACCTGCGAGTGGCTTCTCCGGGGTTGCTTTGTAGTAAAGGCGTGATGGAACTGCAATTGCGGGTCCTCCGCCCGGGAGGCCGGCGGGGGGGACTGAGTGGTTTCCAGTAACATCGGTGTAGATGGTCTCGGAAAACGCCGCTTGGGAGTCAGAATAGAGTCGAAACACTCTGTGAACAGTTCCTTCCAAGGACAGAAAGTATGGTCCTTCTGCAAATCTCTGCGTTTCATTCCTCAGCTGGACAATGAGAACAGTCTTTCCGTCTTCTTGTTCTTGTTTGACCGATATGTCTTTGTCTTCCCCATCGTCGGCATTTTGGGAGTAGATGACTGGGACCTATCAGCACTTCTCTTGTTTGGCGGATAAGATATCACCCACCACTCGAAAACTCTTGATTCCAGACATCATCTTGTGCATGGAAACGGGCAAACTCATTTGCAAGCGCTCCCACAGTCAGATTTGTGGAGTGAACTACACTCAAAGGAACAAGCCCTCCCACGGCGGCCGTCTGATTATAGAAAGCCTTGGCAACGACGTCTTTCGGGAGGTTCCCGACAGCCTGTGGTTCAATCCAGTATGTGTTGCCGCCCAAAAAGACAGTCGTGCCGGCCAGCTGCAAAGCTGAGCCCGCAACATGGCCCAAAGATACCACAACGATGAAGAATGAAAGTCGCCGAAACATGGTCAGTTGTGTCGAAGGCCAGTCCGTCGTAGTCTCGGCTGGAGGGGCTTCATTCTACCTGCTTCTGTCACTGACTGATATTTCATCACCATTGGCCAGCCACTTACACCGAACCTCTTTCTGAGCTGAGTCGTGATTTTCTTGGCATGCATATTTAGAGTTCGCTTACCCCTGTCGTCTGATCTGACGCCATTCTGGGTCCCTGGCATGACATCGCGGACCGGTCCGAAAAAAGACAATCTTACCGCCATCGTGGGGTTTCGATTTTGCCGACAATGTTGAAAAGACGTCGGCAAATACAACCTGCAGCATGTCGTCTTGTGCCAGGATGAAGGTGAGGTTGCATTTGACTGCGTCCCGTTCTAGCTGTTCCAGGATGCCCAAGATTCGAAACGGTCTAGGCTTCTCGTTTCCGCTCCTTGAGCTCATCATCTAAGTCAGCTGATCGCAGAAACAAACACCTCAGACGTACACGCTTCTCGTTTTCCTGGATGAAGGCATGTCCAAGCATCTGACGACAGGTATAGTGTCTGCTTGAAGTCAGACATCATGGGCGCAGATGCCCGTGAACGCACTTCTGCTACGGTAGCATCTGTGATAGAGCAGCAACGACAGTATGGCGATACTCCAGACGGCGGTTTGCTGGCCTGGACTCAGGTTGCCATGGGTCATCTTGTCATCTTCAACTGCTGGGGATACATCACATCGTAAGTTTGGTTCTGATGATGTTGGATCATGCTGACCTGCTAAAGCTTTGGCTTCTTTCAACAGTACTACGTTGAGCAGCTGCAGCGAACAGCCTCTGACATCTCCTGGATCGGGTCTATGCAGATGTTCCTGCTCAACTTTGTCGGTTTCTTCTCCGGTCGGACGGTTGACTCTGGCCACTTCCGCTTGTCACTGAGCATCGGCTGCGCATTCCAAGTCGCCGGCGTCTTCCTGACTGCATTCTCAACCAAATACTGGCAGCTCTTTCTCGCCCAAGGTGTCTGCAGTGGTCTCGGTCACGGGTTCCTGTTCGCCCCCATCGTTTCCATTCTTCCGACTTACTTCAAGAAGAACCGCGCCGTGGCTGTCTCGTTGGCCACGTGCGGCGCCTCAACAGGCGGTATGGTTTTCCCCATCATTGCTTACTTTGCAATGCCGAGGTTGGGTTTCAGATGGACGGTCATCATCATGGGATGCGTAATCACATTCAACGCAACGATGATTCTCTGCTTCACGAGGACGCGTGTAGCTACCCGGAAACCTCGCTCGTTGTTTGATTTGCGTGCGTTTACAGAGCTTCCGTACACATTGTTCGCCGTTGGCTCGTTCTTTGCCCTCTGGGGTATTTACTTTGCCTATTTCTACGTAAGTCTTGACTCTCAAGCGCATTATCCCTTGGTCTGACTCGTCTAGATTGGCATATTCGGTCGCTCAGTTCTGGATTTCTCATTGACACAATCGTTGCTCGCCATCATTGTCATGAATGGCGTTGGTCTCTTTGGTAGAGTGATTCCAGCTCTGCTTGCTGACAGGTATTTCGGGATCTTGAACACGCTGATTCCCGTCGTCGGCGTCAGTAGTATTCTCATCCTCGGCTGGACGGGAGTGTCTTCCACCGGTGGGCTGTTTGGCTGGGCCGTCATTTACGGGATTGCTGCAAATGCTACTCAGAGTCTCTTCCCGGCCGCCGTCGGCGATTTAAGTACAGATCCTACGAGAGTCGGCACCAAGGTGGGCATGGTTTTGGCGGTTGTCGGCGTTGCTTGTTTCACGGGACCACCGATCGGAGGACGTTTGATTGCGATCAACGACGGCAACTATCTGTACGCGCAACTGTTTGGAGGTCTCTCGATGTTGGCGGGCTGTGGGACTTACGTCCTAGTGGCATGTAAGAGACCTAGGAAGTTATGAAGTTAATTGACGTAGCGAACAAATTGAATCGAAGTTTTGAATGGGTGCATTGGACAGTGCAAATAGCGGAGGGTTATTTCGTCGTCAAGCCGTTGTGTTATCCCTTATGAAGAAAGATTGGCCGTTTCTAGCATGTCTTTTTTGTTGCAACCAGTGCTACTAAAACTGAAAGCGCCAACTTGCATGCGCCGCACTGGCTAATATCCATACCTCCAACGCCAGACCCGAAACTCTTTTTTTTTTCTTTGTTTTTTTTGTTTTTTGGCCTTCCCTCAGTCCCTGGTCTAGTTCTTTTCCTCGGCCTTATCAACATAGAGTCCCGTTCTCACACCTCGCTGCGCCATGTATCCTTGGTGGTCCTCGCTGACGGAGCGAATCGATGACAGGATCTTTGACCGATCTCTCGCTTCCTGCTCCTTCTGTAAAGTTGCCTCAATCCATTCCGCACAGCCATCGCAGGTCGTTCCTTCGTAGGCCATGGGGTGTTCGATTTCAAAGAACGCGGCCTTGGCCAGAGTGTCTCTCAAAGCTGTGACCGTCTTTCGGTAGTGGTGGGCGAAACCTGAGCCTTGCAAGCCGTTGCCAACTGGAAGTTGCTCCTGCCTATCGAGTCTATGGAAACCATTCAATAGGCGGGATAGTAGGGTTGCGCCACAATCGTAGTGGTCGTTGGCATATTCGAGACACATTTCTCCATCCATCATTTCCGGATCAATGAGTCTCTTCGTGTAACCACCGTTGTGGATTTCCTGAATAACAGACCAATATGGAAGAAGTTCCAACATCAGCAGTTCTTTGCGAGCATGATCGATGATTTCTATCCAGGCGGCGCATTAGTAAATGCACGTCTTCAACGTGATGGCCCCACTTACCAGCCAGCTCTGTTGCCTTCAGACTTCTCATAAAATCCAGAGTCACAGGGCTTGTTCTCTTCTGGTATCCATGCTCGGGTATCCACAGCGGCTCAGCTTTCTCAACTTTCTGTACGTAAGCTGCCCGTTCCCAGACAACAGGAGCGGGACGAGGGATGATGGCGCCGTCCAAGTCAACGGTCCACTTTGTCGCGATCTCCATGACCACTTTACCAAAAAGCTCAGAATCGCCCAACTCCGACGCGACCCAAAGTAACGCTGGCTGATCCAGGTCATCACTCACGGCATCAACCCATCCTCGAGCCCACGGCCGAATGACGTCGAGGGCGTCGTACTTATCAACGAGAACCAGCATTTCGTAGAGGCTTTGTATGGAGATACGCTGCGGGACCCAGTCGAAGCGCGCGTGCATCATGTTCAGCATGATCTGCATGGACTCGGTGTCGTCGTCGGGCAGGTCAACGATCCAGTCGCTTGACTCCGGGCGAGATTCCTTGAAGCGTCCGTGGAGCATCCTCATGAAGACCGGAGATGCACGCGCGACGGTTCTGGAGCAGACTTTGAAGGTTGATTGCTCCGGGCCAACACGGAGGGTCAGGTCGCCCAGTTCATCCAACTCTTGCGATGTGTGGTCTCTGATCTTTTTCGAGTCGGTCTTGTCGTCTGGGTCTGATCGGACTCGTTTCCGGTCACCGCTGGCGACTGGTTCTTCGCCGATAGAGTCAATTACGACCACCGGACCAACACCGGCGTATGACATGTTGATTTCCAGTTCCAGATGCGGTGCACAGTAGCGAGAGAAGACAGATGAATTATCGAAAGTAATAGTATCGACGCAGAAATATATTCTAGACCTGAACATACATGCGGGGTTTTAGCCAAAGCATCAAAAGAGGGGGTTGGAGATCGAACGCAACGATGAGACGTCACGTGGGCCTTCAAAAACCTGGAATCTGCATCGCAAAAAAGCAATTCTGGCCCACAATTGATAACATCAGTGAGGGTATTCGCGGATGCGGCGCTGCGAGCGCAGCCTCGGCTTAGCAGGAGCACACACAGCAATGCCGTCGAAAAATTCTAGAACATTGTATTTGCCGAGAGACGAGTAAGATTCGTGACGCGGTCGCCTGACCCGTCCGATGCGACAATCACCCCGAAATGGGCCCGACAGCGCCGAATCTGAGACGGCAAAAAGTGTGGGGTAAGCGCCGGCGCACCGGTCGGGAGACACCAAAAAAGAGGGGCCACCAGGTGCCGCCCCAGTGACCCGGAGCTGGTGACTGCAGCATGTCATGACGCCGGAAACCTCTTACTCAATGGGAAGGCCTCTATGAATCATGACGGTTTCTCATGACGCACGACGAGAAAAAACTTCACCATGGGATCTTTTCCTCCGCTCTGGAGATTTGTGCTTCCCTTATTGGGCCTTGTTTCTTGAGGGACTCAGGGGGCTATCGCATGGCTACGACCTAGCAATCAGCAGCACCACCACTGGGACAGCTCCCCTTCAGGATCACGACCCCCTTGCACTTAAACAAGCGGCCAATCACAGCCCGGATCGCCGCCAACTGAGGGATGCTGCCCACGTCGCTTTAGCCGCCTCTCACCCGCCCTAATCCCGATGTTGGCAAGGTGCCATTGACCACTTTCACATGCACTGCTACATGTCTACTGTTCTTTTCCAACTTGGACAAATACCCGTTATTTGCCAACATTTGCTTGAAACCTCGCTCTGCTTGGTCCGCACCAACATCAGCTGCCCACTGGCTCAATACCAAGAGAGGGCAGCAAACACACAAAACTCCCTGCCGAGACCTCCCAAGACACCTGTCAAAGGCGCAGCTGGCCACCGTTTCCCCCCTCGTGCATTTTCATGCTGTTGTCGCTGACCTGCATGTTTTCCCATGATTCATCCCAAACCGCGAGCACTGCAACCCCACCACCTCCAAGGACCCAAAGGGAGCAGACGAGGCTAGTTTACTCACTTACCACGAAAGTACCGCACTCGCTCTTGTCTAGATCTCGCAGCTGCCACAAAGTGGCGCTAGTTACACAACTGCCGCTAGCGCGGTGGCGTTCAGGTACCGTTCTCTCTTCTGACTGGCCCCCCGTCGCCCAATATCTCTCTGCGCCTGATTTGTGGTCTCGCCAATACCCAAGCTTGGTCACCATCTCGAACGTGACTGGCCATGACGAAAACACACCAGCGTTCCCTCCGCTTGGCAAGAGGTGGGAAGGAAGAGCGGCCCCAGCCAGGCAAATAAAGTGTGGATTGCCTTTTGGATTTTTCAGGGGTCACCCGGAAGGGCTTGCTGGGCCGAATGCCACTTCCCGCGTGGGCAGTTCAAGGGTGTTAGGAAAAGAGCAATGCAGCATCCCATTCCCACCAACCAGATCGCCCAGAGATGGGCCGCGCCGCTGGTACCGAGCGTGCGCAAATCATCCACACTTTCCCGGGGGCGGCGCGCCTCTTTAAAGGACCCGCGTCCTTCGTAAGTGATTGGCAGATCCTCGAGATTGAAACAACGCCTCTACCGACACATCCTCCCCAGGGCGGGGGGGGGGCAAGCCGTCTTGGGAGAGCAGGAAGTCCAGATCTGGGCTGTTGACTTATGAGCGTCTTCATTGGTTACCCAGTAAAGCCCTTTGTCATTTCTTTTCCAGGCCATGCACGTTTGTCGAGACGTCCCCATGCCTGTTTCGGGAACAATGACCGCCACAGACATGTGTCCTGCGTGGCCGAGCCCTCGGCGCAACAAGCAAGGGAAACACATTACGACATATAGGTCTCCCACCATCAGTCGGCGTCGATGAATTGTCCTCGAGGCAGCGCGCCGCTGCCTCGGCCGCGTGCTTCCTTATTCTCGTGGGGTCCAAAGAAGGGGCCAGCAGCGTGTGTCCATCTGATGTTGCATGGACCTTTGTGCAACCCCAGAACCGGGTGCCCAGAGAGAGATGGGGCCAAGGATATATGAGCCAGACTGCCATCCGCCCTTCCTTTCGAATCAGCATCGCTGCTGAAGATTGGATGGATCTCCTGAGACTCGGGAAGGGGGGGTCTGTTGTCAACTTGGAAAAGGAAAGACGAGTGTCTTTCCTCATCCCCCGGGCATTTAGGCACCTTGCAGCTGCGGTCTGGACTTGGTCCTGCAGGTGTTGTTCCAGCAAACTGTTCCGTCGCAAAGGCCGAAGCTGCCCTTGCCCGGCACGGCATCTTCTTTTCTATGCCGGAGGCTATCCCTCGATGTGGGGTGCTCTCAATATGGTGTTGTTGTATATAACAGTCGAGTCCCATGATGACCGCTGTCATCCTGTTCTCATGAGCACTCCTTCAACCCACCACCGCGCTTGGCCCCGCGACTGTCCTCACCATCGTGATCTTGGTTTCCAAGACATGTCATTCTCTTCACGATAGACTCGTTTCATTCCCTCTTTTAAAAAGCCTCTTGGTCTCTCACTGTCCCTTCCTGTTTCTTGAAGTCCATCGCAAACACATTCCTTCTCACACAAAGGCTCGCAAACAAACACACATTCCTTACCCAAGTCCTGCACCAAACATGCATCTCCACCACCTCCTCCTCCTCCCGGCCGCCCTCGTCGCGGCCTGGGACGCCCCCTCCTACTCCGGCTTCACCCGCATCTGGCAGGACAACTTCGCTGGCGCCGCCGGCGCCGCCATCAACACCGGCAACTGGAACATCATCACCAACCTGCGCGTCAACAACGAGCTGCAGGACTACACCACCTCGCGCGCCAACCTGCAGCTCTCGGGCGGCAGCACCGTGCAGATCGTGCCCTGGCGCGACGCCTCCGCCTCCAACGGCTGGACCTCCGCGCGCATCGAGTCCAAGTACACCTTCACGCCCGCCGCGGGCCGCCTCACGCTCGCCGAGGGCTACATCCGCTTCGGCGACAACGCGATCGCGAACAAGAAGGGCATGTGGCCCGCGTTCTGGATGCTCGGCGACGCGATCCGCAACGGCGTCGGGTGGCCGCGCTGCGGCGAACTGGATATCCTCGAGACGGTGAACGGCGCGCTGACGGGGTACGGCACGGTGCACTGCGATGTCAACCCCGGCGGCGCATGCAACGAGCCCAATGGTATCGGGGCGGCGACGGGGATCCCGGACCAGGGGTGGCACACGTGGCGGGTGCAGATCGACCGGAGGTCTAACTACTGGCAGACGGAGAGTATTACGTGGTTCCGCGACGGGGTGCAGTTTCACCAGATTACTGGCGCGCGTATCGGGAGCGAGGCGATCTGGAACACGCTTGCGCGCGCACCGCTGTTTTTCATTCTGAATGTTGCTGTCGGGGGCAACTGGGTGAGTTTCCTCGAATGGTCTGATGGAAAGTGAGTTTTGCTAATTGTTTATAGCCCGGCAACCCCGACGGCAACACCCTGGGTGGTTACGGAAGCATGATGGAGACCGCCTACGTGGCTGTCTACCAGTCGAACTAGGAGGGATGATGGTCAATCGTCACCATCTATAAAGATATAACCTGGATATTGTCAAGTTGCCGCTCCTGCAACTACGTCGGTCGCTGTACATATGTCATCAACATCTTTAGATACCCCTTGTCAATGTTGCTTACAAATTGCACTCTTTGAATAACACCTCCATACGCACACAACTCATTTTCACTATAAGTGGATGTATGCTGGTATTCTTATTGAATTATGTTCTCATTGTTTTGTCATGTTCTTTACTCATACGGGGCTGAACTTCATGCTATTCTTCCAAATTTTCACTTTCTAAAAGCACCCTCCCTTGGCGACAAATCGTCATAAAATACCAAACATCTGACCTCAATACTCTGCCGACCCTTAGCATCTGCAGGCGTAGCAGGATCCACAAAAGCAGTATGCGGCGTCAACCCCGCAAGTCCTTGCCTACCCCCCGGCAGCCCCTGGCTCCTCGAGTCGAAGCACTTGATGAACATGGCCTCGTCGGGCGTCATGTCCTTCATGTAGTACAGCTTGTGGTTGTCATTCGGCGCAATAGCATACGTCTCGCCTGCCGTCAAAGCGTCAGCACATCCTCATCAACCTCTCACAAAACGGGACGAAACTCACCCTTAACCTCATACCCGTCAATCGACTTCGCCAGCGTCTCATCCGGCAAAACCTCCTTCCCGCGATCATCGTCATCCCCATCCGTCCTCTTCGGATACAGCAAATCCACCGCAACCAAGTCCTCCGGCACCGTCGTCCGCCAGTCAATCACCGCCAGCGGGAAATCCGTCGCCGGGTGCCCAATCGGCCGCCACACGTTGATAATCTGGTACCGCCCCTTCAGCAGCTCCTCCGCCTCCGCCGCGTCCTCGACGTGCCGGCGCACGCGCACCTCGGCCGCGCGCGGCGTCTGGTCGACGTGCACCTGCTGCACCGGCTGGCGCGGGCTCGACTTCTCGCGGCGGCGCACCGTGTGGTCGAAGATGACGACCTTCTTCACGCCCGGCAGCTTCGCGCGCAGCAGCGCCTCGACCTCGGCGTAGTAGCCCTCGCGCACGGCCTTCTCGTCCGTGAAGGCCTTCTCGGCCGCGGGCGCGTGGTGGACGGCGAAGCCCGAGACGTCGGTGCCGAAAGTGGAGGCGCCCGCGTCGCGGATGTTGGTCACGGAGCGCCGGCGCTCGGTGCGGCTGAAGGACGTCACGTCCGTGTCGACCTTGGTCCAGGGCTTGCTGTTGTCGCCGGCGAGGGTCGCCGGGTCGACGTAGCGGAAGACGCCGGTGGTCATGGTTGCGATGTGCTGGTGGCGGGTGTGGGTGATGCGGGGAAGTATGCGTCTTGTCAGTTGGGGAGCTCGTCGGAGGATCGTGCTCATAATACGGCTTCGCAGCACAACGGAGAAGAGGTCTCGGGAAAAGCCGACGTCAGGATGCAATGATGTCAATTGCGGTATCTGCAGAAGAGCTGTGCGGGGTGAAGAAGGCCGCCCCCCTTTTTAAAACAGATCGGAGTGCGGGCCGGGAGTGAGTGACACCACCCTTTCGTGATTGCATCACCGTCAACCAGTGAAGAGGGGCATTAGTCAGGCGGTGCTGGATTTCTAAGCCCTTTTTCTTTGGCTGGCTTCGGCGGACCCACTTCCGGGGCCGGCTGCAAATGCGGGCGTGATTTGAAATGGCCGGCGGGGCCGTTCTGTCTGGACGCCGATTTTCTTCCGGTCGCGTGATCGGCGTACAACGACGCCCTAAGGCGCCGGGGAGCTTTTCCGCGATTTTTGCGGGATTGGATTACAATTGTATCGGGATCCATATCCCGTTCGAAGGTGTTCATTTGATGCCTCGAAATATATTCCGTCAAAGCGGTCCTGGCAAGGCATTGGCTGAAGAGCCCGCGCTGAGTATTCATGTGCCCGGCGTCAGTGCCGTTCCGCGGCGGGAGACAGTTCAATGGAGACGTTTACTTAGTGCCGCAACGCCACATGCATTGGGGCTGTGCCTGTGCTGCTTGTGGTTCAAGGTTCTGCTGGGCTTGTAAGCATAGGTTACCTAAAAGAATTGACCTCTTAGCGAAGACAGCCGAAATCACAATTAGATCGGGTGAGACAGCATCACGATGCATGTAAGCGCTGCGCACACTGACTTCCTCTCTGAATTCTGAGCGTCGTCAGGCCATTGTACTGCCTCGATTCCATACCATTTGTGTAGCCTTCTCTCGCTTGAAGGCTACCAGCCATCGATTATGAACAATGGGAAACTGCAACCGCAAGCGCCGCAACTGTCTTCGCGTTAGCGCATCGCCGGGTCGCCCGCCATGACGTTAACAACCAAAGCACCTACCACTTACTACTACCCAGCGTTTCCTACCCCGCGATGGAGCCAACTTCAACTTCACGAATCTCATCCTATCCCCAGCTCACAACTCATTCAGACTGAGAATTACTTTAAGATCACACAGTGAGGATAATTGAAGAATCTTCCCCAAACTCAACCGCAACAATGGCGCCCGCCCCCAAAATGATGAAGGCAATCCAGCTGAAATCCTTCAACGCGCCGTACGCCGTCTCCCGCGTCCCGCTCCCGCGCCCGAAGCCCCACCAGCTGCTCATCCGCATCCGCGCCGCCGGCTTCTGCCACACCGACTGCATGGTCAACGAGGGCGCCTTCGACCCGCCCCTGCCCCTCATCGGGTCCCACGAGCCCGCCGGCGTCGTCGCGGAGGTCGGCGCCGAGGTGCAGGGGTTCAGGGAGGGCGACCGCGTAGGGTGCATCAACTTTGAGGGCGCGTGCGGTGAGTTCCTGAGCTTCTGCTTGGCGGTGACGGTCAACAAGACCAAATAGCTTGAAGCTGACTTTTGGGTCGAAAGGAAAATGCCCCGACTGCAAAGCTGGGAAACCGGTGTACTGCGACAACATGCTCATGAAGGGAATCACCACCGACGGCGCCTGGGCGGAATACATGGTCGCGTACGCATACCACCCCCCCTCACTCCTCCGGCAGAAACTCACACGTGGACAGAGACTGGCGCTTCACAGTCAAGCTCCCCGATTCCATCTCCTTCCCCATGGCCGCGTGCCTCATGTGCGCCGGCATAAGCATCTACGGCGGCATCAAGCGCGCCGCCGTCCCGCCCGGCGGCTCCATCGGCATTGTTGGCATCGGCGGGCTGGGCCACATTGGGACGCAGCTCGCCAAGGCCATGGTCCGCCGTTCCCCCCTCCTCTCCCCTCTCTGCTCATGAACTAACCGTGTCTACAGGGCTACAAAGTAGTCGCCATCGACGTAAAACAATCCGCCCTAGACCTCTCCGCCTCGTACCCGCTAAAACCAGACCTCACCCTCCTCGCAACCACACCCGCCCCCGACGCCGTCTCGCAAATCACGCAGGTCGTGGGCGGCGCGTACCCAGGCCTCGACGCCACGGTGCTCGCGACCGACGCGCCGGCGGCGTTCAAGTTTGCCGCCGCGGTGACGCGGAAGCACGGCACGCTGGTGCTGCTGGGCCAGCCGGACGCGGGGATCACCATGACGTACCAGGACGTCATCTTCCGCGACCTGAAGCTCGTGGGCTCGCTGGTCGCGAGCAGGGAGGACACGGAGGAGCTGCTGGGGGTGGTGGCGGCGCACGGGGTCGAGGTGAAGATGAAGGAGTGGAGGATTGAGGAGGCGGAGGAGATGAGGCAGGAGTATCTTGGGGGCAAGGGGGAAGGGAAGAATGTGGTCGTGTTTGAGTGAGGGTTTGGGGGTTGGCGTGTGTGAGAATGCTTCGGTAACGGGGCATAATTGTGGGTGTTGCATTTCTAGGATGAATGAAAACATGACATTGGCTTGTTCGGCATGGGCTTTGCCGCATCACTTCGGGGCTGGTTGAATGACAAAACATATCATGAATGCTTTGAATTATGCTGGAGGTGCAGCATCACAGTTGGCTAACAGCCAACCCTCAAATAGACAAGGAACCTCCCATCACCGGGGCAGCAACGCAGAGCCCCCATGAAATCCCGCCCATCTTTCCTCTCCATGAATGGCATTTGTCCCTATCACGGGACAGCCGCGCGCCCAACCCATGAGTTTGTACATGGTGTACATGGGGGTAATACATCCTCTCCCATCCGCTTCCTTCTCTCCAACGCGGCGCGTATCCAAGCAAGGGCCTTGAATTGAGTTGGTTCAGCGACTCGCAAGACCATGAAACTCGTAATAGGCCCTCCAACCCTGCCTCTCCTCCCATCGGCGGAATAGAATGGTACGAAACGACGCAACGCCATGCTCGCAAAATGTAGTTGATCAAACCAAAGTCGTCAGAGGCTCCCGGAGCAAAAGACCAGCAGCGCAAGCCGCATGGTCAGCGCAAAGGTAGCCCCTTCAAAAGACAGAACAGTCCCACGCAATCCCTTCGATGCCATCCCAATAAACGACACATTATTCACGCCAGGCGGCACGGAGCCCCCATCTACGGGAGCTCAGCCGCGTGCGCCTGGTTCCGTCGCGGCGGCTCGAAGGGATTCTCCTGCGGCTGCTGGTGCGGCTGCGGCTCAAAGGGGTTCTCTTGCGGTCTCTGGTTATTGCGCTGCCACGAGGCGGGGGGCTTGCCCATCGTTGGGTGGTCGTCGACGTCGCCGTCGAGCTCGAAGTCGACCGCGTCCTCCTTTCTCTCGATGCGTTGCCTCCTCATGTGGAGGAAGGTCAACATTCCTACGGTGCCGATGATGAGGACGGCGCTGCAACGTCATGGGTTAGCCTTCGACTCCCTCGACTTCGGACGGAAAGTTTGGACGGTCGCGGGAACGTTGCATTTTGAAGGAGGGTGGTGCTCGGGCAGTGCCAAAATCCCGGTTTTGGTCAATGCATGACGCGGGTAGCCAGGGGAAGAAAGGCAAAAAAGGGGTGGTTCGTCAGGGAGAGGAGAGGGGAAGAACGTACGCGGTGATACCGATGGTGATGCCGATGATCTTGGACGAGGCGAAGGGCTTCTCGCAGCGGGAGCTGTTGTCGCCCGGTTCACAGCTGTCGCGCGCGGCGAGGTGCTGGAGAGTACGGGCGACGGGAGCCAGGAGGCTATCAGCGCGGCGCGCGATCGAGGACGTCGATAAGCTCATGGTGGGTGAGTTAGGGAGTTTTTGTTGGTGATGCGATCGTTATTTCGTGATTCGGTGATTGCTCGGGTTGCGTGGATGGGGACGACCTCCTTTTCTCAGGTTCCAGGCCAATTCGATACCCTTGCGTCGCGTGTTGTAGTTTATGTTGGTTTTTGTTCCGTCCCTTTCGTGTATGACCCTTTCCGTTTGCTGTCACGAAGAAAATAAAAAATGTCTGTCGCTGCGTGCGTGCTGCTGCTTCCCTCCCAAATTCCTCAGATCGGCTGCGACGGAGGCGGACGGTGGACGGCAAGCGGTGGGCGACCGCTTTCGTTCTGCAACGAGTGGATGTTTCCCCCCTGGATTCGCTTGTGGTGAAACTGATTCGGAGCGACCCTGCAATCGTAATCCCTCTCTCTCTCTCTCAAGTGTCAACGGTTTATGCAAGGAGCGACGATGAAGAATAAAAGGGCTGTGAAAAAGGAAGGAAGACGCAAAAGGTGGCCAGCGAGCGCCAAGAGGGGGAAGGGGAGGGAGGCACTGGGGGAGGTAGAAATGGATTGAATGAGTGACGAAGAAGGATTTTGAGTTTTGTGCAGGAGAAAGATTGGACGGAAGGGACGAAGGAAAATGCAATGGAAGGAAGGAGTGGAATTTTGGGCAAAGCCAAACGCTGTTGCTGCTGCTGCTGCTGCTGCTTAGGAAAACACGGGGAAGGAGAGGAGGCGGACACCGGGAAAGAAGCAAGGGGATGGGTCGAGGTGAAGGAAGGTGAGGCAATCTATCCAGGGGAGGGGCCGCCGTCTCAGGCAATCAGGGTCCGAGAAGGGGGCACACCACGCCCCAGCTGCCACAGCATGCACCAACAAAGCCTCACTCTCTCCCCCAGGGTCCCCAATAATACAAGACACAAGGCATAAGCAGTGCCACTTGTTCCCTATTTTCCATGTCTCAGAGCACCTCACTCACTACTGCACTTCGTAGGTATTCAGAGACACAGAAAACGGGGGGGAATTGTGGCTGTGTTTCACTCGTTTTCCCATGCCGAACAACCGGAATTGGCTGCTGTGATTGGCCACACCGCCCTCCCCCCTTGGGGCCATCCCGCCGTAAAAGAGCATCCAGCGATCCGAGTCAACCGGAGGGAAGGGTTCATCGTCACCGAGAATTTCCCATTTTCATTTACGACCCAGGCGTCACTTTCACTAGTCTGCCGCAACACGAGGTGGGAGATGGGGCTATGCCTCCATGTAACTATTCATTCATACGAAAACCTCACAGGAGACAGACTGCAGTTCATCGCCAGACATCTAACTGCTGCAGAATCGCCGAATCATGACTGACACACATTCTCCCTCTCTCAGTGCACGCACAACCAGGCTTGCACCCTGGAATTAATTTAAAGTGACTGCCAGAATAGCGGCTTGCGGGGAAATGCTTGTCTCGTGTTTCACATTCCGAACGCCTCCTCGTCGAATGAGGTGCCACCCATCCGTCTCCAATCCGTGCTGCTGACACTCGCTGAGCCTCTCTCTCTCCCACTCTCCTTCGCGGCGGGAAGGCGCTGTTCCTGCCTCAGCCTCTGAAAACCGGCAGTTCCCTCCCACTCGTTCCTTGATTCCTTCTGCTTGCTTGAATTGTCATCGCGGGACCGAGGTGACAGACACAGTAGGTGTTCGTCCCTTGCAGAAACTCAATGCGACCAGAGGTGTGAGTAAGCAACATTTTAATCTTGTTTAAACTTTGCGACGACAGACAATAGCGAGCCAGCCAGCGGCGCCGCCCAGCCGTGTTTATCTTGCGTACCTGCATTGCGCTCCGAGAGAGGCGAAAAGCCAATCTCTCGATTGAGATGTTTCTTCACCGAGGCCCATCTCGTGACATTCCAGCGACGGCGATTGTTCCGGAGATGAGGCCGAGAGAGGTGAAGCATGTGCAGCGGCCCTGCCAATGAGGCCCGCCCCTTTTTCGCATGATCCACTTTATCCAGAACATTCACAGAGAATTGCAAGGCTCACGCGCGCGGAGTGCACTGACCAGATGCGCCGGGCTTGTTAATAATAGACCTGGGCTTTCCCCCCTCCAACGCCGGCCCCGTTTCTTTTTTCGGAATGCCCTCGCCTGTTGCCGATTGTCCGGGCGCTGCGCCCAAATGACCCGGGTCATTTACCTGCGGGGGGGATTCGGAGGTTATTAGGAGCTAGGGTGGGCGGGAGCGACGATTGATGGGTGATCTATTCAGAGCATCGCAGGATGCGCCCAAGGAACGACACTAGAAGATGCCAATGGTGTTCCTTCAGGCTGCCATCATGAATTCCTCCTCGTGCGAAGGGTGCAGCGACCGAGCCGATGAGAAAGCAGGAACGTGTCCTCTCGGCCCGAGTAATGTCATCCCGCCCAGGACCCACAACGCCGAGTCTCGCCCCGCCCGCCCTGCAAGACCGACGATCGGCCGGGCCCGGCGCCAAGGACGGGGTGGGCTGTGGGGACCAGCAGCTGCCGCCCCCGCCGTGCCGCATCCCGTGGAGCTTTCAACGAACGCGAGAAATGGAAACCATAAACACATGGAAACTACGAAAAAACGTGGTCACGGCAGGCCGGGAAGGATGATCGTCATGGCACATGAGACGGGGGTGGATCGCGATGATCCGTCCCCCTCGTCTCTGCCCTTCCCCCTCCTCTCCTCTCACCGCTCAAAATAGGAGACTTTACTTGGCCGACCGAGCTGAGGACATAGACTCAAACTTGGCTGTGCTGGGGATAATGCGATAAGTCAAAACCTCTCGTTATCTCAAACGTCTCTGCAGAGTCCGAGCTGAACGCTGCAGGGAAAGAGTCTAGAAGGACAGAAGAAGCGGAAGTCAGGATATCGGACGGGGTCGAGGGAGGACGGCCGTCCACGGACCGCGGCTTGTCGTGTTCCAGGAGACGGGACGACGAGACGGTTGATGAGCGACCTGGCGAAAGAAGCTTTCTTGGACTCTGTCATTTGAAGGGTCAAAGACCTGCGGCCCGGATCGCACGTGGATGGGACCGCTACCTTTTTCGCGGTTGTTCGCCACCATCGTGAGCGCCCGAAACAACGCAAGTTGTGTTTCCAATCAGGGCCCAGGCCAAGACGACGTGCGAAGCTGCCAAGGAGGGATAATTCGGAGCACGTGGACTGGTCTGGAAGCCCAAGGGGGACGAGCGGTCTCCAGAGATGCAAGTCTTGACGACGGAGGGAGCGCTTGGCCGCCCGCCCCAGTGATCCTCGCTGCCGATGGAGACGGAATGTGCGGATGCCAGATGGGCCCTGAGGTCGTCATCGCCTTCATTTGGCATGTCACTATCCGTCCTTCACATGCTCCCCTCGTTATCGGGACTTGATGGATACCGCACCCTGCTAAACAGAGCCAAGAATCCCATCGCGGGAACGAACAGCACGCATCCGTGAAGAAACAATCCCCTGCGGCTCCTTCCCTCAGCCGCGCAGCAAGACTGAAGTCATACTGAGGGGAAACCCAAAGCAACCTCATGCCTGTCGCCTGTGCGTGCGATGTGCGCTATTAGGTAACAGCAACATCAACGTGTGGTCCAGAACGTCCCGGGTCCAGCCTCCTATGGAGTTTTACCCTCGATTGCGGCAGATGAGGCTCTTTTGACGACATGTCTCAAAATAGAGGCGGTGGGCGTTGGGCTGGCCAACGGCGGGAATGGTGACATTTGTGGCATTGATGATTGCGCATTCCTGGCCTGGCTAGATCTGCGGAAATGTCTCGGGCGGTTTGCGAGGATAATGTCACATCCTCCGACCGCTTGTTACCGAGGCTTGTTCACGGGTTAAAAATGAAGAGGAGTGAAGTTGAGCGGCTGAAAAGGCCCGGCCGGGAGGAACGGAAAACCGGAGCCGATGGATGGCAGCATCGCACGTCAGGATTGTCCCATTTAGCCCATACGGGAATTTTGTCCTCCTGTTTTCGGGGTGGCCCGATGAATGGTCTGGGACAGACGGCATGGGCCGGTTTTACCGGGCACCTGATTATGACGACGTTCACCCAGACGACTCTTCCTTCATCGTGTCTTCCTTGGAACCAAACCCCGTGTGATAGTAGCCCAGAGCGAAACTGTTCACATGATGCCGACAACGTCCCATCCCGCGGAGATCCAGCGATCCTTTGGAGGCGGGGTAGGCTGCTCGGTCTGGGGGACGGGATCTACGGCGCAGCGCGATTACCAGAATGCTATCTATTCGGTGAGAGCAGGCCAGCTGATAAGGAAGAAAAGGAGGCTTGCATGCGTTGCGGGGTAAATTGACGCCAACAACGAAAACCTGGGGAAGATAACGAGGAGGTCTGGCAGGCCCGACTGATTCGCTGCTGGGGTGGCGCGAGGGTTTCACGACATATCTGGGGAGAAAAAAGCCACTTGGTCGAGGAAGGCGGGGGATCGTCACGTCGCGATGTTTGACGACGGCACGGCGGCGGTGGTGTTGCGCGCGCACGCCCTATTGGGGGACGCTTGGGCGTTCCGTCGACCACCATTCCGCTTCGTGTTCGTTAAACATCTCTTTCTGCAAGAAAGAAGCAAGAGAAGCATGCCGCGAACAGATGGACAACGACGACGATCGTCTGTGAGGCAGTTTAGGTTGGACGAATGGCGGCCATCCCGAGTGTGCCCTCGCGATAGACTCGAGACGCAGCGGCAGGTGTTGTCGTCCTGTGTAAGTCAGTCGTTGCGTCTGTGTTGGTACAGGAGAGGACAGAGCGTAGGCCAGACTTCTTGGCCTCCTGGCGGTGACGATCATGCCGCAGAGAGCTTCGTCGTGACGATGTAAACAAACTTGCCGTGCCTTTTGGCGTGTTTGACAAACGGGCTTGGGTGACGCCCAGGTCAGTCGATGTAAGATTTCTTGGGGGTCGGGCGGTGCAAGTTCGGATTGCTCGCGGGTGTTTCAATCATGCCGTCCTGCCACTGGGCAAAGGAAGATGGGACGACTTCGTCCATCCAAAGGGTGCATGTGACTTTCTAACGGTTGTCGAGGAAAGTCATGGCGAGGTTGGGCTGGTCTATCAGCCGCCAGAGGCGCCAAGATGGCGAGTGCGTCGTGAATAACACATCATGCCAGGATGGGGAATTCGCCTTGTCATGCGCGAAGTGAATCAATGAATTGGTCGACCCGGTGCGCCGAAGCCGAAGCCGAAAGGCACCAAGGTCCTCAGTAATCTCGGCGTGCGAGCCAGCAGGGCCCGGCTGACGATGTCCGACGCTGGTATGACTCTTCCCCCCTTCGCTGCGAGGTCGGCGACGCCAGCGTTGGGGGGTGGGTTGCGGGAGTGCGGACGGCGGGGTTGCATCGGGATGGTTCCCGGGTCACCGACAAAAAAGGGGTCGGCGTCTGGTCTGAGCTGAGGGAGGAAGTTGACCACGGCGTAGTCAGCTCGAAACGCCGTTCCGGCGGTGACTTGCACGAGTTGCCTTGACTGGCAAGGACTTCTCCGTGGCCGGAGCAGGTACACCGAGACATTCAGGAACGAGATGGCGGGGGGGAGGAAGACCCAAGCCAGGCCGGGAAGGGCAGGCCAAGAGAGAGCGGCAGGACCCTGATGTTCGATGTTGACATCATGTCGGCTACGATCCCGTACGATGCTAATTTTTCACAATCCCCGTTTTTGGAGACAAAGCGAAGTGCCAGGAAGAGAAGGGGGAAAACTGCAGAGTCTGCAAAGTACCCATACCCACAGCCGCCAAAAGGGGATCCTCCCCAGGCGTAGCAGGGCTGCAGGAACTGTGGTCCGTTACCCAAATAGAGCATAGCGCCGAGATCGGGGACATGTACACGACGGCCTGGATCGTGATGGAACGGTGGGATCTGACTTCTTTGGGAGCTTGGAGCCTTGGAGGGGGGGAGGGAGGGGAGAACTTTTCTCAGAGCTGCTGGCAGCTGGAGGGAAGACTCCAACTTGCGACTTGCTCCCCCTCCTGCAGCGTTGGCAGCGACATGTGGTGGAATCGAGTGGATGGGGGTTGGGCAGTTACCCACGGGGAAGTGCAAAATTTTCAGCTTGTTGGCCCAGGATTCCTTCGTTTCTGGGTTCGTCTGCATGGGCTACGCAGTAGCATGTTTGCGGGAGGAGCTCTTTTTGGGCGTGGCATCGTGGGTTGCGTGGATGTGTGGATGGGAATGACTCCAACTGGAGCTCCACACTCACGATGAATGAGGCAGGCTGGGAAAGAGGAACAGCAGCCAGCCAGCCAGCCAGCACTTCAGTTGGAGTTGGAGGTGTGTGTGAGAAAACGTGCAGGGAAAAAAACTCGAAAAAAAGACATGGGAAAAATTCCGTCGAAAATGGGATGGGCAGGTGACCCCGTCCATACGTAAGAGAAACCACATGACTGGCCGGCTGGCCTTGGAAGCGGGTCTGGGCCCGTGATCCGTCCCCCTGTTTCCCGCTTCCCGTTTGCACCTGCACCTGCAATACCCCTGTCACCTACTGTCCACGTTCCCTGAGCGCTTGGCCTGGATGGCGTCGAGTCCAGGCTTTTTTTCCTTCACTCTCTGAGAAAAAGTGACTCTTTCTTGCGCATGGGGCTCTGATGAAAATTTCAAAGGAGAAAAAAAAAAGAGCCCCATCGTGAGATTGAGGCTATTGCTTGGCGGGTCCCAACCTCTATGGATACCTTAGGGAGTCGTCCCCTTTCCCGGTGACATTTAGTACGGGACGGATGCGCACCGGGATCCTGTTCCGTTTTTCTGACAAACGCTGTGGTGGGGGTGTGTGGTGTCGGCTCGAAACCGAGGCGAAGAGAAACATTACGGTTTGCCCCTCCGTTTTCTTTTTTGGAATTTCGCCAAGTTGGGAAATGTTCTCGATCGTTCTTGGCTTTTGCGCAAACGAACCATGGAAGGTGGCATGATGGGATCTGAGATCAGAACACTTAGATTGCACGCCCGCACTGTTGCTGTGGCGGGGGATTGGGGGATTGAGGGGGAGCAGGATACGGAGTCACCGCTACTGTGATTGCGTTTCGGAACTTCGGTATTTGCGAGAGAGGGAGAGGCGTGATGGGAAATTGGATCACGTCTTCAAAGTGCGTGCGGTGCGCCGGAGAAGGGAGGCTGTCGTCAGCTTACAACGCGAACTTGTCATGCCAAAACGGCCCGGCGCCACCATGCAAGTCATGAAGGGAAACGATTGCTGCGAACACGAGAGAGGGAAGTAAACTGACTAGTGTGGCATCCTGCAAGCGCTATGTCCGGCACGGCCTCGAGGTCGAAGGAACAGACAGACTGCATGAATTGGGGGGGACAGACGAACAGCTCGCCCGTGTGTCGTTCTGCCAGTCGTCAAGGGGGGACACCGAAAAAAAGTGTCACGATGAATATGTCACCAGCGGAGCCGTGTGCGCGCATGTGTGCTGTGTGTGTGCTGGCCTCCGCCAACAAACCACCCTCTCCTCAATTTCCCCAGTTCTCGCCCTCTCCCGCGCCTTTCCCCGTCCGGAGCATTTAGGCCTGATTCTGTTCTTGGCTGGAGAAGACAGCCTGCTTCTCCCGGGCAGGTGCATTGGGATGGCCTCACGTACAAGTCACGATGGCACCGGTCGTCGTGGAGTTGACTCCGTCCGCGAAGAAACGCGCCCGCCTCCACAACTGACGACCGAAAGAAAGTATCCCTCTCGGCAGACCAGCATCGGAGCCGAGAATCGTACCACATGGCATTTTTTGTGACACCGCAACGTTGGGGAGAAAGACGCCGTGTGCGGCAGAGAAAGTACCTGATGGCGGCGGGCGGCAACAACTCATGTTTCCCATCTGATGTGCTACCGGTTTCTGTCGCCAACGGTGCATCGCATCATTTTCCGCAGGGCGATGCCGGGCGGCTGCCAAACCGATCGCCGGCCGTTCGTGTGTGCGTGTGCGTGCTGGGCCTCAGAAGCTTCTGGGCCGTCTTAGGCCTGGCATCACTCTGCGGGATACTGGCATCATACCTACCTACAGCACAAATTGAGGGAAAAAAGGTACCTGATGCATGTACCTTTTTTTTTGTTTTACCGCCAAACGGATGACAACCAGACCGCCTGCGTGCGTACTGGACCCCCAAGGAAGGGAAAACGTAAGGCAGGGATGGGTGTGATGCGATGGCACGAGACGGAGATCTTCTTCTCTCTTGTGCATTCTCACAATAGAAACTAATAAAGTGGGCAAAAGGATGGATGATGGATGGCATGGCATGGCCAAGCACACCCAACAAGGTACCTGGATGGGTTGATGGAATGAATGGGATGGATTTGGTGATGGGACGCGGCTCCATGGTGGCTGCGACCGGGACTGTTGCGACGACGGCGGGAAACATGATGCCATACCATTTGAAGTACCTAGACACAACTTGTTTTGTTAGAGTGGTAGCGGGTATCCATTCACGCTGTTTCTGGTTTCTGAAGCTTTTCAGTTTGGGTTGTACGTGTCGTGGTCTCGTCCAGTCAGTCTGCGCGTCTCCATTCACGTTTCCTCGTTGTTCTGTAACCGGCGTGGGCTGCTCTGCGTCCCGTCCGGCGCCCCTCCGTTCCCATTGCGACGCCGTGCCCCTGGCGTTGCGCAATTGTGGGCGACCGGGCACTAGTTTTAGGGTGCGCGAATCCGCCCTTCGAGGTTTAAAACGACACAGGCGGCGCGGAAGGTGGTTGTTCCCTGGAGCGGTCAGGTACATCGCGATGTTACTTTTTGCGGTTGTTTCTTTCATGTGGCCGGCCAGGCTCCGTAGCTTAGGTATGGCTGTGAGGACGGTGAGAAGTACTGTACTTTGTGTGTAAGTCTGTGAGTAATAGCGGAAGAGGTACCGAGGAAAGGGAATTGGGTGCTGTCTTGGCTGACCGCCGCCGCGCTGGGCTGCCCGCTACGGACAAGGGGCGCGATCAGGCGGGAGCATCTCCGGGCCTCCTACAGGAGAGTGACAGGTCTGGAAACTGAGATGGGAATCTAACGGAACGCCGTAGGAGGTTGTGGCAGCCGCTGGTGGTGAACTGGGACTGGTTTCCGGCCCGGTACGTATTACTTCGAACTTGGTGTACCTCAGTACGGATACTACTCTTCTGGGTGCACACACGTGGGCCCTATTACCCATTGTAAGTGTCATGGCTCAGGAGAGTGAACCAAGGAAGGTCAGGAGGGCAGTCCCCTCGACCCATGGGCAGGCTATGCCATGCCATGCCACGCCCTGCCCAGTGGACAGCGGACAGCGGACAGTGGACTCGGTCCTTGCTTGGTTTGAGCAAGTGGTTGCGTTGGAGGGCGCTGTTGGCTGGGCGGTCCGGTCATGTTGGCCCCAAAACCCAGCAAAGTACAGTACATGTGGTGTGCAGTGTGTGCTCACGCCCTCAATTGACGAGCCTGGGAAGGTACTTTGTGCTGCAGTCGAGGTGTTTGCTGGATCCTCAGTGGAGACTGGCTGGCTGGACTCACACTTCTGCCCCTCCATGGATCGCAGTTTTTTTTCCCTTCCACGGGCTTCACATCCCAGGCTCACACCAGGCAAATTGACCAGCTCTACAGCGGGCTCCAGGGAGCGATGCGCGCTGGGCTGGGCCGTGTCAAACGCTAGAGCGGAGCTGTCTCGTCAGGTACCCTCCCTTTCCATGACACATAATTACTCGATGAAAAGCTTGACCATCACGAGCTGGCGAGACATAATAACGCGACGTCCTGCTTTGACGGAAGGAGCTTTATTAGAAGAGCTGAGCTGTGACCACTTTTTTGCCCAAGAGATCTGCTATTGCCTCTTGCTCTTCACGATACCCTCATCCATCAACGACACAGCTGTTGTCTACGTCTACCAACAAAGACACGGACAACACCGCACTAATACGGAAAAGAGCCTTCCCCACCTCCACTTTCGCTCACTGCATCTCATCTGAAGCCGCCGTTAAGCGCTGCAGCTGCACCCCAGTCACAGTCACTCCCATCACCGCCGTCGACTTACACGGGGCCAAGAAGAACTTTTTCCTCTCACGAGAAAGAGAAAACGAAGTCTTTTCACGAGATCCTCTTTCTTCGTCCTCGACCGTCTCGACTCAGACCACCCACCTCGTTTCGAACGTTTCGTTTCTTCTACCTCGTGGCAGGCTAAAAAGTCATTGCGAGCGAGAACGAACAACACCAACCACAAGCCAGAAACGACAACGAAGACAGCCTGAATAGGGCAACAAGAGACGACATCATCTGCGCGCCACATCACACACACACACACGCCCAAGCGAACCAAACGCAACTCTACCCATCCCACACCCCGCATCTTCCAACATCGCTTTGGCCCTTCCAGCTTGAGCAACGCAAGGAGCAGATCTCTCATCTGCCCTCCTCCTCCACCACCACCGCTACCTAGCCCCAAACAAGCTTCCCTCTTGGCTTGCACGAAGCCCCAAAGGCAGAAAACCAAACGGGAACAGAACAGGAGAGACCACAGACCTTTGCGCCTCGTCTTTTCCCATCCGGCAAGGGTTCGAGAAGACCCAAAGAGAAGACGACAAAGCGACCCCTCCATCCGTCACTTGGACTTGAGCAACAAAAAGTACAAAGGGACTCGACCCCCCTTCCACCCACCAGAGTCATAGGTCAAGGAGACAAGACCAGCAGAAACGAACATCAGCAGACCTCGACCTCGCGTCCCTCCTTGCAGGCTCCTCTTTTTCTCCATTACCTGCCCGTATCCCGCAATATCCATCTCAGGTCATCATCACCTGTGTGTGTTTGATTTATTGCCTTTTCCACTTACACACTCGCCTTACTCACCGCCCTAACCGTACCGGGCGGCCCTTCGCCTTACCTCGACTCACGAAAAGCGCGAGGTACCTCCTCCACCGAGCTTACTGCGCCCAGGCGCCCGCGTCTACCTCGCCCGTCCTTCGGGATCCGGCGAATCGTCTATTTTTTTCTTCTCTCTTGTTCCCTTGTCCGCTCCCTGAGCTTGGGAGCCCTACTCCGGCGACGGGCCCTGCGCCCAACGTCACACCACATCATCGTCCCAGACACCACCCCCCCTGGTCGTCACTCTCGTTTTTTTTTTCTTCTTGAGTCGGTGGTTCCAGTACCCATCTTAGGCCCGGCCAAGAATTAAATAGAAGCGCCCTGGAAGCCGCATCGAACCGAACTACAGCCAGATCCAGCACCACCTAAACGGCCAAATAGGCAATCCGGGGAAACCCTTTCCAACAACCATAACCATGCCCCACCGAGTCGCCAATTTCCTGCGCAATTCCACTGAGAACTTCAGTGTTTCCGCAATTGCAAACCTCAAGACCAAGACCATCCGCCACCAGTCTTCAACACAACAACACCACAGCACAACAAACGTGCAGGACCAGGGCTTTCTGCGCAGGCTACCGCTCGACCGCCACTCGTCCTACTCCTCCGATGACGGCGAGCACATCCCCTACAACAAGATGTTCGCCGCAGAGCCCCCCGCCGTCGAGCACCTCAAGGAGAAGAAGCACCACCACCACCGCATCTCGCTGCCGTTCGGCCGCTCCGCCAAGGACTCCCACGAGAACCCGCACGCGAAGCTGGACTGGAAGATCGAGAGCCCGCCCATCGTCTTCTTCGGCGATGCCGAGTCCTCCACCGGCGCCCTCGTCTCGGGCCAGATGTTCCTCGACGTCAAGGACGAGCACCTCGAGGTCGAGGCCTTCGAGGCCCGCCTCAACATCCACGTCCACCACAAGCGCCCCTTCACCAACCACTGCAACGAGTGCCAGAACCAGTACACCGAGCTCAAGCGGTGGACCTTCCTCGCCCACCCCACGACCCTGAAGAAGGGCGTCCACCCCTTCCCCTTCTCCATCCTGCTCGAGGGCCACCTCCCCGCCTCCATGGACACCCCGCTCACCTCCATCACCTACGAATTCAAGGCCGAGGCCGTCCTCCCCAAGACCGGTTCTCAGGCCAACCACCCCATCAAGTTCGAGCAGAACTTCGACGTCAAGCGCTCCCTCACCCAGCCCGAGTTCCCCCACCACTCCGTCCGCGTCTTCCCCCCGACCAACATCAAGGCCAGCGCCCACTACAACCAGGTCATCCACCCCGCCGGCACCCACAACGTCTCCTTCCGCCTCGACGGCCTCACCACCGCCAACCAGACCAACAAAACCGTCGAGTTCTGGAAGCTCAAGAAGGTCACCTGGAAGCTCGAGGAGACCATCAAGACCGTCGCGCCCGCCTGCGACAAGCACACCCCCGCCGGCACCGCCACCACGCCGCCGACGCAGCAGAAGGGCGCGCCCCGCACCGAGACCCGCGTCCTCGGCGAGAAGTACATGCACGACGGCTGGAAGAGCGACTACACCTCGACCGACGGCCATGTCGAGTTCGAGTTCGACTACGGCGTCATCGCCGGCAGCAGCAGCAAGCACTCCCACGGCCCGCGCTACGCCTGCGACGGCAAGTCCCACGACGGCACCGAGGTCTCGCACGCCCTCATGATCGAGATGGTCGTCTCCAAGGAGTGGGCGCCCATCGGCAAGCCGCACCTCGCGACGCAGACCGGCACCGGCCGCATCCTGCGCATGCACTACCACGTCATGCTCACCGAGTGCCCCGGCCTCGGCGTGAGCTGGGACAACGAGGCGCCGCCCGTCTACCAGGACGTGCCGCCCTCGCCGCCCGCGTACCCCGAGGAGCTGCAGCGGCAGCTGGGCCACGGCGGCGCGGAGGTCCCCCCCGTGGAGTACGAGAGCCTCGAGTCCCTGGACGGGCAGACGCACAGCACCGAGGGGTCCGTCAACGGATCTACGTCATGACAAAACCCATTTACGAATGCGACATGAAATCTTATTTTTTTATAGAGTGGAGGAAAGCATAATGTGTTAAGAGGTGGAAAACTACTTGGGAAAGCGAAACTGGGAAAGGAAAACAAAAAGTTATTTGATTTGGAAACCATTTATTCTTTTGGATTTTACGCACATTATACCCCTCGGACAACGACCGGGCGCCATTTACACCTTCAGTTTACTGTCGATATTTGTTGGTTACTTTTGGAGAGAAATATTTTGGATTATTTTTTTGTTATATTTGAAGAATCACGGTGAAAGGAACAGTGGACGAGAAAGAGATGATTTGAAGCATTGCAAGGCGTTGTTAGTTTCGGTTGTGATGGGGCGGGCGAAGCACACTTCCCCGGTTCGGCTTCTCAGCAGCCACTCTTGATGTTTCTTTTCCAGCAGCGAAATATAGACATAGTAATTACGTCACCATTCTCAGCTATGATTACGTTCTTCAACCAGTGAATACACGCTTGTGAAGTATAATGATTGAATTCCGCAAGTTGCGCAAGTAATTACGACAGACACAGAGTGCGCAACGCAAGCAGCAACTTAGAGTGTTGCATAGGCGGCCAAGTGCAGTTACAAAGCCTATGTGGAGACTTTTCGGATAGGCACCTTTTTTTACTTTTTACGCTCGATCGCGATGGATGAGCGTGCTGCGATTCATTGGCAACGAGACAACTACAACAACGCCCGCTCATCGAAACAGCAAACCCCGAAAAAAATTCAAACATGCAAAAAGAAGTTGCCCCTCCTTGAGGCAAGTGGGATGACATGTGAAGGAGAGCGCGCGAATCGGGGATGAACCCTTCCCTGGGACATGGGCGGCAGGTTCTAGCCTGCCTTGCCTGCCTGGAAATGGTAGGTCCCCTGTTGTGCGGCTCAAAAAGGACGCATTGTCCACGTTGTCTGGTGTGTTTGCATTGAGCATGCCAGCGGGAAAGAGGGACGGCTAACGGGAACGGCTACGGGTTGTGCATGAGACTGAGATGGTTGGGTTGGGTTGTGTTGGTGTGGGAGTGAGAAGAGTTCGGAGGGGGTTGATCTTATGAAATTATTACTTGATGGAAACTGGGCAGAGTTCTAGAACGCAGCGGCAAGCACTTTAAGGCCTTGGGAACGCTGGGAACGCCAGCGCGGTTAGGTGTTGTCTGCCTTTCCGCCCCTTGGTCTGAGCTTTTTTTCTGCTCAAGCACATCAATAGGTACTTTGCATCGAACGTCACGATGACCGCGGCGGTGGATTACGTTTTGTATTTCGATTTGGAGGTTTGCTCCGAGACGGCGGTTAGCCTTTCTGTTAGTACGAGCCTCTCGGGCCGCGGGTTGAGTGGCAGAGGCGGGTTTGCGGTTGGAAACAGCAGAGGCGCTAACTGGGAACTTGGCAGTGTGGTCTGGAACGTTTGTGGATGAACGGGAGGTCACAGCTCGGTGGGCGTGAGAATGTTTTGGCGGTGGAGCTTCGTCATGTCACGACTTGGAAAGTTGTCGCGGGTAGTTGCAGTTTCGAGAATGGAAATCCATGCATTGACAGGTAAGTAGGTTCACGCGGGAACTGGGCGCCGAGATTTGGGAACATTTGCGTTTGTGTGTGGTAGATGGAATGGCAGGCAGAGAGGAAACGAAAACGTTGCACCCAGATGAGGCAGTTGCACCCGCTTGGCTTTGGCTTTGGGGGATGGATTGCGCCATTGCTACCTCGCGGGATGCGTTCACGATGGCGCGGTGTAAGCTTCAATTGGCGGGGTGCGGCCTCGTCTTCGGGCAGCCGACGGTACGCCGCCGGGCACGTTTTCGCGCGGTGTGTCTGCTGTGGGACGTTGGAAAGGGAATGGCAAAGGCCGGCGGCAGGTGCAGACGCTGTAACCGGCGCACCGGGCCGGTGGTGTGTGCCAGCTCCAACTCCTGTGGCAAGCACCGCCCAGGCCGCAAGGCCGCACGCAGGCATCGGGTGGCATTCCGGGAGGAGGGTGTCGGATGTTTTGGAGGCGGGGCGGCGCCCGCCAGGGAAAGCAAAGCATCGTGAACTTCCGTCGAGTCACAAAAGTCAGGCCGAAGTCATGCCAGAAGGCCGAGAAGGTTAGGCTCTGTGACAAATCGGAGCCGGCCGCGACCACCGCATTGTTGGCAAGACTCAGCACATGCGCCGGGCAGGCGGCGGTGACGGCGGCGGAAGGTCCAAGGAGGACCTGAAGGCGTTTTCTGTTACGTGAGAGGATGCGACGGGAGACGTGCCGGGGAGACCTTCCGAAACCCAGGTAGGCACACAATATGCCTTACCTAAGGTAGGTACTTGTTGAAAGCGGTACGCCGGCGTTGGTACCGCGACGGCGAGCGAGCGAGCGAAACGAACCACGACCCGGCTTGGAGCGGGCTGCGTTTGATGAATGATGCAATACCATCGTGGTGGAGCTCCGTTGTGAAGAAGTATTCTACTTTTCCTTCTTTTTTGATGAAATGGAGTCTTTGCTGGGTTGTTCTTCTTCATTTGACTCAAGCTCGAGGCCTTTTTTCGCGGTTTTAAACGGAACGGAGGCTCCGCTCCAGGTCCCCTTTGCTTCCGTTTCCCCTGCGCCAGGCAGACCGCAGGCAAGCACTTTAAACCTACCGTCCGGGGAAATGCGAAATTTTGCTAAAGAATTTTTTCTTCCCTCCCCCCACCAGAGGTTCTCTTTCTTCGTTATTTGATGAAATCGATCGAACCGTGCCCAGGTGCAGTCCACTTGGTGCCGTCTCGTCAAATGTCCGCATTGGATCGGTTCATACTTTCCGATGGGATCTTCGCCGGGGCGTCCTTCTCTCAGCGTCACGATCTCCATTTGCCAAGGATTTCTGTGCCTTGTAAGCACAATCAGCGAAGATGACGGCGAGGGAAAGGACAAACGCTCGGCGTGCCCACGTAAACGGAGAGAGCGAAAGGCAAAATGATTTGAGCAAGTTGCAGATTAACAGAAAGGTTTCTTATTCCCTGGCGATGGCCACCATCTCGATCGTTACGTCAGGAGGGGCGGCGCAACCTCTGCAAAGTTGGTTGTGGGAATCCACAAACGAATCCCACTCTTGGTGCTGCATCCTTGTGGGTTTTGGATGGGTACGGTGAGTCAGAAGATCCACCGTCGAACAAACAGCTCACGCACACACAAACTGCAGGAAAAAAGCAAACAGAATCACCAGAAAGAGAGGGATCCTACATAGAATTACATCTGAGGTCCGGCAGCAACGATCTCCACCACCGGAGATGGGTCTCTACGGGATCGTCCCAGGACATCCAACCAACATGGCCGGCTGGCGCAATGGTAGCGCGTCAGACTTCTAATCAGCTTCGTATGAAGTGAAGCGGATCAGTTGTTCATCTGAAGGCTGCGGGTTCGAGCCCCGCGCTGGTCATCTTTTGCACTTTTTTGACCTCACATGGACTATGGCTTGGGCGGAACGTTTGCGAGCGTTGTGTCTTTTTAGTAGAATGCGCAGACTGCAGCTCTAATAAAATGTGATAGAGTAATAGCGCTTGAAACACTTCCTAGTGATATCTTAAAGAGTGCACACATGCATGTATTTCTCAAGGCGATGCAGTTTGTTGAATCTGCATACGCCGGGGCCGTTAGTTGCTGTTCGTACGTGAGCCTCTCATTGATGTCAATGGATGCTCTGATTCGGCCAATGTCCATCACGTCTACACAGCCCGATCCTATCTCAGCCTCGGATCTTTGAAACGATGGATGTCGCTTTCGACAGTGTCCCAAACCTATGCTTGATCTCCTACTAACCTCAGACAGCCAAGGCAGGAGAAGGCTCGTTCATTTGTTTCCCGTTGATCTTGCACGCCATTCATCACCTGGTAACAAGGCAAGAATATTCGCAATGGGACTGGTAAACCAAGAAGCACGACATGGAAGGATAGCTGCGCGTGTCTCTATTCAGTCTGCACTTTATCTATCGACATGACGGAAGCCCGCTGTTTCCAACTATTATTTGAGATTCTCATCCCTCCGGCCACAAACAAGGCAGGTCGTGAGTCACATAATACTGTAGCCTCTACGTGCAGCCAAGCATTTTGCTCCTCAGATAATCATCTCCCCCAGCGACGAGATTAGACGCAGACGTGGTTGGAGCAGGTCAGACCCGAGCAGCATCTCATGTACATCGGGTTGGTAGGGGTGGTCGCGCAGCCGCCTGAGTTGTTGAAAAGGTGTCAGCAATCGATGCCATACTCTTCACGCGTTGTCTTGGACGGGGCTAGGGGGGGGGGACAGTCACCTCCGGCTGTGACGCAAGCGCCGGCCTGACGATCCTGGAGCTCGCCGGCCATGACGGCGGCGGCGTTGACAAGGAGGGCGGCGATGATGGAGAACTTCATATTTGAGGCTAGACGTTGACGATTTGGGAAAGTTGTCGGGCTCGGTGCGTGAGATGGGAAGTTGGCGTTGGCGGATTGCGAACAGAGTCTTGATACTGAAAGCAGGAGCGGTGATGCTATTTGTACCCCCAACGGAACATTTCTCTCGACTTTGGAGACCTAACGATAGCGTCGACGATAGCATCGTCTTTGTCGCTCGTATAGTTAATTTATCAGATCATCTGATTAGATGGCACTCCCGGACAACGTCTCACGCGCGCGGCTTGGAGTTTGCGCGGGTTAAGCACTTTCACATCACAATGGCTACTGATCACCTAGGCCGTCTGCTTCCACGAATACAAAACTGATCCAAGCGCAAGGCAGGTTGACAATACCTACTTCACAGTGTTCCGCAGTGTTCGAAAAAGAAAATCGTAGCAGAGACGTCGGTACACCACAAGGGGAAGGCTTCTCGAAACCTTGAGGTCGTGATGAAGGTACTGGCCGCATAGAAATTCGGTTCTCTTTTTTTTCCCGATTAGTGATCATCCATACCGCTTTCACATCAGAGTGTTCCAGTTGGCTGTCACATCTCGTATTTAAACAAGGCTTCGGATCGACAACCGGAAGAGTTCCCAAACACCACGTGGCTGGAATCAACGATATCGAACTCTGTCACGTTCTACTCCGGCTTCTGATCACTAGTGAGTATGCCTCATAGTCATTGAAACAGCCCTAAACTAAACAGTCATTCTCTTGTTCTTTATCGTCTCCTGACTGCATATACGTAGAAATGGCAGGTGCGGCACGCAACGATGTGAGCGACGACATCGAGCCCCCTCAAGAAAACGCGCCTCTGCTGCATGCGCGCGGCGAATCGTCTGAACCACACGCAAAAGACGTCTGGCCCGAGGTAAATCTTCTCCTGAAGCAGTGTCCACCGCTCGTCGTCACCTACCTCTTGCAATTCTTCCCCAGCGTCCTCGCCACGCTCATCGCCGGCCGCCTCAGCGCCGACGACCTCGCCGCAGCCAGCATCGGCGCCACGAACATCGCCATCTTCGGCTCCGCCTTCGTCTCAGGCATGGCCACCGCCCTCGACACCCTCTGCGCCCAAAGCTACGGCTCCGGCGACCTCCACACCGTCGGCCTGCACGTGCAGAAGATGGCCCTCCTCATGGAGCTCACGTGCCTCCCCATCGGCGCGCTCTGGATCGCCTCACCGTTCCTCCTCTCCTTCGTCGTCAAGCAGCCCCATCTCGCCCTCAAAGCCGGTACCTTCCTCCGCATGAGCGCCATCGGCCTCCCCGCCCAGGCCCTCTTCGAGGCCGCGAGGCGCTTCCTGCAGGTCCAGGGCGACTTCCACACCGCCATGCTCATGATCGCGCTCTGCACGCCCGTCAACGCGCTCCTCAGCTGGGCCTTCGCGTTCCCGCTGGGAATGGGTCTCGACGGGGCGGCCCTCGGCTCCTCGGCGAGCCAGATCCTCCGCGCCGCGGCGCTGCTGCTCTACATCGCCTCCGCGCGCGGCGCGTGGTCCCGCAGCTGCTGGGGCGGCTTCTCGCGCGACGCGCTGCGCGGATGGGGTCTGATGGTGCGGTTGTCGTTTGCCGGGTCCGTGGCGACGCTGAGCGAGTACGCTGCGTTTGAGATCCTGTGCTTCTCGACGTCGTATTTGAGCACAAGGCACCTGGCCGCGCAGTCGATTCTCACCACGGCGACGATCTTTGTCTGGCATGTGCCCTTCTCCATCAGCGTGTTCAGCAGTAACCGCGTCGGACACCTCGTCGGGGCGGGGCTTGTTGGGGCGGCGCGGAGGGCGGCGGTTGTGCATGGGGTTGCCTGTCTTGCGGCCGGGTGTTTGAGCGGGGCCGTGACGTTTCTGTTCCGGCGGGAGTTGCCTAGGGTGTTTACTGACGATGCTGCTGTGTTGGGAATTTGCGCGGAGACGATTGCTGCGGTATGCTTTTTTCAGATCGCGGAGGCGATGCTGTGCGGGACAAATGGGATGCTGAGGGGCCTCGGGCGGCAGTCGTTTGCGGCGTATGTTGTGTTTGGAGTGAATTACCTCGCGATTGTACCGCTTTCGATCTGGTTGATGCTGGGTAGTCCTCATTGGGGCCTCCTTGGATTTTGGGTTGGACTGCCGGTTGGGTTCTGGATTATCGTGTGTGTACAGGCTGTGTATATGAGGGCGATTAGATGGGAGAAGTGTGTGGACGAAGGGGTGGTGTCAACGGAAGCTTGACATATGCTCCGGTCTTTGAAAATGCTAATCTCAATCAAACGGTTGATGGAGAAAAGAAAGATAAACATTATTGCTTATCATCAGCGTGAATGGCAACAAAGAAGGCATGCAGGAACATAAACGCTGTAATTTTCAAGGCCTAATTCTCAACTACAAGTGCTCTGACTTGGGCCCGTCAACGTTCGCAATTCTAATGTAGGCAAGAGCTAGGGAGATTGGCTTTCTTTCATTCTCCGACTCTTTTTTTTCCCACATTGTCTTTGGTCACTGTTCTGCGTTGCTGGCCCGCGTTGGCGTCTTCTTCGCCGTCGTCTTTCACTGTCGTCCGTCTCTACCTCTCACTCTCACACCACCGTCTGGCGTCTTCGTCCGGCATCTTCGCCCTGCCTCTTCGTCCAGCATATTCGTCCTGACTCCCCATCTGGCTCTGTCGTTCTTGCCTCCGTCGTCCTGCACCACCATCCTCCGGCTATTCCACTAGAAGAGATGCCTCCCAGACGAGGCAACAAGCCCAGCTGGGCCTACGATGCCCACATGAAGGCCGGAAAGGTACGAATTCATTTCAAAACCTCGCGATGCATCTAACTCTTTCCAGTTTAAAACCCGTCAGCCTCAAGAGATTCCGATCCCGGTGCCTCCTCCCTTCCTCCCCGGCAACCCGCCGCCCGTCGTCCTCCCCACCACTTGGCCGCGCTTCGAGGTATTCGCCAGACCCATCCCACTTCGAAACGGCTTCTATGAGTTCGTTTTTGTGCAAGTCCCGGAGATGGTTGTTCTCGCCATCATGCCCATCGAGTCTGGCGATCAGCTTAGACCAGCGTTCGTGAAGGCATGGGCGCGATCCAACGAGATTATGTAGGGCCGCTACGGGAACCGCCTTCCGATCTGGATGCGGCCTAAGTCGCGTTGGCAGCGAATTCTGGAGATGGTGCCGTACGGGGCGAAGACTGAGGTCTTGATCAATCTTGTAGCTCTTGCCATCATCGGCCTCGCTATAGTTGGTATTTTTGTGGTTTGGGAGGCTCGTAACCTTTCAGGCATCCAGACATGCAAGAAGTTCTGCAGGTAGGCGGAGGCACACCGCGCGTGATTCCTAGACTGCGGAGAGCGGGTTTTGAGAGAACAAGTTGATGGAAGCGGAGAGATGTCAATCACAGTCTAATCCGAGGAGAGAGCTCATGTTTTCACTTGGTGGACAAGGCTAAAGTGGAGGGAGAGTATGCCTTCGTGAACGCAGCGCCAACTCAAGCATGAGGGGCGATACGCTTGAAGAAAATTCAAAGGTGTTCTGTACCTTCCTGAAAGTAGATTAAAAGCCAGACCACAGCAATGAGATGGAGGGACTCAGACTGGGATTGCAGTAAAATCAGACAAGCCCTTTGTGTGCGCACCTGTTTCGTCCTCGCTACCCTCACCACAACAACAGACCTTCCTTTCAGCAACCACCTTTCACACAATCTCCTCCCACACAACAAAAAACAGTAGCGATATTGCACTTCTCTTACTTACCATCCCTCACAAAAACCTTTGCTCCTTCACAAAATCAGACTGTGGCATTGTTTTGAATTTGTTCTCTTGTAATCGCGCGCCACTTTCACAACCCTCGTCAAAGCATCAACAAAATAACGCTTATCCACGCGCTTGCCCCAGTCGCATTCAGAAACAATGCTGCAACCTCCTAACAATCGCATGCAAGTTGACGACCAGGATGACTTGCGCGTAAGTCTTTTCGTATACTCGCACTGGAGCCATCCGCTAACCGCGTTCCTCATGCAGTACATCATGGACATGTTCCAATACCACACAGCTGAGATGACGGCCGCCAAGGACAACCTCAAACAGATGCAGTTAGCTCTCGAAGCCAAGTACTCCAAGCTGCAGAAGCTCCATGGCATTTTCCAGCGATACGTCCGACAGAACCCTGGCATCTCTATTCCTGAAGATCTTCACTTCCGTGGAGAGAGAGAGCTCCAAGTTCGCACGGCAGGATCGGCCGACTATGAGGTCTACGTGCTCAACGCCGACATCAACCAGGATGAGAGCGGCAACTTGACTCTGGCTGGCCCCCACAGCCACCCCAACGTGGGACAGACCCAGCGCGCCCGCAGCGGCAGCCTCCCTCGCGCCCGAGTCTTCGCTCACGAGATGCCCCGCGATGAGGTTGACCGGCTCACCGCCCTCTACGAGAACCAGTCGCAGAGCCCTCCTGCCACTCTCACTGACATCCATGAGCGCGCCCACGCCCACGCTGCTGCGTATGCCTACAACGACGACGGCGAGAGCGTTCAAGTTGCTGAGGCTGTTGAAGTTCCTCAGGCCCAGGCCGCCGAGGCTGTGCAGGTTCCTCAGGCCGCTCAACCCGCTGAGCAGGCCCAAATCTACGAGAACTATGGAGGCATCAGTCCTGATCCCACGGGCCGCAGGCGTATCGAGGGCCACCCTGGATACTACGGCCTCGACGTCTCCCAGCGAGAGGAGGAGCTTGATGCGAGCTCGTACCCTGGTAATTGGATGCGTGGGCTTCCGCCGAATGATCCCCTTCAAGCCATGGCCCCGCCCGCGGCTGACCCCCTCGCGTGGCTTCGGGACAACACCCCGCCGCAGATCAACTCCATCACGCGGCCCTCGCCTGACGTGCGAAACCTCTATTCTCTGGAGAGGTACCCGGCGAGAGAGTACACCCCGAATCCCCCGTACCCCCCGACGATGACGCAGGAGTCCAACCAGCCGACGGGATCCTCCTCTACGGTTGATGCCTTCACTGGGGACCAGTACGAGGTCTTTCCTGAGGACCATTGCATGGACTTAGTTAGGAGGATAGTAGCATCGGACATTCCGCCATCCGAACGAGAAATCATGGAGAGACTTAACTTTCCAGGCGACGCTGCGGACTACACGGTTGCAGATGACTTTTTCGAAACCTACTACGAGGAGAATGGCGTCGAGGATGCCTTCATCAAGGAAGAGGACACGGATGGAGACGACTTTTACATCAAGGAGGAAGACTCGGACGGCATGGACATGGACGGAGTCCCCATCAAGGAAGAGGACACCGACAGCGACTACATCAAGGACGAGGAGACGAAGGATTGGTTCTTCGAGGATAGGTACTGATTTCGCAGACGGGGACTGTTTGATTACTTTGTTTTGAGGATACTACACTTTGGGCATTGGACTCATCTACGACTTGGGTGGATGACGAGATGAGACGCCGGACACTTGCTGCTGCTGGATTTTGAGCAGATAGAGGCAAGGCAGAGGGTGAAATTGCCATCGCCTCACACGATTGCTGCCTCCACAGATTGGGCACTTGATAGTAAATTTGATTCTTTCTCTCATTTGCTCGTTCCTTCCTATTCTTGGAGACTTTCGAAAGCTTGCTTCACCTTCTGAAAATTCTGCCAAAGAGCCACAAGTCAAGCTTGCTCAGGGATTTATTGACCAGTGCCTGCAAGTGCTGAAGTTTTGAAATAAAGCAAAATTATCTCTTTATCCGTTTATCATAGTACCTCCGTTTTTGAACTGTGGGAGGAAAGCTGATCAGAATTTTCACGGTTGCCTTTGATAGACCACCAGCCAGGTGTTACCTCTATCACGACGACTTCACACGTGGAACAGATATCACCAGAACAGGCTCTCATCGCTCAATCCCACCGCTCCAGCGCGTCATACCTTGACAAGGAAACCAATACAACCACAATCCTCCTCTCCTGCTCGCCAAAGCAGACAAGATGCTTCAGCCCACCCCTGACCCGTATCTCCACATGGAACAGAGCGACATCGAGGTACACAACTTATTCTCTCCCTCCTCTCCTTCCCCCTTCCCCCATCCTCACCCCTTCCCCCATCCTCACCCCCAAATCCCCTCATTCCAAAATCCTCATCATCTTCTACAAACTAACACCATGAACCGCCTCCAGCAAGCCGTCGCAGACTACCGCCGCGCCGTCACCGAGATGCAAACCCTCAAGCTTGGCTCCACCATCGAGCACAGCATCCGCGAGACGCGCCTCCAGCAGCTCGAGGACCGCGCTGACGCCGCCCTCCACGAGGCGCACGCCATGCTCGAGCTCGCCGACATGCAGTACGCCGACTTCCTCGCCGCCAAGAAGCGCTGCGACGACGTGCGCCAGAAGCACACCGCCGAGCGACGCGAGCTGATGGCCACGCACCTCGAGGTCGGCCACATCCGCGACGTGCTGATGGAGCAGCGTGAGGCGGTCGCCAGGGAGGCGAAGGAGCTCCAGGAGGCGCGCAAGGTGGCTGCTGATAGCGCCGAGCAGCTTGAGGTCTGCTTGGTGAGGGAGAAGGAGCGGCTGGATAGGTTGAGAGTGAAGGTTGAGGCGAAGGAGAAGGCTGTTCTGCGCAAGGAGGAGAAGATTGTTGTGGAGAAGGTGAAGATCGAGGAGGCGGAGAGAGAGGCGGCTAAGGGAGGATTTTGGGGATACGTGATTGCTGTCAGTGAGCGCCGCAGCATTTGAGGATGGCAGACAGGAGACGTGAGACGCCTGCGGCGGTACACCATAATACACTTTGGAGGAGAAGAACGAAAGACTATTGGAGTACACACACAAAACGATCGAAAAGTTCTAGAATGGAATCACAGTTAACCACAAGCAATGTTTTTCTCATGGCGCATCTGTGATGCTTCATAGGATTTGAGCCTAGAGCCTGATCATCTGTCTGGGTGGAATCGTCCGATATCGACGTCTTGAATCAGCGAGCAGGACTGACAGGTATATGAAGGATGCTCCGGGCCGCCTTTCTCACCTGCGTGAATTCACATCCATCACAAAATTGACCCACTCTCGACGAAAGGATCACCAAACCACATTGGCAAAATGGGAGCCAGCACTGCAAGTAATGTAAGTCTTCGTTCTATGTACGGGCGATACGAGCTAATAGCAAATCCGAGAAGACATCCATCGACACCCAAGTCGACTGTTCCTTGAGCCAATGCGCAGAGATCCTAGGACTCCTCGCAGAGTTCAAAGACCTCCCAGATATCCCCAAGCCCAGCAATGATGTACGTTCCCATCCAACCTCCCATTTGAAGATCCCTCGCGTCACATTCATTGAAACTCCAGCTGATCCTTCTGCCCCATCCTAGTCTCGCGTCCAAGTCCAAACATGTACCGTCGTTGAACTTTCAGCGCAAAGACGAGCACTGGACCAAGCTGGCAGAATGCTCTGCCGGAGGCTCGGCCTCATGATCGAAGAAATCGGCAGAGGCGGCAGGCCGGTGCTGAGTAACGATATGAAAAGCACGATTGGGAAGCTGCAGCTCCACGTCTTGACGTCGAGGATGATGATGCCTGGGCCTGCAGTCCAATCGCAGAAGACGTCAAAACCCTCCCCGAGCCAAGAACCGTGGTAGCTAGCAATTGTCGGCGTTGGACGCGCGCAACGGATAGCGCTTAGGTAGAACTAAAACATAATTAAAAAACAGTCAGCCAACTGAAGAGATAATCAAATTCGTTGCATTGGCTTCCACTTACCTAACCAAAAGCTCAGTGATGTCAGGAATGACGTCCTCTCTGAGCTTGCGGACGACATCTCCCTTGTAGCCAAGCTCCTCAGCAGTCTCAGCGCCGAGCATCTGACGTCTGTTCAGCTCTCTCTCGAGGTCAGTGACCATGGTCTGGACGCGGAAGACGTTCTCTTGGAGGCGTCTCTTGGCCTGGATATCGCGCATCTGAGGGTCCTCATTATCCTCGCGATGGTAGTCAGCGACAATCTCCTGGTTGTAGGCCGACCTGGCGAAGATGAAGGCCTCAAAGGTCTTAAGGGCAGTCCTTGGAAAATCTCCAGCCAAGAAAGCGGCTACAGCGGGCATGAAGTAGGTGTCGAAGTCCTCCGGGGGAGCAATGTTGGGGATGAACCTGTGAACACGCTGACGAAGAGCGATGCGGCGGCGGCTGTAACGCTGGGGCTGGAATGAATTTCTGTTAGAAGCGTGACAAAACAAACTGGAGTGTGACAAGGGAAAGAGACCTGAGTGAAGGTAACAACCGGCCGGTTGGAGTTACGCAGCTGGTTAGAGGTGCGCGACTGGTTGGAGGTAGGCAGAGCCTGAGCGAGAGATTGGAGGTTGAGAGCCTCAGTCTCAGTCTCGTGCCCAGGAACCATCTGGCCATTCTCATTGAGGCCGTTCTCATCAACGCGCGACACCTGTCCTATGGTGGTGACTCTGCCCTGGTGAGGCATCTGACCAGCCATTTGGCCGCCATGGTCGATGTTCATGTTTTCTCCCTGAAATATTATTAGCATAAAATTTAGAATGAGCGCGAAGTCATACTCACGTTCATCGCAGCAGATTTTGTGAATGAAAGAAGAATAGGTGTGGTGTTTTGTTGACGACGAAGTTGCAAAGTTGACAACAAAGTTGGAAAGAGGAGGAGGGTGGGTTGAAAATCACAAGAGCTGTTCTTCAGCAGCAGGCGTGCGTGAAGATGTGAAGATGTGGTACGTGCACCCGCCTTTGGACAACCAACAATAACAATGGGAGGTTGAGCACAATGAGAGCCCTGGTGAGGTAGAGGGAAAATTTGTCAAAGGATGGCAACAAGTCAAAAGAAGGAAGGCGCGCACAACCATCAGGACAAAAGTTGCAACAGCAAAAACGTGTTTGTATTCAGGGTATCAAAAAGCGAGCCAGTCGGCTCACTGGGAACTCAAAATCAATCAAGTGGACGTTGTCTGCCGAAAGGCGACGCGCCGCAATGTAAACATGTCCTCTATCTGCATCTTGACAATGCTAAGCTCACGACCAGTGGCTGCCAAGGTCTTCTTCGTAGCATCCAACTCATCCCGAAGCTCCTCAGCCTTCTCCTTGAGGCGGAGCTGCTCCTCAGACACCTCACTGTAGCCCTGACCCTTGACAATGTTGGAAGCAAGCGTGAAAAGATCGCGCACCTGCTCCTGTTGCACTTGGGTTAGCTGAGCTTGGCGAGCCATCCGGACGATTTCGGAAGCATCGCTCTCAAAGGTCGCAATCGAAAGCTCGCCGGAAGGAGGAGGTGTTCCTGTCTACATTCAAGTCAGCAAGGGGATCCCAACTGAGTAAGTCCGCATTTGATGTGCTCGAAGTGCTGCCGCTTGTCTGCCTTCTCCCCACGCCGGCTGGCAATGCAACCACGTGTACCCCTCCAGACAAAGTCCTTCTGCAGCGAAGCGCGCGCGAGGCACCTTCAAGCTGCCCTCTTCACCGTTTCCCACCCGGATCAGACCTGGGCGTGCCTCCCACTGTGCTGAGACCCCGCGCGAGCAGGTGTTCAGATGGGAGCGGGAGACGGCATGGGGGAGCGATCACTGCGAAGGGCAACCAAGCCGGCGCGAGCGCCAGCGAGGGTCAAACAAGGATCCTTTTCGAGAGGCGCTCAGGCGATTTCTTAAGGCGACGAAAGATCCGCCCCGAGAAGCCCAAGCACCTCACGAAGTGGTAAGGCCTGTAACTTTTACGCCCTTCGCCATGACACGTGCAGACTCAAGGCAAAAGAAAGCACGCAAATGAGAATGAATGGACTTACCATAAGGTGATTGTTGACATCGACGGTGTCTTGAGCATTGGTGGTGCTGGCGGCGGAGCTGAGCTGTTCCAGAAGGCGCGTCAGTGGATGGTAGAGGAAGGAGCGGGAGAATGCAAGTGTGAGATGGAATGAAGTCCAGAGGGATGACAAGTGTGGGATGGATGAGAGGAAAAACACATACCATGGGAGCCTCGTTCGAAGCAACGCCGCTTGCATGAGATGGCTCGAAGTCCATTTGTCCAGGAGTGGGAGAAATGTTTGCGGAAGTTGGGATTGGAGGGAAGAGAAATACCTTGGGATGGGTAAAGGGCCCAAGGAGAGAAAGAGATGAGAAATGAGGGAGTCGTGGTCTGGAGAAAAGCATAAGGCGGAGGAGGAGATGAAGAAGAGGAAGAGGGGAGGCAGGGGGGGTTTAAATACTTGAAAGCAGGGCTGAGGGCAGACGAGACGATTTACTGATTGTGCGCCAGCCGACGGTACGTATCGGGAATCTTTCAGACCAGCCAATAAAAAAAATCGAGATGAGGCGGCCGCTCGTGGTGAGCGAAGGCGGGAGACGGTTGAAGCTGAAGGTCGCGGCGAGACCAGACCAAAAGTGGATACAGCGGGTTGCCAGGTGAGATCTCAGGTTGGGAGAGCGTGCGTGAAGGTGAGACGAACCTGGCCCATGCTCGGTAGGTAGGTACGGTACCTAGATAGCTTATCTGCCTGGGTCGTCCAGATAAGGAGGAGCTGCATATCTAGAACTTCAGCAAGAGCAAGAGTCCGAGTCACGCTGAAGTCTTGCGGAGGTCTGCGTTCTCATAAGCTGCGATCAGAGCCCAGCAAATTCGGCAACTTCAAGTATCAATTCACCATCCGTCCAACTCGCAGTCTTTTCTGAATCTCTGATCATGGGAGCCCATCGGAAGAAGCCTGGAAAGAAGCAGCGTCTGGGGAGAAAGGAAGCAAGACGCCGTGATGCCCAGGCCGCTGCTGAAGCTGGCGCGAAGCTCTCGGCGATGAATACCTACTTTCCCTCGTCCGTACCTGAGGCAGCAGAGGCGTTTGGCGTCAGCCAGAACGAACAGAGCGAGGGACTGAACGTCGTCTTGGAGCCTCAGAAAGTAAGTAGGCCTTTCGCCCATGGCCATCAGTCGGCCGCTCCCAGCATCAGCTGACATCCCTTCCTCAGAGAGCCAAGAAGCTCAAGCAGAAGATCACTAGAGGCCAGTTCGAGGATCATCACCGACGCCTGAAGCTTCTGGAGCTCCATGTTGAAGCTGCCGCCAATATCTTCAACAACATCAAGAGCAACCACGAGACGCTTTCCGACCACATCGCCAAAGACCTCAGAAACCTCATCAGAAACTTTTCGGCTGCCTGCGCCGATGGAAGAGCGATTCGAAGCACGGCGAATGATGCGCTGGCTGGTGTGAACCGTCTCGAGACTTCCGTGAAGAATCTCGAGGCCAGCGTGGAGCAGCTTGAAGCTATGGTCGAAGACCTCACGGCAAACGACGCCATGGCTGGCATGAAAACTCTCGAGACTAGCATGGACAACCTCGAAGCCAGCCTGGAGGATCTCACGGCGGAGATGGAGCCGACGAGGGAGAAGTTAGATGTCGCGGTCGAGACCATGGAGGAGCGGATTTCTGTGATCGAGAGCCAAGTCGAGCAATTGGTGAAGGGCGCCTCGAAGAGCGCAGCTCAACAGCCCGCCGACCTGCCCAAGGATGGCCGAGCCCAGGAAGTGTGGAAGGGACGACTTCGCTCTGGCAAGAAGGGACGATTTTGAAGTTGGTAGCTGGAGTACATTATGTTGACCATGTATGGGATGAGTCTTGGCTTTGGGGAGTGTCACAATGGGATCAAAGTCGCATGATAGTAATAACAAAGAATGGACCACGGAAAAGGCGAAGAAGTAATACAAAGCCATCAAAGAAGGATTCATTCATCATGAAAGGAGCATGTTTATGCAGAATTTTGGATCTCGATCATCCTCCCGAAGTGCTCTTCTATCAGACTCTTCAATAATATGGTGCGAACGCGCCACGTTCACATGCTTCACCTCTAGCCCTCCTAGTCCCAAGAAGCATTCTCACCCATCTGCGTCTTGAAGGCAGTCTGCGCAACACTCCATTCTGCAAGTCTTCTGGCGTGCTCCTTGTCCCAGGCAAGATTGGCCTGGGCCCTGGCCTTTTCCTCTTGCTTGTGCTCCTCAGACTCCTGTCTGACTTGCTTCAGCTCTTTTCGAGCGGCATCATACTCGACACGGAGATCAAGAAGCTCTCGTTTCAAGCTCCTAGAGATCTGGATTTGCTTCTGGAGCATGATTGCCAGGTCCGAAGAGGTGTGGTCGACCTTTGGCATGTGATGGTGCTGCTTGATTGCAATGTGGTTGGGAGCGTGAGCCTAACACATCCAAGAGTCAGCTGTGGCCAAACACCAACGCCTACAGACTGAAGGCAAAAGAAAGCATTCAGTTTGGATGGATGGACCTACTTTGAAATTGACGTCGATCTGGATCAGGTCGCGCATGTAATAGCCACCGGCAGCAGAGGCCGAGATGCGAGAGGCAGTCTGTTACATCCAAAGTCAGTTGATGTCGAACACAAACTGAGTAAGTCCAAAAACACTTGTTCTGTGTGAAGAAGCCACTCGCCCGCACCCTACCAGGCGGCATAACTGAATGACGAGCACTACCGTATGTCACTCTCACGCGGTTGAATGGCCACGTCCCCCTGGGTGCAGTACCCGTCGGCATAAAGCTCTCCTGTGCGGCTGCCAAACCATTCGAAGCGAGGTCGCACAGCGCTCCACCTTGGCCGTCCCGAAGGCAGGCCTTGGTGAAGAGCATTGACCCGGTGGGTAGAGAAGGTCGCGAGGGAGATGGCCTCCTCAACGCCGGCCAGCCGGTGTTGAGGAGGCACCGAGCCTTCAAGGAGCAGTCGGAAGTTCTGGCACAAGCGAAAGATCTCGTGCCAGACGCGAACTGCTTCCCTGCGTGGCAGGCTCGGAAATTTTCCCTCCCTCACGTCCTGGAAGGCAGGCGCGCGGCAGAGAAAACAGATGAGTGTGGATGTATGAAAGATTGGACTTACGGGCTGGATGGAGGTCTGAGCAGGACGAGCGTTGGCAGAAGCGGTGACCTGAGGAAAGGCATTCGGAGACTGAGGAGGGGCAGCCATGCCGCGAGAGGTGGCAGTGGTACGATTGGTGACCGGAGGAGCAGCCGGGGCCTGGATTGAGTTAGATAAGAATCAAAAGTGAAGAAGAATAGTAAAGAAACCCACCGCCTCGTTGACGGTCTTCATGTCGATGATCGTACGCATCTTTATGATGTGCGGGTTTTGGTCGTGGATTGACTTTTTTGGATGGACGAAAAAGACGTTTTCGGTTGGAAGAGGAGGAGAAGGATGAGAGAAGAGATGGAGCTGCTCAAGTTGAAGGTGTTGAGATAGAAAAGAAAAGGGACTGGGGTTTGGGAAAAAACGGGCGCACAAGTCCGTCGCTTGAGAAAAACAAAAGACCTTTCGTGGTCGAGGTGAACAGATGAGAATTCACCCGACTTAGCTTGGAGACGGGGAAAGAGCAAAGAATGTGTCTTCTTGCCGAAATTCGGATACTTTCAAGCCTTACCTGCGAAAGGGACTGTTCCGGGGACGTGGATGACGTAAGACCGCCTGCAGCCGGCACCCTGCGCCCCAAAATAAGGTACCCGAACCTTGGTGTAGCCTCCACTCCCGTTGGACCAGAGTGCTGGAACCACGCGCCAGGGAAGGCTTTCATGTTCACCTGTGTGAGCGACCAAAAGTCCTAGTCGTCAACCCCAGATCCAACAGCATCACACATCATCATGCGCAAGAACAGGAAATCCCAGAAGGCTAGACGCCATGCGAAGCTTCTCAAGCGGCTCAAGATGAAAGCTCTTCCCGAAGGCGACCTGCACTTGAGCAAAACTGGAACCCAACGAGAATCAAAAAGTGGGCTACACACTGACTACCGGCCGTCCTCCCCGGAGAGGATGGCCCGATTGACGCGCATCAAGGCACGACCGAGTACGCATGGCGATGACGAGATGCTGACGAGGAATAGGTCGCGAACAGAGCAAGAAAGAACACCAACCTCAGCATCTCATCCCTCCGCCGCGACGTTTGGCAGTTCAAGGATGTCACGTCGTCCGAGGTGAGGGAAAAGCTCAACGACCTTGAGAAGAAGGTGATGGCACACCTCCACGCGGTCTACAATGCCGACACGCGAAACGAGCGCATCATCGAAGACATCAAAAAGGTGGTGGTTTCCCAAGACGCACACGCAGCCCAGCAAGCAAAGGAGATGGAAGCGCTGCGCTCAGATAACCACACACTTCGGATGGAGCTCGAGAAGGAACGCGAATGCAGAAGTGCAGTGCTTGCAAAGGAGCGGGAGGACAGAAAAGCTATGAAAAACGAGCTGAGACGCGACATGGATAAGATGGCGAAGAATCACAAGGCTGCTATGAAGGAAACGATGGACAATCAGAGGGAAAAGATGCGTAGACCGACGGGGAAGGCTTGCAGAGACGAGGAAGGCTGGGATGGACATCTTAGGCAAGGAGCCAGAGGTTGACAACCACCATGGTCTCTTACTGGAAAAGCAAAGTCACCAGGTTTGGTCGTTGCCTTGCAGGTGACGGGGATAGATCTGCCTGGTATTCAACTGAAATACAGACTGGCCTTCATTCGTATGCGATCATTTCCACTTGATGTGCCCTGGAAAGGATTGTTTCGGAATACAGGGATTCACAGGCACAAACACGGAATGAGCACAGTAGGTAGTCGAAATTGACCTGTAATAGACTGTTGAGAGTATCTGGTAGTCGCAGCAAACCAAACCGGGGCAACCTCAATGTGCTTTGAGGACGCGTATGCTATTTAAGATACATCTAGAGCAGGTAATTCTTGGCGAGCTCTTGCGTGTCCTTAGTGCTTCCCTTGATTGCCTCCGTCGCAATGTTCAGATCTTTCATCTTCTGGATACCGTCCCAAAGCCCCTACTTGAGATCATCCGGCTTAGCCTTGGCGCGGTTGGCACGCATCTTATCAGTCGCTGCCATGATTCTGGCAAGGCTGTTCTCAGCAGAGACCCGATCGCTCTCCATTTCCTTGGCAAAGGCCTTAGATGCAGCGATCGACTTGTCCATCTCAACAAACAGGCAGCGAAGCTGCTCTTGCTGGATACTTATGAGTTCGACCATGCGTGAGCCCATTCCAGCATCGTGAGCGGCGCGTATAACGTTTTCGGACATGCGGTCGAACGTCGCAATAGAGTAGGACTCGTCGGGATGCTGTGAACCTGCCTTCATTCAAGTCAGCTAAGAGATCCTCAACTGAGTAAGTCCGCATTCGATGTGCTCGACAAGATTCGCTCCTTGTCCGCCTTCTCCCCAGAGCGGCAGGGTGTCTTAGCCGTAGCTCGGCCCTCTACCACGTGTACCCCTCCAGACAAAGTCCTTCTGCAGGGAGGGGAAATGTACCCAAACATCCTGCTTTCTGAGGCCAGCTGCCAGCCGTGCCTTAGACCCTGGGCGCGCCCCCCAGCTGCATGTTCAACCCCCGCGTGAGGGGGAGGCCCACCAGCCGGGACACGCTCCGGGTGATTGATCGTCTCAAAGAGAAACAGTCGAATGTCAATGAGATGGACTTACGGTGTTTGTGGTCGAGGAGGGGTTGGCAGCGGTGCTGCTGTCGGCCGAAGCGTCCTTCTGTTGCGAAAGAGGGATCAGTTTCCATTGTGGATGAAAAGGAAAACTGGGCATTGGCGGGAGAAGACATGAAATGACGATCATTTGTTCTGGGGTGGGAGCGGATACGGATGAGAGGAGGGAGAAGGGTGAACAGTACCATGTTGGTGTCTGAGGACGGAGCCAATTTCTCGGAGGCAACGTTGGGAGTGTCCATCTGCAAAGTCGTGAGTGAAGGCCTCTCTCTGAAGGAAACTGGTGCATACCATGTTGAGTGCAAGGATGCGATAAACTCGGAATGATGTGAGAGACGAAGGGAGAGAAAAAGCAAAAGTCAGAGGAACTAAATTCTCTGAGGATGAAAAAAGCTGACGGCCCGACAACCTAAGAACTTCAGCCCTGGGTCAATCGAGATAACCGAGCCGACCGCCCACACGCACAGCAAAATCCCATAAAACTGGCGACGGAAAAAAAGGTGAGATTGGATGGCCCGTTGCGGCGCTCGACATTCACCATCGAAAAGAAGCTGAGGTCGTCGGGAAGAGTGTGTCGTTGAATCAAAGTGTGGCAGGTGGGGCACTTTCCTTGGTACTGCAGTTCAGTGGCCTTGAGTTGCTTGGTCTCTCGTTGTACCTCGCTGTACCCAGGTGTACATCGGCTTTTTCGGTGCTGAAAGTTCAGCGGAACGGCCCGCTGCAGGCCTTCGACAGGGGAGACTCCCCTGCAGACGCAAGACCAGATCGATCGACCAGGGGAGGGGCGTGGTGTTCGGCGCTTAATTCTATCAACTCCACTTCTTGCAGGTACGTACCCACAACACTGCTCGATGTACCTCACGGTGCAGCGGTCACTGTGCTGAAGCCCCACATAAAATCCCAATTCGTTCACTGTGCTTGCGTTTACTGTGTACAACTTTCGATCGTGCCTGCTCGTACCTGGGACACGACAGGGGAGCCACCCGATGGCCGACCTTTTCATCGCAGATGGAAAATGAGAAAAATGAGATGGGAAAAGGTCGATGATCCAATTTAAGTATTTCCATGAACAGTCTTCTTCTGAGAATCTTTTTCTCTTGTTCAATCTTTTCTTTTCATGCAGCCGGACCTTGGTCGACCAAGCTCGGACCGAGGCCTTGGCGTGGAGAACAAAGACATCCCAAGAATAAACGGATGTCCTGGTCAAATGTCCCTCAAATTCATAGAACAAGACTAAAGGGAAGAAACTGTGCTCAAACAATCACAAAGACCCCTCTGCATGATGCTGCAGCCCGGGACAGCCCCGCCCTCATTCCTTCTCCTTCTTCTTCAACTCCTCCTCCATACGTGCGATTGTGGCCGCCATGTCCCCCAACTGCTTCTTCGTGTCCTCCTTCTCAGCCTCCAACTTGGCCAGCTTGGCCACCACGTTGCTTGCACTGAGTTTGAAGTCGACGGCGTCCAGATCGGTGCGGAAACGCCACGAGTCCGTCTCCTTCTTCGACTCGGCCGCCTCACGGTGTGTCTGTTGGACCGTCTGCTCGATCTGGTCCAGGCGCGCGTTGGTCATCCTGCGTCTTTCGTTCGCATTCTGTAGGTTTCAACTGTTAGCTTTGGCATCGTAAATTATTGGGGTCAATATGGCTGTTTGAGGATAACTCACGGTGATGCGCTGGCGGCGCGTGAGAGTGCTGGCCTTGGCGGAGTCGATGGCGTCGGGGTTGGCTTTCGCAGCTTCGGCGCGTTTCTTTGCGCGGCGACGGGCGCCTTGGCCGGGACGGGCTTTCTTTGACATGATGGGCGATGATGTTTGTGATGGCGCTGCGATGCGAAGGGTTGGTAGAAGGGATGTGGGCTGAAAATTTGGAGGATTGGACCAGACGAACTTGGGTCCCATGGCATCTGCACATCCCTGAGTACGTACCTGTAATGAATACAGACTATTCACCCACAGCTTCACCTCAGAGGACTTTTTGACGGCGCAGGCCACCAGTCCGCCTTGCTTAGCGCCTGGAATATTCTTGGCCTTGGTTTCTCGCCCAGGTCGCGTAAAATTTCTTCTCCACTCTCACCTTAGCAACCACCGCGTCCGCTGCCATCTCAAGTCCGTCTTGAAGTCTCGCGATCAGCACAATACCTCACCAGACCAACGCTGAACAGCTCAAGATGAACCCCTCCCAGGACTCTGTAAGCTACTGACACTATTTTGATGCGTCGGCAAATGTCGCTAACTCGCTTGCAGCAGATGGCTGGCACTGGCTCCAACCAGACCGTACGTGACAACAATCTCCGTTAGGTCCTCGTCACTCGTGCGATCAGGTCGCTGACCCCATGTCCTTAGATCGTCTCCATGGTCGCGACCCTCGAGAACCACCTCGAGACCATCGTCGCTGGCCGTACCGGCCCCCAGGTTGCCGCCGAGGTCGACATGATCTTGCGAAACACCAGTCCCGAGCTGCGCCAGGCCTTGATCGCCGTCCTTGCCTACGGCTTTGCCAACCGCAACGACAGCAAGCAGGACATCCGCGATGTCCACGAGCACATGGACGAGCTCAACGCCCAGGTCCTCAACACCCACGAGTTCGCCACCAAGCAAGCCATTGACAACACCGAGTCCCACGAGAACTACGTCAAGGCGACGGACCGTCTCAACGAGGCCAACAACGGCGTTGACAACCGCTGCCGCAGGGCCGAGGAGCAGGGCAGCATGGCTCTCAAGGTCGCTAACATGGCCCGGGACTCCTTCAAGTACTGGGACAAGAGCGTCCAGGAAGAGCTCGAAGAGATGTTCAACCGACGCATGCCGATCTTCGAGGCCCATCTCCGTGAGCAGTTCGCCAACCAGGCCGCCGGCACTACCACTGCCGATGCCAACATGAGAGAGCTCGCCGAGCGGGTCCAGGCTCTCGAGAACAGCCTTCGCCAGGACCTTGCCAACCAGGCCCAGAATGTCGAGGCCTACATCCAGCGTGAGCTTGCTCAGATCGAGGAAAAGTTCGCCAAGAAGATGAAGGAGGAGAAGGAGGCACAGGACAAGAAGAACAAGGCCCTCGAGGCCAAGATCGAGGCGTTGATGATCATGCGTGGTTAGATGTTCTTGGGGGTCACAGATGTTCAGGTCTTTGAGTTCGCCGCAGCTTGTGTTGGAGGGATAGAATGATTGTTTGTGAGGGACTGCAGTAGATCGATTGAGAATTCCAGATGTTCGCTCCGCAGCTGTCCTTCACTTTCTCATATCCTGACCGCCTGACTATTAGTGACGTGTGAGATCTCCAAGCACAGCTCTGCCAGCCACTTAAAGCTTCTCGGCGAAGAATACAGGATTGAACCACAGACACTCACAATTTATAACGAGATCATGATGGACGGCAAGGTACGACAAGAAAATGGCAATTGGGGGAGTCAAAACGGCACGAAGTATCAATCAAGGCGCACTGCAGAGCGACAAATTTCAAGAAAGCATAAATTACAAGCGAGAATTACAGTAGCTGAGTTTGAAACTAATCGAAGAAATAAAAAGAACGCAAAAAGAAAAGTCCAGCCTTCGCGCACCTGCCAAGACAAACTCCAAAAACCCAGCCACGCACCCAAAGAGCGCAAGCGAAGAAAAAAAAAAAAAAACGAAAAAGAGAAAGTACCTGTCTTCATCCAGTTAGTCGAGCGAACAACTAAGTAAGTCACCAATTGACGTTGCGTGAGAATGGCCACGAGCTCGCCCTCAAGGAGCGGCCGGTTCTACCGCATGAACCGCACCGCGTACCCCCGTTGCAATGGCATATCTCCCCATGGGTTGCCAACCCACCCAGAAGCGGGGCGCACCTCTCCCCCTTGTATCCAAGCTCGATCCCGTGGGAAGGCAAGGAAGGAAAGAGAGGCGGCTCGCGTGAGAGAACTGCGCAAAGTGAAGACGGCAGCCGCTTTCCATGTCCAAGCCAAACACCCAAGGGCGAAAGACAAGCACGCGGAAAGCGGGTTCCCTTACTGGAGTTCCTGGAAGTGAGGCAGACAAGCAAGAAGCAGGCGAAAAATCCTGCTTCCTGATGCTGCCAGGCCTTCCTGGTCCTTGGCGAAGGTTCCTTGAGCCAACCAGATTGCGCATCGAGCGTTGGGCCAAAAGAAAGCAGACAAGAGTGGATGGGATGAACTTACCGACTGAGATGGGAAGTGGTGATGGCGGTTGGATTGTGAAATGAGATGTGAAAGAAGGAGAAGGATTGTGATGAAGATGGAAGAAGGAACAGTCGAGGGAGCCGGAGACGAGGGCGGATTAAATAGAAGTCGAGGGTGGCCCGGGCGTTACTGATCGCGGCGAGGCGGGTGCGGGATAGGGCTGATTGTGCGGTCGCTGCTGTACGTACCTTGACTGATTTTTTTGATTGGCGGATCTTGAGGTGGGAGGGTGAGATTTTCAGCGGTCGTTGTGAACTGGTATTGCGAAGAAGGAGTGAAGGTCAAGGGGGGAAGGGGGGGCTGAAGGACGCTGAACGGTGAAATGAGGTCGGGGAAGGAGTGGGTCTCAGAAGAGAATGAAGTCGTGGTCGAGGTAAAGCTGCGGCTCGGAAACCGGAAGGGGCTGTGGGGTGCTGGCGTTAGAGACCCCGAAACCCTGTATCCATACCACTTTTCGGAACTGAGATGGACTTGCTGAGAAACGGGGCGTGAAACGGTTGATATCACTTGAGGCTTTCTAAGTGAGGTAAAGTGAATCTTAACGCCGAAAATGCATAACTCCGAAAGCACCGGAGTTCTAGACCCACATAACGGTCGCCCATCCACGACAACATGTCTCGATGGTGAAAAGCCTGATGGAGTCGGCACCTCAACTGGAATTGAGTATTAAAATAGCTACATCTACTTTGAAAAGACTCTTCTATCTCAAGCCGAGTTTACTTTCTCATCATCATGCAGTAACAAAATGACCGACCGCCTTGCTGCCATCCGAGCCGAGGTTTACCCGGACCTCTCCCGAAGCTGCTGAAGCTGCCTTCGAATTTTCTGCATGTTCTCCAGCGACTGATCGACGCGCAGGTACATCTGCGCCAACTCCTGAAATTGATCCCAGATGTTCTTGAATGCATCAGACTCCTCACCCAACACTCGTCCAGTGTCCTCCAGCATTCTTGCGACGTCTTCGGCCTTGCGGATGACGTCGCGTTTCGTTCGTAGGATGTATTGCTCGTCGCGGGCGAATTCAGCTTCTTCTTCTTCGTAGCTCTATCGATTGTCAGCATAGATCTCGGGGGATATTCCAGATGAAGTGACGCACCTGAAAGCCGCTTTTGGGGGCCTGCGAAATTGGCGGCATTGTGTCGACAATGGGGGTGAGGTCTGGCGTTGCGGCTGGGCGAGGTGGGTTTGCGGAAGGTTTTTTACAACTTGACCCGGATGGAAGGTTCTCTGTGTGCGGTGAAGGAGTATTTGAGGGAGGTTCTACTTGCTTGTAGTCAGGAACTTTGGATGAACTAGTGAAATTGGCAAAATTCAGTTGGTCGAAGTCTGGGAGGCTTGTTTTTCGTTCACATGCCACTGTCCGTAGACACATCACGAACATATGGTAAGGCTTTTGCGTAGGCGAATTGCCCGAGTCAAGCCTCCTTTCGATACGCTAATTGTCCAAAGACAAAGACGAAAACAATGCATGCAATCAAAGTATGTTCATTACCACCTCCACCAGCATCCTTGACAAAACCACGTTCTGAAACACTCTTTGTCTGCTCTAAAAAACACATGTCCTTGGCCGCCTCGGGCTCAAGCCTTCTTGCGGGATCGCAAGCGTCCCTTCCATCCCTCCTGGTTGCCGCCGCCCTGCTGCTTGCCGCTCTTGCTATCGGAACCGCAGTCGCGGAGCTGCTGGACCTCGGACTGGAGGGCCGAGAGAGAGCCAAGCATCGCCTCCAGGTCTGTCTCTAACTTGGCGTTCTTCTCGCGCAGAGCTTTGTTCTGCTCGCGCAACTCTCCAACATCCTCACCGAAGAGCTCCAGCTTCGCGTCTACGACCTCCATCTTGGCCGTCGTCTGCTGTGCATCCCATCTGACGTGCTCTTGAAGAGCGTTGTGTCCCCTGGCCACTCGCTCCATGTTCTCCAAGCCCAGTCTCAAACCGACTTTCTGGTTCTCCCGGAAGCCGGCGTTGACTGTTTCAACGCGGAGACGCCAGTCCTTGTTCTCGTCGATGGCCTTATCCATCTCGTTCTTCATGACGACGGTCTGGACCTGGGTCCTGATGTCGAGCTCGTTGAGCTGGCGGCGCGTGAACTTCCGGACATTGCGCTTGACCTGTGACATTGTGAGTTAGGTGATGTCAAAGACAGACTAGCAGCAGGGGGAGTGGAATTTGGTGCAGTACCCTGACGCGGTTGGCCTTGGTGAGGCCGGCGAGAGGCTCGGCGGGCTCGGCGGGGTAGACGGAGCCGGGCTCAGTGGCGGCAGGCACGCCGGACAGGAGAGCTTGGGTTGCTCTTGCCTTCCTCTTCTTCTCACGAAGGCGTTGGTTCTTTCCTGGTTTGTGCTTCTTGGGCATTTTGGCGGTGTGGTGGGTGTAGTGGTGGTGTTGCTTGGGGTGGGTGGTTGTGAAGTGGGAGGATGGGAGAAGTGATGGCGGAAAAGCGAAAGAATTACTAAAATGGAATGGCGGTCAAAGACTGCAGAGACTGGACGAGTCTCAGCAGCATGTAAACATATATCACTGGCTTATTCAGGACAGTGCTGGAATTTCCATTGAGCTTACTCATTTTGACTGCCCCGTAGAGGCCGGAACTCTTCGTAGTAAGTTTTGATGACAACATGCTCAATTATAAACCTCGTCCTTGATCCAGTATCGTTCTCAAGCATCCGTATTCTCGGTCATTATGGATCAGAAGTCAAGACCAAGAGAAGTGTGGAACGCGAGCGAATGTTAGCTAATCTGAGGCAGATGAAGACCAAGGCTCGAGATCTGATGAGAGTAAGCCACATTGCGGTTGGATCTACTGTAAAGTGACACTGCCGCACTGGAAACGTCTTCAAGTCTGTGCTGACTGCATTTTGCGTACGCAACCACTGTCAATGAGAGTAACACCGGTAGTTGTTCCCTGAACTTACATGTCGAAGGCTGTGGGACCGTCAATCCTCTTCTTGGCGATATCCCGACGTGAGACTGCCTGGCCGCTGCTGCGAAGACCCAGCCACCCCGGCTTTGAAGGCAGCTCCTTCCTTGAACTTCTACGTCACATTCCGTTTCTCAATTCAACCTCAAGCGCTCGAATTTCTCCATGGCAACCGAAAGGCGTTTCGGGATTTTGCTCCCACAAATCTGTTTTCTGTTTTCCACCTCTGTCTTTACTGTCTTCACCCTCCTTCTTCAAGCCTTTCAACGATTTTGCACTTGATTATCGGACCGGTCCCTGGCCTTGCTGGCTAAACTGTCGGCCTTTATCCTTTGAAACTTCCCTCGTTCTTTTCCCTTCCATCTTACTCTACGCCAGCAATCAAGGCTTTCCTCGTTTTCCTTTTTCTGGGCCCCTTCCGTCTTTCGTTCTTTCCATCTTAGGAAAGATGCGGTGACCGCCTCGTCGACCCCAGCCCTGAGCCGGCCTCACACCCAGCCCCACTTCTACTTTCTATTTAAAGCACCTCTCCTCTCGCTCACTCGGTTCGCAACTCTTCTTCCTTCTGCAAACTCTTTTTCTTTCCCCCTCTATCGTCTCCAACTTTCACTTATCTCTCCTTTCCTTCCCCTAGGGTCACCTTGTTTTTGACTTCGTCCTCTCAACCACACACACACACACGCGCGCGCGAGATTGTTTCTTCTCTCGCTAATCCATCACATCGCATGGTAAGTCCATTTTATCCACATTTCTTTGCTTTCTTGGCTTCGAGCCCGCCTGTGCGACCGCGCTGGCGAAACGGACCTGTCCAGCCAACGACCAGAGACAGACGCAAAATTTGAACGGGATCTTCTCGCCTGTCTCAGATTCGCGCTCCTCTTTGGGACGGACAGGTACACCTTGTACAAACTCCTTCTTTCGAGACTGGTGGGAGTACGAGGCTGCCTTTGACGCGGTGGGCGTTTTTCTCCGAATCTGACGACTTCTTCTGGATACCCCCAGCGGTCCGGAAGGGGAAGTTGAGCCTCGCCTCGATCGGGTTGGCACCTGTGAGAGGAGTGAATACGCTGATGGTCTTACCGGGGAGGGTACGTGGCGGGGGGTTTCACCTCCGGCCGGTTCGGAGGACGCGGGCAAGCAGCCGCTCAAGCATAGCATTTGCAGACTTACTCAGTTGTGTTCTCTCAACTGACTGGATGAAGACAGGTTTTCTCTCTGCGAAGTCGGTCCCGATTCGACAAACCAGACGGTACGGACATCAAGAAGAAGTAGAGGTCTACGGGGAGGTCAACAGGGATTTCAGGCGAATGGCTAGATGTAATAATTCAACACATTTTGCAACGCAATCGTACCTTTCTTGCAGCGCAGATATTTCACTGGTGATGAGTTCTCCGATTTACGTGTGATAATTGAGCCTAGCATGGGCATGGTTCTCAATCTGGGTCTACGTCACCGCCAAAGCGACTTGGTGTTATGTGGAGTCTGCGGTATCTGCCGCAAAAGAAATGCTTCGTGATACTCAACCCGACCATCGATTTGTCGGAGTGGCTGACCGGATCTGAGGCAGTGGAAAAGAAAAGCACCGGTCCAGGTGAGAGGGCTCCAGAATCGTAATTACAGCAAAGAGCTACCCGAGATTGACCTCAAAACTTGCGCTGAAAGCCCTTAAAGGACAGTACACACACCCATCAATGAGAGACTTGTTGTTGTTCTGACATTACGGGGTGGAAGTTGAGAAGGACCCACTTGCAAGAGACGCCCCGTCAGGAGACCGCCCGCTGTAGGAGCAACAGCCCAGACCGGGCACTGGCTGTGAGAGTTGTTATCTCAAGCGGCTGAACTCTGTCACAGCAACTGGGCGACCCTTTTAGACCTTTGCCGCCATAAAATTCGCGAAGCCTTACTTTCCTCCAAACGTTACTCTCCCTCAACTGACCAGTCTACTTCTTTCGACCGCAATAGCGACTCTCTACCTTAGCCAAACCAAAGTCTTCTCGTATCCCCAAAGGCCCCGCAGCTTGTTTACCGTGGGAAAGAAGAACACTAGCTCTGATCACATCTATTTCCGAAGTCCATCGCAACCATACTGCGCACTTTCATTGAAGTCTGAAGATGGACACTCCGGAACAACCCGCCAGCGCCAGCGGCAAGACCAGGGTCCCCTCAGTCGCCGACATATCAGTGAAGACGGACACTCCGGGGAAACCTGTAAGCGACAGCGACAAGACCAAAGTACCCTCAGTCACCGAGACGGTAAGTCCATTTTCCATTCACATCCGACTGCCTTTCTCTGCTTCAAGTCCGCACCAACTCGTCACATTGTAAGGGGGGCTATAGGTCTCTGCTGCACTGGGACGCATTGAGGCCTTCTGCGACACATCTCTCGCTACCGCAGGAAAGCCCAGCCGTCTTTAGCTCCGGTGAGGTCATTGTAGCCCCAATCGTTGTAGTCGCAAGCTGGCGATGCTCGGGTACAACAACGCGGTGACGCTATCCCGGAGCTGTCTCGCGGCGCTGGACCACGTTCATCGTGGTCCAAAGACGACCGCAGCACGGACGAGAGGCGCCTTGGTCAGGGCACATCGGATGCGGACTTGCTCAGACTGGATTTTCTTTGCTGACTCGAGCGATAGGCCTCCGACACGAGCCCCATAAACGCGCTCAACCAGAGCAAGGTCGAATCCCAGATGGAGGAGATTGAGCGCTTGAAGCAGAAACGGGACGATCTCAAGGCCGCGAACGCTGTGCTTGAGGCTCTGGTTAACGCCAAGAAGAGGAACATCGTTGAGACTCCGGTCGACTGGCGTAGCCTTGCTCGGGAAATGAACAAGAGAATGGACGAGGCGGAGCGACGATGGACTTTTCTGAGTGAATCACAATGATTATTGCGTAAATGTTGTTGTCAGGAATTACTACGTGATGTGCCTACGTCAATTTCCAGAGATGTTAGGAAATTTACGACAGACTAGCTCTCTCTCTATAAAAAAAAGATAAACTCACATCTTTTTGATTAAGATCGCTCCGAGAAGTGCTTACCCAGGCAGTCATGCAGCTACCCGCGTCGACAAACGGAGCTGCCTCCTAACCGACGTCGCCACGGCAGCAAACGCGCCCCTTGAAGAGTAGCAATAATGAGAACTAAAAGGGGCCAGCCGTCTTTCAAAACGACAAGAACATTCTCACTGCATCGATTCCAGCAATGCTGTCGCGTGTATTCTGGTAGCAGTAAGTCCTGAAATGCACACTGCGGCTGCCTGACCCAGCACTAGGCCCTCATAAAGCGGTCGTCGTCACCAACCACCGCTCCATCCACGCAAACGAAGGTCATCCACAACATCCTTACCTCCCCCCAACGCGTCACCTCATCGCCTCTCATCCCACCCGCGATTGCATCTTATCCAAGCCTCATCCTATCTTTCGACCACAATGGCCTCTAAGAAGAAGAACATGGGCAAAAACCAGCGCGACCGACTCAAGAAGCAAAAGAACCGCAGCCTCGTCCCCATCAACGCCTCGTCGTCCTCCCCAGACGGCACCGACACCGACCCCGAGCCCACTCCCGAGAAGATCACCCTCGACGTCACGAACTACAGCGCCGTCAGCAAGCTCTCCACCAACCTCCGCATGTCCGATCTCGTGAAGGAAAGGGTCTCCGTCGACGACAAGGGCCGGAAGCTGCGCGTCATCATGGGCGGCGAGAAGGTAAGATCACTCATTCAGTCCCATCTCAGCTGATATCGTCAGATTACTAACGCAATCGACAGGAAATGAACGAGGTCATCAAACGCCTCGAAGACGAAGCCAAGCTCCAGACCCAGCTCACCCGCATCTCGACTCGCTTCAACGCCCTGCGCTCTTCCCAGCCCGACGACCCCGAGGTCCGCCAGCTCGGCGACAGCATCAACGAGCTCATGGCGTCCAGCAAGGGTATGATCTTCGACGCTGGTGGCATGCGTAAGAGAAGCAGGGTATCGGCCTACCCCGGCACACTGAAGCTGGTGAGATCGACCGTACCCCATGGTCCAAACAGGAGATGCTGACCTTGCCCACCCAGGTCTTGGACCGTGAGAACCCCATGTACGATGCCCTCTCTCTGCAAATGGACGCGTTCTTGGCTCTTGAGGATATCACTGCAAAGATTGAGCATATCCTTCCTAGAATGCGGGAGAAGAATGGCCAGTGAGCTTTGAAAGACAACCGTGAAAGGACTGGCTTTGTGGGTTGGAACAAGGGTTTTGAGGTGAATAAAGATCCTAGCTTAGTATTAATAAAGAACAATCTTCCTGTACCCCCCCAAATCTGACTTTTGATTCGTGCTTTCGAGCATGCTGCCGCCTGCGACCACATTGGACGACTTGATGACCCTGACCTGACGGAGCCAACAATGCCCACGATGGTTCATAAACACCTCTACAGCTGAACCTCAGGATGTATGAAGAGAGCACAAGTTCCAAGGGCAGCTCTCCCTCCACATCGCATCAAAACCAATACTTCGTTCCTCCAACAAGATATTCAAGTCACCTTCACCATACCAAATCAAAATCTCGACATCTGCTATCTTGAGAGCGGTTCCAGCTTCACGAAAATCTCGAGACAGCACAGAAGTGAAGTCTGTACGTCTCTCAAATCTTATTGAACCTCAAAGTCGCTATTAGTAACAGTGAACGTATCCATTTCTCGCTTCCAGCCAAGTCCACCTCTTGATGCATTACAAAGCAGGGCGTAAGTCGCCGCTTCAGGCTCTTGAATCTCAATCTCGTTCCAATGGGGTCTTCCAATAAATGATGGCTTTCTCAACCACGATTCGAACCTGCTCTTTTCGAGCGACTGCTCGCGCCGGGTTGCCTTGCAGTTGACCCAGAACCGCGCCCTCCCAGATTCAAACTCTGCATTCTTTCGCTGAGCTGGGTTTCAGTCACAAGATCGTACCAAGGTTTGAGACCATAATTATACATTGAGCCGCATACACCTCGTCCGCTACGATAGCGTAACGGTATCAAATTGTCCTCATGCGTGTCCCGGTCATCATTGGTCGAGTTACCGTCGGGGTCGGAGATGTTCTTTGGTGAAGCAGCAGATCGTGCAGCAGCGGCAGCAGTGGGGACAGAAGCTTTGTGCTTCATTTCAAAAACTTCGTGCCACTTTTGAAGCAAAGTCAAAGTCTCCTCATCAGAATCTTCTTTGAGAGGCGTTGGATACTGCGCTGGCACGCTGTTGGCCTCAGAGGCGAGAGGGGTTCGTCTCTTCCTGACTGGGTGGATTCGCCTCCAGCGCCTCTGGGCTGTCTCGCTGTCGGAAAGAGACTTCTTGCAGCACCCGACTCTGACGAGATGATCTTCCTCCTCGCTGGTACCACTTTGCTAGAGCTTCTGGCGCTTGCGGGGTATCTCGAAGTAGGACAGAGATCCCGCTCTCTTCCGGGAGCTGTTGGGTGCGGCATTCACGGGAGCTTGCTTCATTTTGACTGGGGTCCTGTTAGCAACGTACGTGGAGATGAACAAGGCGAAACTTGCCTGATTACTTGAAGTGCGTATCGATGCAATGTGCAAATCCTGCCCGCGTGCTGGCGATACTTCTGATGATGCTGATGAACTGGCAGATGGGGTTCGAACAACGGCGATTCCGGTTGAGAGGTTGAAAGAAGGGTGGGAGCATTTATGGCGGGTTGGAGAACTTTGCCAGAGGAAGGACGGACGCCAGCGATGCCCAGAACGACAGGAACGACAGGAACGACAGGAACGACAGGAACGACAGGAACGACAGAAACGACAGGAACGACAGGGACGCCAGAAGAGGAGGGACGGACGTCAGGAGATGAATGTTGGCAATTGCAGGTTGACTCGGATTTAGTAGGTATAGGTATCAATCGGCCGCCTGACCTAATATGCCGCTTGTGGCATTTTGTGAAGAATTCTTTTGTGAATTTTTATATAACTAGGGATATATAAGAGGTCCCCCTTACTCTAACTACCCCCTATATATCTAACTACCCCTATTAACTACTACTACGCTATAGTAATTATATATATATCCTTAAGTTCCTTTAATAAAACGCTATACTTTAATAATATAAAACGCTTAATTTAATTAATATTATATAGCTTATTCGTTTTAAAGTTTATTTTAATATATTTAAAATATCTCTATACTTTAGCTTAATAATATATTATCTTATTAAAGTATATTAATAGAAAGTAGTAATATATTTAATATACTATTAAGCTTTATACTAAGAGACTAAGTTATATATATAAAAATCTATATACTTTATTTTAGTTCTTTTAAGTAATTATAAAGAAGCTATTACTACTTTTAAAGTAGTAATAGATAGTATTAATATAATATAGTAATAATATCTTAATATTAAAAGAGTAATAAGTTATAATAATATAAAGAGGGAGATATTTACCCCTTAGTAATTCACGTTCTCTTTATATACCCCTATAGGTAGTTATAGAGGTTTCTCTATAAGCTATCCTAGCCCTCAAATATTTCCCTGTAAGAGTTATACAGCAGTTAACAAGGTGCGCCTCCAGGCGGCAAACTGCAGAAGAAAAGTTAGAAGGGAAGAAAGATGCCGCTTGTGGCCCGCTCAGAGAAGGAACCTTCTGAAAAAAAGAAATTGAGAGCTAGAAGTCGCCGGATGGCGCCTGGCGTCTCTGGTGTCTTTACCGAGAAGAGGCGCTCAAGTGGTCGAAGAACCAGCGATGAATTGATGCTGCATGGTGGGATGCTACTCTGTTGTGATTATGCCGGGCTCATCATCTACACCTGCCTAATAGTCTCGAGCTTTCGCGAAAATTCCCTGGCGAAGATGCCAATACGGAACGTGCTGCCAAATTCCTAGAGGACGATGATCTTCATGAGAAGATACTCCTTCAGGAGGCCAAAAGCCTCGTTCTCCTTGGTGCTGGCCTTCTGGTTGGTATTATTCTTGCTGCTGATGAATGCCTCACCGCGAGCGAAGAAGAAGTCGCGTCTGATAATCCAGTCCTTGTGGTCCTCCCCTCTTCTTGCTGCTCCTTCCTCCATGAGGGCAGCCCGCATGACAGGATGGACTGATAGCGTCATCCGATCCTGGATCTTAAGTAACGAAGATCCTCCATAAGCTCTTCACTTTTCTCCCACAGCTCTTCCAGGGTGCGCAAGGTGCAATTGCCGTCGGCGTTGTCGCCGTCAACGTCTTTGTCGCCGCCGTTCTTGCCGTCGCCTTCCTTGCCGATTGACTCCATACAGACACCCTTGTTCTCGAGCTTCTTCATGGCACGCTTCTTCTTGCTGCGCTCCTTGTCGACTAGCTTCTTTTCAGCGGACTTGCCCGTGTTGCGCTGACAATCAGAGTCCTTGTCGACAGAGGCGCTGTCCTTGGTAGCGGCATTGGGCTCGTGCTCAAGAGTCGCGGCATCAGAAGCAGGCGATGACTTGAATGCCTGATTGGCCGTGCCATCGCTGACAATGTTGAGCGACTACGAGATAGACAAGTTAGTATCAGTAGTATTCGGTTCCATAGAGCTGTCTTCCAGCTGACTGGAGTAAATGCACTCACCATCAAAGCTCCGGAGGGCTTTTCTGCTGCATTCTTCTGGGCCAAGGGCGACGAGCCGGCCTCTTGCTGCGTGAAGTGCTCCTGCATCTTGAGTAGTGCTGCAGTAAAAGTAAGTTTAGCAGTAGAAGAAGGAAGTGACAAGATGATGGTCATTACCTTAAGTCAAGTGCCTATGGAAGAAGCAAGCTCAGTGGTAATGCGGTTTTGTGAAAGAAGGGAGATTGGCCTCCTGTTGCTGTGGTGTGTTGAAAAAAGGCTGTGTGGGCTGTTGCAATCGAGGTGCGAGATTCGAAATGGCAGCAACCCAAGTGGAGCCTGGAATTCTGCAGGCAGCAAGCAGGTGTAGTGGGAGTATGGCCAAATATGGAAAGTCTCATGTGCCAGGACTTGGCCTCTCCTTCCTTTCCCTCAGAGACAAAGGTGAGTGTGACCAGTGAGCCTCAAGTGGACAACCACAAAAGATCACCAGTATTTCCTAAGGATTCCATCCACATAATAAACAGCTACTTCAACACGCTTTCATTACTTTCAGCTATTACTTGAACTTGGCGTTATGGCTATGATCACAAGGGCAAAACGTGACATAAAACTTCAAACTCCAGATTAGCAAAAGCAAAAGATGGGACACGCGTCCCCACCTCTAGGCCCTTTTCTTGTAAGAAAATCGCGTGACGAGATTCGAACTTAGCGCCCCTCCAGGATAACCAGAAATCCACCGAGGAATTTGTTTGAAGCTAGATGATTACCAACTGGGTCACGCCGTCGCTGTTGAACTGGTTGAAAGGGATGGGACGAAAGTTTCTTGAGTAGGGAGAACGCTGGATCGGGAAGGCAGGTAGGTGGTATGGCTGCCGAGTGGAGCTGTGATATTGCCTGGCTAACTGTCAAAGAGCTCTTCTGATGCTGCCGCTACCATTTCATGATGTTCCAATCTGCGATAAGGATCTGGCTATCACCTAACCTATTTGAGGTGCTTTACGGAAGCCCCCCTTTACTCCTTGCTCGCACCATATCGCATGGTCTCCAAGTAGCGCATGATCGCCTCAACTTCCTCGATAAGGTTCTCTTCTCCGAAAGGTTTGTCAGCCAAGAGAGCTCCCGTCCGCTTGACGGCGGCTTCCCAGCCATTGGTAGTCGCACTCTGCTGGAGCAACTCCAAATCATCGAAAATTTCCTTCGCGACTCGCGCAATGAGCTCTTGCCACATCTGAGCTCTGTCCTTGGAGAACTGGTGCTTGGCACGTGCCGTGCGCAAAGCGAACTCCGTTACGGCTTCGGCCTTCTTGCTCTCCACGGCCTTCGGGTGCGTTAGCAAGGGAATGAGGCGGCAAAACTGTATCATTACTTACGGTGTAGGGGGGAAGGTCCGCGTAGGCCGGGGAAACCGCGTCGTCGGTAGGCTGCTCGCATGGCCGGAGGGTGCTGTGGTTGAGAAGTCAGCAAAGCAGCAAGCATAGAATCTGGTGCCGTTTGTACGTTCAGTATCCCCCCTAGAACTATATCGGGCAAGACAAGAAGCTCTGTTGCTTCTGTAAGATGCAGACAGATGTCTTTGCGGCTCACATGAATAAGAAGCCTAGTGGGAAGGAAATGACAGGGAGTGGGAGCTAGAGGTTGAGGTGAATTTTCGTCCAGTGCAACGTACCAGTTTGCATGCTCACGAACAAACATGTGGATAAAAGCCTCCTTCGACAGGGTGAATGCGCTGATTCTGGGAACGCTCTTGACTCCGCTCTTGACACCGCCCTTGACACCGCCCTGGACACCGCCCTTGGAACGGTTGAAGAGGTTGAATCTCGGCATCGTTACGTTAGAGAGAGGGAAGATTGGTTGTGGTGTTACGGGGGGAAAAGCGCCGCCTCTGGCGACTCGCGCCCCCTTCATATACCTATGATATAACCATAGAGGTTCAACTATAGAGTTTTCTAAATGAGCCATCTTGGCCTTCATATATCGCATATTGAAACCAAGAAGGTGTGGCCGCAACGGTGACCTGCTATGTGATCAGCCCAGTCCGCTTTCTTCAGCCGCCAGCTCGGTGTGGCCCCACATACTACCTAGTACGTACGACCACAATGTTGACACCACGACTGGCTGCCCGGTACACAGCTCATGGCGGTGCGGAAGCTCTGCATTCCATTGGAGCTTGAGGGAGCCAGTGGGGCAAAATGACTTTCTTCCCAAATGCAACCACCGGCCAGGAGCGCCTTCTTCAGCCACAACAACGGTCAACGGCCAGCGAGGGACGCAAGCAACCAACGCCATTTCTCTCCAAACCTTGCTGTCTCTGTTTAAGGTCAACATGGGGGATGTCAACCTCCTCAAACCCGTTGAGGCTCTTGTTCTCCCATCTCCTTCGTCGAATCAGCGCCTTTCGGGCCCTGCTAACAAAGCCGCGGTCAATGCCGAGCCTTTCACATACGACGACGCCGTTGCCCTTCATTGTCAAATCGAAGTTTTCCAGCGGTCGTACCAAAAGGAGGGATACAAAGTCCCAGACAATGCGGTACTTTGGAATTTTTCCCTTTGCATCACCCCCCTCCCTTACCGACATACATTTGACTGCTCATCCTTGGCCCATCGATTCTGTTGCTGATAATGTTCTTGTTCTCAGTCCTCCCGAGAGATCGAACTGGCCATGATTCGAGGAACCCTCAACCTGCGAATCCACGAGATCCGTCTCGCCCTCTTCCATAACTTCGTCGCTTTCCCTACCCCGACAGCTTCCTTTCCGGCCTCTCACCCCACAACCATTCTTTTCAGAGAATACCAGAACACTCTCACCTCCGCCACCGAGGCTTGGGCAAGGTTCCTCCAAGAGAAGCGTTTTCTTCGCGATGAGCGATCCCAGCGCCGGCGCTAGGAGCGCGAGCGCCACCGGGCCTCAACGTCGCAAGAGGAGTGGTGGGAGGCTGCGCGCCAAGAGCAGGAGGACGTGGACTACGATGCCGATGCAGATGATGGAGGCTCATCCGGAGTCAGTCAGCCCCTTCGTCGGAAGAAAAACGAGATGAAGGAGCGAGCCACTCTGTATCGCGCCGTGAAGCAGGAGATGAGAAGACGCGGCGACCTACTCACCAAGAATGAGGAGTCCGAAAATGCGGTTGCGCGCCGCCGAAGCAACTTCAGCCTCCCTGAGCACGTCAAGACAAAGGACGACCTCCTCATCTACCTCAACCAGCTCGGTCTGCGCTACACGCCCCGCACGGCCACACAGAGACGCCGGTCGAGACTTCGAATGCTCGTGGCGCCTTGATGGATCATGGCCTGTAGAAGTTGAGGTAAAAGAGTGCTGGAATGCGAAGGTCATGATATTGGAGAGTGTTTGGAAGGTCTTTGGCGTGAAGAAACCATACGACAGTTGAGAATGATGGTTTGGGGGAAATGCTGTTGTATTACTCGGGATCTCGTCTACGCAAGAAGGATAAATGGAAATTGCTGTCGTAGCAAAACAATCCTCTACCTTCTTGCAAACCTAGGAGGGAAAATGCGTCTGAAATCACCAAGTTCAAGCCATCCGAATTATTCGCCACAGATGCCAAGTAGCTTCGGAGCCGTCAATATCGCACTTCGATCATTACCTAGGAGCTTTGCTCGGCAGAAAGGTTCAAGAGCTGCTGATTCTCCGCATACCCCTTTCGTTTCCGGCGTTTGCGGTACTGGTGTTGAAATCAGTTGCAACCTGGGCTCCGCCTGTTGTCGTCGTCCTCGGTCATCATCTGGTATCGTCATCTTCTCTGCTATCGTCGCCATAATATATCGTCGTCATCCGCCAGAGTAGCAACGCTCAATAAAACAGCAGAAAGCACAGTGCTCACAATGACATTGGCCTACTCTATAACCAACGAAGAAGACATTGCAGTGTGGGCTGCCACCGAACCTTCTCAAAACCCCAAGTTCACATCACGATTGCAGGATTCTTCGAATGCAACACAGCCTCTTTTGAAATATCCTTCCCGCCAACAGTCTCAGTTCCTTCTCCTCCCAGCTCCTCGTCGTCCAGCTTCGTGTCGTCCAGCATCTCCGGATTGATCGCCCTGGAGCCCTTCGGAATAAACGTGGCGAGCAGGACGATGCAGAAAATGACAGTGAACTGCACGCCGGCAGTGTAGGTCAGGGCTGTGCTGACTTCCCCCAACCTGTTGTACATCGCGTCGATATATCGTCCTAGGAAGGTGCTGGAAATGGCGTAAGATACGACGTAAAATGAGTAAAGGAATGCCATGACAGCTGCCAAGGGCGATACGTTATGCTCCTTGTTCTCGAGGCGAGCCAGTGAGGCCTGGATGTACGCGGCAAGAGACACATCGCCAGCAGCCCAACCGAAGCTAATGGGGAGGAACGTAGCGGCAACGATCCACGCCTGACCGACTTGTCTGGGTGGAGGATTCCAGTAGGGGATGTACCAGACAATAAGCAAGAGCAGAGCGTCCAACCGGAGCCATGGGATGGGAGTCTTGATCACGTTGGTGAACAGAAATACGAACAGCGCACCCAGTAGCTCTCCGAAGTTCGAACCGCCGACCATGATCTGCGACCAAGCCGATTCGTCGAGGTATCGTCGGGCGACCTGCGGCGCGATGCCGTTCTCGAGGTATCTATGAGCGTACAGCGCGACGCCATAAGCAGGCAGGAGCCACACAAAACGGCGGGAGCTGAAGATGATCTTCGCGCCGACCCAGATGGACTCGAAAAAGGTGAGGAAGCCCTTGCCGACGGCGAAAAAGTAGTTGGAGCTCTGGGCCTCGGCGCGGGCGAGTGCGTTACGCTCCGCGCTGGCGTCGACGACAAAGAACCAGAGAATGGCAGCGAGGGCGAAGCAGATTGGCGTGATGACGAAGGAGCGGTTGTTGCCCAGGTTCGGGATCAGAACCAGGGCAGTCACGAAGGCGCCGGTGGTGCCTGCGACTTCGTAGAATATGTGCACCATGGCGTCCATCTGGCGGAGCTTCTGGACGTTGCCGCCGACGATGTCTCGCGGGATGACGCGGCGGATGAGCTCGACCATGCCGTAGGTGATGCCTGCGATGGCGTAGATGGGGATGATGGTGTCGTTCGGGTAGTTGCCGTAGTATGGCCAGTAGTCTTCCGGGTGGTTCTTTCGATATTCTGAAGGGATGAAGGTCCCTCCCGTAGCAGCGTCGAGGATGAGGAGAATGGCTGTCATCAGCCCAAACAGCAGGATGGCTGCCGAAAGCACGTTTTTGGTTTTGTAGTGCTTGATGAGGGGTCCGATGAGGATAGATCCGACGCACTGTGTGGCCTGGTTCAGCCCTTGGATCAAGCCCAGTCGCTCAAACGTTCGTGATGGGGTTCCGTCGGTGGTGCTCTCGTAGTCGTATCTGTTGGTGACTAGGGCAGTGATAGATCCGTTGAACGCCTCTAAGCCGAATTTATAGAGCATGATGCCACAGATGTAGAAGAAGATCGCCTTGCGCTCTTGGGGCGAAAAGGACCGGAGCCTGTCGCGAAACCCGTTGAAGACCATGGTGGGCAATGGCGGCGAGGATAGCCGAGGGCGACAGTGACGAGGACGATGGTGGCGACGGGTAACAGGGACGAATGTCAACAGACCGAGGAATCGTAATCGGAGCTACTCGCCATGTGCTGATTGTTAAGGGCTGCGGAGAGGATGAGAAGTAGGAAGGATATGTCGCGTTCTTATTCCCAGCTTCTTTGGAAACCAGCAGGATAGTTGGGTGTTTCCCGCATGACAAAGCTGTACGTGAAGCCGATCCGAACGTCTCCGTTTCTGGCATATCGAAATCACAACGGTCGGTATTGCTCAATATTCATCTACTAGCTGTTCAGTAGTGTTCATCCCTCACGTTTTCTTGGCGTCCGCACTTGGCCAAGACTCACCATCATACATCCCCTCACATTGCCAAGAATCGGGCGGCCTCTTCTTCCCAAGGTTTGACGGATGCTGATCATCGAAAGAGCGAGATTGTTGAAAACCCGGTGAGCCACTCTAAAGTTTCGCTTCGGCAACGTGCGTCGTGCTTAGAGAACTCGTGTGAAGCTGCCTCACAAGGTTGCTGGTGGCGCAACTTGAGGAACCTTGGGATCAACCAACATAGATAAGGTGACTTCGTTGGGGATTGCTTATTGGTTGCATTCATGGCTCTTCTTCAGAAAAGCAGGCGATGAAGGTAGACGATGATAGTTGGCGGCGATAGTAGCCGACGACGACAGTATAGGCGACGATGGCGACGAAAACGACGACACGACGCATAGAAAAAACAAACTGCCATGTGCTCGAACGGTTGGATGGCAGCTTCTCAAGTACTCTGGGGTTTTGCGCCATTTTGCTAAATGCCAAGCCACGCCAGAAGCATAAGAAGCAGCCATCTCGCCCTCGCCCGGATTGCCAAGAGCACAGCATTTGCCAAGACATTGAACTGCCATCATATCGCTCAGCGAACGACGACGTTATTAGACTGCCGAACAAGCACTGGAGTGACAGCACAGCCTCCTTCGACAATCACCCAATCAGTCAATCCGACACTCGATCGTGATCTTGGACGTCCTGATGCACAGCCCCCTACCACACACATTAGACGACAATAGCAGACGACGACAGTGGATGACAGCAGCAGAGCTGACAGCGACAGTCGAAATGGCAACAACAGCAGAAGCGGCGACAACAGCAACGAAGAAGATAGAGAAGAAGACGTAGTGGCCAGCATGTTGCGGAGAATTCGAACGCGAATAGTCAGAATTGGATCGCGAGCGAGAGGTTGAACCTTTTCAAGCAGTTTGTGAGAAGGATGTTTCTGCGGTGTGGGCTATGACGTGCAAAGCCTCTCGTGATAGAGGGACTCATCAGTCGACAAAACATTACATCTCAAGGCATCTTGTAACTTCGGTCTGATGTCTCGGGTGCTTCAACTTGACGTTTTGGACGTGCCCTGCTTTAATAGTCTGAGTGTCTCGATGCAATGTGGCTGGCGCACGACTTGAGGGGACACAACCTGCAATGCACTCCAGAACTTGATGCGACCCGAGGTAACGCATAGAGCGGCCACTCGGACGAACTGGCCCAGACCGACGGTCAAACTTGGGCTACCTTCGCGGAGCCGGAGCAAACCCGAGTGGGGCCGAGCAGCGGAGTTTGAGCCCCGGCGCGACCACCGCGGCGGACTTCGCACGCCGCGGGACCCGGGCTTACAATGAGACGTCTGGATGTATTCATGCAGAACTTGATACGACGAGAAGTCTGGTGTATATAAGTCATCTGGCGTTCACGATGTTTGAAATTCAGATCATACAACAAAACGTACCCAATAAAAGCCAATCAACATCAAATCCACCATGACTTACACCATCACCGTTGTCCCCGCCTCGACCCAGGCCGGAAGAGAGACTATCAGATCCCTCCTCGGAGACGCTTCAAAGCCCATTGTTCGTGGAATTTATCGCGACTCGACCAAGGCACCTCCCGAGTTCACCGCCAGCCCGAACTTCACCACAGTCCAAGGCGACGTGTCCGCCAGCCCCCTCGACTTCACCGGCTCAGACGCCGTGTTCTACATCCCTCCGCCTCCATTTCACTCTGGCGATGTCGACCTGGTCGAATTTGCTACGAACGCAGCGAAGAACGTCAAAGACGCCATAGAGAAAGCGGGCTCGGTGAAGAGGCTTTTGGTGTTCTCAGCCTTGGGGGCAGAGAATGACCACGGGATCGTGAGCATCTCAAAATTCAAAGGCTTTGTAGATGACATTTGACTGACGACGAGTCCAGGGTATTCTCAAGATCAACCACATCTCTGACAAGATCCTCCAGACCGCCGCGCCCGAGGTAGCCATCATCAAACCCGGCTACTTCGCGGAGAACTGGACTGCAGCGTTCGAGACGGCCAAGGCTGAGCCGCCGGTGCTGTACTCCCCGCTGACTCCGGTCAGCCACAAAGTCCCGATGGTAATTCCTCCTTCTTTACCTCCCACCAGCTGATGTTGACTGTGTCACAGGTCAGCCTCATCGACATCCGCGAAACCTGCGCCCGCATCCTGCTCGACCTCGCAACCCAGTTGCGCCAGCGCACTCACGCCTTCGAGCTGTATGGGCCCCGACACTACAGCACCGAGGACGTCCGGGACGCGGTCGAAGAGATCACCGGTAAGAAGGTTGGTATCGTTGCGATTGAGGTTGACCAGCTGGCGGGGTTCTACGCCCAGGAGGGCATCCCTGCGGGCTTGGTGGCGGAGATGGTGGAATTCACGACTGCGGCGCTTGCTGGCGGGATTATGGATGGCAGGTTTGGCGGGGACGAGGATACAATTTGGGGCAAGGTCGAGCTGGTTGATGCGCTGCGAAAGATGTACAAGGCGTGAGGAGCGCGGGTGGAGACGATGTAAAGATGGGTTCTAAGCATTGGTATCGAGTCTAGGTTCGCTCAGCATGTCTAAATCATTCTAGTCCTCCAGCACGACAAGTGCAAGTGTCCAGTCTTTTCAGGATCGTGCGTGTCAGTGGGTACACACCAACGGCCCGAAACCGTCCGTCCACCTCATGCTCCCCATGATGATCACCATGATTGCAAAGCCAACCACAACGCTCGCCATGCCGTAGACGTACGCATGTCGCCTTCTGAGCGCCGACAGCTCCGCGACCCACGTTGACACGGTGGTCAGGCATCCGCAGAACCCGTCCTCGATGCCCTGCAACACCTGGCACCCCACCACACCACCGAGCTCGGCATGGCCAAGGTCCCAACACATGGCGAGCACCGCGACGCCGGCGATGTTGACCGCGAAGGTTCCGAGCGGGAACGCCGGGATGCGCGAGTTCAGCAGCAGGCTGACGTAGAACCGGCCGAGACACCCCAGCGGGGCGAAGACGAGCGAGAACAGCGCTTGCCCGCGCCAGGCGTCATGAGGAGGCCAGATGGCCATCAGCACGGCGCCAATCCAGCATCCCCAGCCCAGCACCACGGCAACGCGGTCAAAGACCTTCCGGCCGAGCATGTATGGTATTGAGGGGGTGATGGGTTCCAGCGCGACGCCGAGGTGAGCGCCCACGAAGAGCCCGCAGAGCGACAGCCCAACCGTACTGATGACCACGGCCATCAGGGCCATGAAGGAGTATCCGCCGTTTCTGGGCACGGGACTTATTCCGCCAGGACCCGGTAGATCGTTGCTCATGGCGAGGAACACGTCCCGGATGAAGGACGAGAAGGAGGTGAAGGACCCGCAGAAGCCCGTCGCGAGGCCGATGTACAGCGGGATCGTCTTTTTCGTCGCCAGATGCGCCTTCTTCGCTGCCGCGAGATCGACTGACACGGCATTCCCTCCAGCGTCCCTCTCGCGGCGCGCTTTGCGGATCTGGCGGTCGTAGGTGGGAGTGCCCCATTCGTGTCGGAACAGCTTGCGGTCCTCAGCCAGGAAGCCCATGACGAAGCTCCCGCCCACGTTGGCCCAGAGGACCCCGAAAGAGACCGGCGCGCCGGGGTACGTCGTCAGAGCTTGCAGACCGAGCCGTGCGAGCGTGCCGAGGATGGCGAAGAAAATTAGATAGGAGAGAGTGTAGACTTCGGTGGCGAGCCTGGAGACTTCCATCACGCCCTTAGGCAACGTCTCGGCCGATCCGTTGGTCGTCGCGTGGCCGTTTTGCATCTCGACATCGTTGGCACGCTCCTCGCTCCGTATCTGCTCCAGGCTGCGTCGACTACCAGAATGGCTGTGCCCGACGGGGTCTGCAACAAGCTCGTCGAGGTTGCCGTAGTCCGCCGGCGCATCATACTCGACGTCCTCCTGCTCCCCGGTCTTGCTCCTCGTGCCCTGCAAGAGGGGTCTGCCAAGCGTGCGGCTTTCAGTCGGGCTAGTTGGGCTATTCGGACTATGTGCGAGGGGGTCCGCTGCGAGCTCGTCGAGGTTGCCATATTCCGCCGGCGCATTGTACTCGACGTCCCCATCCTGCCCTTCGTTGTCACCCGACCTGCCCATCGTCAACGGCCTGCCAAACGTGCCCCTCCGCTCTGGGTTGACCTCCTCCTCATTGTGCGGCTCGCCCAGTCCTCGCTCAGCATCATTTGCGCGCTCGGGTTCGTGGGTATTGCCGTTTTCCATCCTGCGTGACATTCGCTTCGGAGCGATGCATGACGGTCCGGGTTCGAGATTGTCTATCCGTTCTGCGTCGCGTCGTGTTTTGCGCGCGGCGAGTCGATTCGTCTTCAGCCTTCGCAAAGACTTGTGATCGGCAAGAGGAGCATCTCTGCGAGAGAAGAGAAAAGAACGAGAGGAGAAAATGTCGCGCCAAATTAGGGTGGATGGAATGCTGGCACGTCGCTGCGTGGACGTCACAATTTTGGAGCCCTGATGGCGGGTAGAACGGCTACGACGGCAAGAGCGGTTGGGAGACAGAGGCACGGACAGTGCTGAGTGCTCACCGATGGTCAGAGCGTCGCTGTGGGGTGCTCTTCACCGAAAGGCGGAGTACACCGAGGTGTGACATCAACAATGGGATTTGGGGGTCCATCCGGTGTTGGAGGGAAGGAAATGCCATCTCCCTCGGACGATAAACCAAAGGATTGAACACATCAACCCAAGAAGAACACGTTTCTAATATCTACGATTCCTATCGAGCCTCCTCCTCCTCCAGCCCCTCCAACCTTCCCCACCTGCATCGTGCTCTATCTGCCAGCCAGCGCCTGCAGGGCGGCGACCTCCGACGCCTCACCGGACGCCGGAGTTTACCTCCAGTGAGGACCTACGCATAGGAGGGGCTGCACCAGCCAGTCCAGCTGGCCGCGGGCGGGCGGGCGCCAACGTGGGCTTACCTTATCTTATCAAGCCCCAAAGCTGCCCCTCCAATCCATGCACGATGCCCCACATAAGGTACCGGCGCTGATCAGGAGGACAAGGGACGGACGTCGAGCCCGGGGGCGGGCGGCGCGCGAACACCCCTCCTTCCATTGGGAGGTAGGTAGGTTCCTTAGGTAAGTCCGTCGCTCCCAGCCTCTGAGACTTGCTTCTGGCGGTCTATTTCTGTCGGCCTTTTTCTTTGGACTTGGTTCTTTCTTTCTTCAATTCCATCTGTACTCTGTTCTCGTGGATTGCTTCGGGTTTATTGCGTTTGGTAGTATTGAACAAGAAGAAAACCATATCCAACAACGATGTCGCTCCCTTCCAACGTGCACGTCTCCCAGCACCCCTGTCTGCGGGCGAAGCTCTCCCAGCTGCGATCCAAGTCGACTGCCGCGAAGGACGTGAAGACGCTCGTCCACGAGATTGGTCTGATTGTGGCGACGGAAGCCCTCGCTGCTTCGACCAAGGCGACAGATGGCCCCAAGGTATGTTCCCCCTTCTTTCTGGCGCGGTCCCAGGATCACCGAGTGCAGTGCTGATTACCCCTCCAGGATGCGACACCGCTAGGCTTCGAGTTCACCTCGACTGAAATCTCCCCCTCCCGCCTCTGCCTCGTCCCAATTCTCCGCTCAGGTCTCGGCATGGTCGAAGGTATGTAGCAGACCCCTTATCCAGCACCCATCGCAAGGCAAGCTAACCGACCCACGCGCGCAGCCGTCCAGACGATCCTCCCAGGCCCCGTCCCCGTCCACCACCTCGGCCTCTACCGTGAGCCCTCCACCCTCGAGCCCGTCGAGTACTACAACAACCTGCCCAACCACATCTCCGCCGACGGCTCCAACCCGGACGTCAGCTCGCTCGCCATCATCCTCGACCCCGTCATTGCTACCGGCGGCACCTGCGTCGCCGCCATTCAGACGCTGCGCGAGTGGGGTGTCCAGCGCATCATCGTCATGTCCGTCATCGGCGCCACGGAGGGCGTGAAGCGCGCCGCGGGCGAGTGGGCCGACGCCACCGAGATCTGGATCGCGGGCGTCGACGAGGAGCTGACGCCCAACGGCATGCTGAAGCCCGGCGTGGGCGATGTGGGTGACCGCTTGTTCTTGACCATTGGGAAATAAGAGGCGGTAGATGAGGGAAGAGTGCGTGCTGGATTGCTTTTGGTGAGTTTCTTGGCACCGGACATGACATTTTAGAAGGGAATCTTGGGGTGCTGGAGTTGAATATAATGTCATTTTATCCTGGGTATCCGAGTCTTATCATGATTTGAATAGCATGCCTTGAGCCAACCCCCTGTTATATCTGCGTGTACTTCTCCTCATCAACTAAAGTCTTCTCTCTCCAGCAGTCCTCAATCCAGTCGCCAGTGACGATGTGGGGGATCTTCCGCCTTGAGCTGACTTCCTTTCTCAGGTCTTCCGCTGCCTGTCTTCGCTGGTCTCCATCCCCCACAACCACGATGTGCGTTGCTTGTTCATCCTCCACGCCAGGTGTCAACCGAGCCCCGCCAAACTGAAGAAAGTTTCTTAGCCTTAGGACTTTGATGCTGTCTTCTCCAGCGTCATTCGCGTCGTGCAGGTGCACCAGGCAGCGGTGAAACATCGCCCCCTTCATCTCACCCACGCCGTGGCCCCGCTCCTCCAGCTGCTCCAAGAAGTGCGCCTTATTGAACGGCTCCATATCCGGCTCCTTCTTTGGCACCTCTTTGAACACTTGCCGGAGCTCATCGACACTGATGTCCCGAGCATAACTATCACCGTACATGTCCGTATTCTGGATGGCGGCAGTCTTCAGAGCCTCGGTGGCGTGCAGGATATGCCGCTCTTCGTACGGCAATAGGTAGTCGTCTTCTTGTGATTGTGAAAGACAATCCTGCAGCCACCTAGGCCGGATAATATCCACGCCGCCCAGCTTCTGTCCCTCCTTCACCAGACTGGCGACCTTGACCACATTCTTGTCAGCAAGGAGGATCATGTCTGACTGTGATACCGCCCGCTGGGAAATCTGCCCGCCATTCTCCTTGATCAACGTCTCGAGCTGCGCCTTGGTCCTCTTGAACGGCTTCAGCGACTCTGACAGCACGCAGAACTCGAGTCCTTCAAACACCTTAGTTTTCTCGCCTGCAAACTGCACAGGCGTGTTTTCCGTTCCGGCGATGGTCAACTCCCGCTTGATTCGTTTGGGCGCTCTCCGCTTGCGATTCTCAACGCTCATCGTCTTCTCTTTGGCTTCCGCCTCGACGCGCTTCCGAAGATCCTGGAACTCTTGCACACTAAGCCCTTCATTCCAGTTCTTGTCGAGTCGCAGCTTGCGGAAGCGCGGGAATCGGAGAGTGAACCCAAGGGCGAATTGGTCTGAACCGCCAATACTCGCTGCTTTCGCCTCGAGGACAAAAGAGTCTCGGGGTCGAATCCAGACATCTGGCTTCTCGAACTGGCGGCTGTCTCCTGCCAGCTCAATGTACTCCACTGGCGGCTTTCTCGAGTCCCAGTTGTTCCATTTGCCTTCTGTTCGGTGACGGATCTCGGCGTAGTCCTCGGCCTTGAAGCCGCCTCCAACCTTGAAGAAACTGAAACACTTCTCCGGGTTTGCGCCTGCCTGGATGTGGTTCTCGCTGACACGGAGCCCGCAAAGAAAGCTGGACAAAGCACCGCCGCGGCGTCCGGAGCCGTAGTAGCCGCCAATGACGACGCAGTCCAGCGACTCTCCGAACTCAGACATGTACTCGGGCTTGACCTTCAGCCAGTCGTCGTTGCGGCTGTTGAGACGATACATGGATCTCGGGTTCTTCAGGACCAGTCCTTCGGATGCTTCGGCGACGACCTTTCGAAGGAGTGGCTCAATGGCGTCTGGCGATGTAGCAGTTTCATACTGATGGATCTCAAGTCGGCGATGCACTCCCTTCACGGCCTTCTCCAACGCTCTGTGGCGGTCTCGGAGGGTGTACTGCGTCAACGGCTGGTCGTTTAGAAGGAGTATGTCAAACACTCGGAAGAGAGGGCGAGGACCGGTGGTGTTGTTGATCTCCTGGTTCGCCAGCGCTGCCGTCTTCAACGTTCCGAAAGGCATTATCTTGTCGACCTCCGGGTCCCATGTGATCATTTCGCCGTCCAAGATGAGGTTGCGTACGCCTGGTGTGAAGGCTTCGCTCAGGTGACGGCTCAATGCACCTTCTCGAAGGTCCTTGCCATACAGGTAAGTGTAGTCTTTGGCCTTTCGCGACCAATAGCAGAGCCGAAAGCCACCGGGCGAGCTTGAGTCTTCCATCATGTGCATCTGCATGCGCTCACCGTCAAGTTTCTCCTCAATCCAGAATTCGGGATCGTCTTCCGTGGGCCGAAGGTAGTCAACCATCTTCTGAAAGGATGAAGGCATCTGAAACTGCGCGAGCTGGGGCTGGAAGCACTCCATCAGAGACACGCCGGTATCCTGGGACTCCAACCGAATCTTAGGGTCGTGCAACTCCCAGCATACACGCCGCAGGCTCGAGGACACGCTGAAGAGAGCTTCACCGTCGGGATGCCACAGGTTCAGCAGCGTCCTTTCTGTCGCGCCGACCTTCATCTGCTTCAGAACGATGCGAATGAGCCACATAAGCTCCTCCGCATTCATGCGCTCGTAGAAGGTTTCAAAGACCTCGAGATTCTCCAATTCTCCCGAAGACGCGGCCAGCTTGTCTAGCAGCTCGTTGACCTCGGCAATCGTCATGTCGCCGACCTCGGTGCGCATGGGGCGCTTCGACAGGACCTCGAAACATCTTCCTGCAAAGTCTCCTGCGAGACGAGATTGTGTAGTGTGGCCAGGAAGCTTCCAGTGTAGCAGGTTGTAGCCGTCTTCGGAGTTCTTGTCAATCTTCATCAGCTTGACGAGAAGCTTGCCGATGGCGTTCTCTTTGAGGCCGTAGACGCCGCGATCACGGTCCTTGTCGGGAAGGATCAGCCGGAAGGCGGGATAGACGTCGTTTCCTACTTCATTCCTCCATCTAGAGATGAAGCGCTCAATAATATGGCGGCGTTGTTCCTGCGGCGAGAGTTTGGTCGCCTGCGGGCCTCTCTTGGAGCGGGGAGGACCTCTTCCAGGAGGTTGTTTCTTGTTCTCATTCAAAGGGTTGAACAAACTCTGGAAGAGCTCTGAGAAGCGCATGGTTTGAGAATGATTGCGCGGACGGTTGGGGTACCTGAAGTGGTGTGAGCGGGTCACAGAAAAGCGCTTGGGAGATTGCCTACTTCTCATCGAGTTCTGCCAAAGTCATGCCGCCAACCGCGTACTGCTTTTCCTCTTCGTCGATCGCCATCGCATCGGGCGAGCGTTGCCGTCTGCGTTGGCTCATGGTGGCTGATGCGAGGTACTGCACGGCGTCGAAGTCGCAACGGTGAAATTGACTTTGGAATAGGGCTGGACTTGACCCCGCCGGCTTCTGCGCAAATGTGGATGAATGAAAGAAAAACGCCACCGGTAACTCTGAATCATCCGGGTCGTGTCACGACTTTAAAGGTCGTCGTCGCATGTCGTTGGCTTGAGTTCACGGAGGCCGGGTGCCTGTAGCTCACAGTGGATTGGTTGCCTCGGGTGATGCTGCCTGGAGTGGTTGCAGCAAAAGGGTGCAGGTGGGGCCTCGCTACCAAGATGGCGCTAAGGGGCTTAAGTGCATGCAGGGACATCCAACGGCTTTTATGCATCAAACCCAAACTCTCACACTTGCACAAACAATATCTGGAGTGAAGTCGGGAACCTGGCGGCGCCCTTCTTAATTAACTAATCCTACATTCATGATCTACATTATCATTTCATGTCTCATTTTCAATCCAGAAACACTTTCGTCGTGTGATGACCCAACCCCGGCGGGTAGGAATGGACAACCGCGAGAAATCGCTTAGTTGCGACCGGTGTGCTGAGAAGACGTCTCGCTGACGGCCTTCTCGGCATCCCAGCGCTGCTGCATGGGCTCGGTGACGGTCTTCTTGGCAGACTTGCGGCGCCACAGGAAGAAGGCGACGAGACCGAGCATGGAGACACCGGCGATGGAACCGACGACGGCGCCGGCGATGGCACCGCGGGAGAGACCGGAGGACTTGTTGTCGGCCGCGGTGAAGTCGGCCGCGGTGTGGGGGGTGTTGCCGCCGGAGTCGGTGGTGGTGACGTTGACGCTGGGATCCGACTCGACCTCGGGGTCGGAGACGGTGGCGTTGAAGCAGGGGATGGACATGGTGAAGACGTCGACGAAGGTGACGTCGGCGCAGGCGTAGAAGGTCTCGCGCTTGGACTCGTCCTGGTCGAAGTTGGAGACGTATAGCATGCGGTAGGTGGCGTTGGAGCCGGCGGCGACACCCGAGGGAGCGGAGGGGACGGTGACGCAGGTGTGGCCGAGGTCGAGGCTGCCGACCTCGCTGGGGCCGAGGAAGGTCTCGAAGTCGGAGACGGACTTGGGGTCTTTGAAGGCGTCAGTATCAGGTGCTCTGATGACAACAGGTTTGTCGAGGAAGCTCCACTAACCGTTCTCGTAGGAGACACTCAGGTGGACGGCACGAGTCTGGTCCTGGGTGACAAGAGCGAGCTTGCCGTTGACTATCACGGAGTCAGCATGATATGCCTGTGATGGGTTGTGGGCACCTCCGAGCTATTCTTGACAGCAGCCAGAGGGGCTCAGAGTTGGTTCAACTTACCCAGAGGGAACTCGGTGCGGGTACCAACACCGGCGGTGGATCCGCAGGGCGCCGTGTTGTCGGCATCGGCGTTCCACTCACGGTCGGGGGGCCAGAGGAAAGCAGCCGGCCCCATGTTATCAGCGCCCATGACGTTGCCCAGCAGCATGCTGCCGAACAGAGCGACCGACTTGGAAGAAACCATTTTGACGATTTGAATCTTGGAGGGAGGTTGGACTTGACAAGAGTCTGAGAAGGGGAGAGCAGGTCTCAGGCAATGGGAAGCGATGAGCAAGATTCAAGGCTCGAAGGATCACAAGATTGAAGTTGTGATGGGGGGAGTTGACTTGGAGAGCAGAAGAGTCCGAGACAGAGATGGAAGGGATATGCGGCCGTCCATATATGCTTCTCCCGCGCGCGTGGTCTGGCTGCAACCTGGGCGCCGAGCGTCAGCCAACCGCTTCCCATGCCGAGAAAACAACACACAGGTGCAGTCTGCAGCAGAAGGCAAAAGGCGCATCCGCCGGCGGGTTGGCCCGCCAAGGTTCAGTTGGGCCGACAAAACCGGTGCCAAACCCTGGCACCGATCACGACCCTGTCCAGGTCTCTCTCCAATGTTTGCAGGTGCTGCTACGGTCCCCACCGTCGTGTGGTTCCCCACCCGAGAGAGTTATCTGATGAAATCGCCCTGGCTGAGGTTCCACTGCGCTGTTTGGTCTTGTCCGCACATTGGCGCATACAAGGGCCTGATGGGGTTGGACGGCGCTCCATCAGGAGCGGAATCGCATCATATCTGATCATCAGATAAGATGGATCCCCAGACGGCCATTGGCTGGAGACATCACCTCTGCATCACTAGCGCATTCTCGGCGCGGTGGCCGGGGTCCCCGTTTTTTCATTCTCTTCACACACGCGCTGCAACGGCGAGCTTCCTCTTCTCGGGTCGAGTCCCCCGATCTCGTATTTGCCCCGGCCCTGACAGAATTTTTGTTTCTCTGACTCTTGGGCGAGGTTTCGCTGGGTTCTAATAGGCAACGGCCGCCGCACGAGGTGCCAGTCAATCTAGTTTGAGTTGGCTTGGCGATCATCCGTTTCGAGAAGCTGTCAAGCGCAACGGCGAATCAGCGTTGCAGCCGCGAACTCGCACTCGGTGTCCGAGGGCACTTCTCCGCGAACGTCGGCGATAGTCCGGCAACACAAAAGGTCTCGCGATGCTCCATTCCACCAGGGCCCGTTTGCGACACCGGAAATTGGGTCGCCATCGCCCGCCATCCCCGTACTTCTTCAATGGATGGCCATGAGTCAAAAAGGCGCGCTTGGATCGGGCTCGGTCCAGGCTTTCCGGGTCTCCAGTTGCCTGGGTGGAGGGCGAAAATCCAAGCTCTCGATCTTGTGGAGAGCGGCAGGCACGCTTCGCTTCTCTCGGTCCAGGTGGGATGTTCAGCATGTGAACGAACGAGGGTTCTCGGAGTGGCGCTTGTGGTGGTCGGAGGTATTCCGACATTGGCCGTGTCGGCTCAGGCTCTGAGTTGAGGTCCAGAGCGGCGGCTCAGCTTTCCTGAGTAGTCACGGCCGGGTAACCTAGGCCGTTGTTCGTCGGTCAGATCGTGTTGGTTTATTGACGCTCAGCTCTTAGTCAAGGCTCTTCATGCCCTCGTGACGGTTCCAAAGTTTTAGCAATTCTGCCATGGGTTTCCGCCATCATTACCGTCACGGCGGCGGCGCTAAAAGAGCCAGCACCGGCACGCCCAACAAAGCCCGTCTTCGTGGGTCTTGATGCCCTCAGCTCTGTTGTTTGGCCTACTTGCTCGGAAAAGACACCTTCTTTGACGGTGCCCAGTGTATGTCGCTTTTGACTGGTGGACTTCGCTTCCTTTCAAGGCAATCCCATCCTGCTGCAGGCACGGCTCTCTCGGCAGCCCGCGGCCTCATGCCTGACCCTCGGGATCCCGGCTCCCACTGGACCTTCTTAAACTCTTGGTCTGTGCTACAACTGGTTTACATCCTTGCTAAGCGGGAGGCAAGTCTTCCAGTATAACGTTCGACTTTGGAATGGGCTTTTGTGTTCCGTGAGTCGAGCCAACACATCTCGGAATCGCGGCAAGTACAGTCTTGTGTTGTCCTCTGTCCCGGCGCACTCTGCGGTTGACAACGGACTTCTCTCACAGGGATGTCTTGGCGCAGGAACTTTTGCATCTTGGTCTGCTGTTCCCGGGCCAGGGGTGGAGGGGGCGAAGGCTCTCTCGTGATTCGAGGCAGGGATGTCCTGGACCACACTTAAAGACGCCAGAACTTGGCGTTGCCACAACTCCAGCTGAGATTGATAAGATATCCATAATCAGCCTGCCAGCTTCTGGTTCGAATGCTCATGCAGGTGACAATCACGTACAGTTGTAACGTCTCACCCTCTGCCTCGAGGTCGCCTTGGTGCTACGGCAAGAGTTGTTCAATGCAACTCTGCCCGAGCTGGAGTGTGACTGTGTAAGTGTGGCCTCAAACGAATTTGCAAGGTTTCAACGAAGTCTCCTAAGTAGTGTCTCAGTAGAAATCTCTCGTGTAATGCAAGTAAGTAGAAAAGTCTGACGGAATGGCGGTGGCGGAGAGGTGGGGGAAATGCGAAAAGTCCAGTTGGGTCTAGAATCTCAATCAGCCTGCCTGATGACAGCCGCCACAGCCGCTTATTCACTCAGAGCGAATCCGTCCGAGAATGCATGCAATATATTGACGATACGTACTTGCTTATGGCAACAGCGGATAGAGGAGTTGATGGCTCAGTTGGTCAGGTCTGGCCAATGTGCTTGCGCCCTGAAGTCCTTGGCACTCTGTCCGCTGGGGTTTGATATGGTTATGGGTTCAACCCTGCCTTTTGCCATTTGAAATATCTTTTTTATCTTGCTTTTTTGAAAAACACAATAAGTCAGAAGAAAGAACTACCTGGTTCTTCATGTATATAGTTAATGTTTATAATTCCTTGAAGAAAGAAAATTAGTTAATGTGACTATTCAAGAAGGTTGAGTTGCTGCTTCCTTCCGGAGCTTCAAAAGTGCGGAAACGCCGTTACCTCACCCGCGCCTGCTTTCCCATTGTCAATAATCACAATTTGATCCGTTGTTACATGGCCCGGTCATTCGATCTAGAGACATTGCCACAGCAATATGAGGATTACTATTTCATCGTATCACAGTTCCAATCTATCAAATGACCCCCCTTCTGTTCTCGCAGAGGTTTCCATCCTACATTCACCAAATCTAGGCAACGCCCCTACAGGATCGGAGCTCCGCGGGGAAGACCGTGCGCCGCTCAAGAAGAGCTTGTCTAGCTCGTTCCCAATCTCTTCATGGCTGATGGTCGTGTTGAGCCAGTGCTGATTCGTTACGTTCTCGTCAAAAACCCACTCATTACAGCCATTGCGACCTGCCTCTCCTTCTAGCTTGATGGTGTTGTAACCGTACGCATTTCCATATCTGAAGTACTTATCCAAGCCCTTGATGGCGTACAGCATAGTTACCGGGTCAAACGACCACCTCGGTTGATAGTAAGTATACAAGATGTATGCCGCTCTCACCGGGTCCGTCTTCGGGCCATCCGCCATTAGCGGGCCGCCTGAACGGATCGAGCTCCCGAGGTCAAAGCCCACGTAGACGATGGGACTCTTCCAACTATGTATGACGTGGGCAGTTTCGTAGGGGTTATCGTACCAGAAGTTGTGCTCGTACCCGCTTGGGTAGTCGCCGCCCATGACCACAAGCTCCTTCACCTTCGTCGCGACGAGCTCAGGTCCGGTGAGCTCGGAGTAGGTATCGGCCGTTGAGTTGAGAAGCGCTGAGAGATTGTGGAGGAAGCCGATCGACGCGATGGTGACGGAATCGTCTTCGGCTTCGGCAAGGAGTTTGCGGTAGAGTTTGACGGGATCCCAGGCTTCGTCTGCATCTGACATGCTTTTGGGCCAGTGGGTGGCGACTTTGCTGGCGAACTCGCCCAGCAGTTTCGTCCAGCTGTCAAAAAATGGAATGTTGCTTAGAGGACGGCGGGCGCCGATGGGTACTTCGGAATGACCATAGTGGTTCAAGGTGGCGGAGGCGGCTAGGACTGAGTATGACGATTGAGAGTTGATGTTGACTCCGAGGAGGTTCACCTCTGGCGAGGTTGCCGCAAGCAATAGAGCACCGGCATCACTTGAAGAATGTCAGATACTTTGGACCATTAAAATGAAAAGTACTCAATAGTTGAGAAAGAAGGCTTACTCGCAATCACTGAACAAGTCGGTGTCCACGATCAAATTCTTGCGGGCTGACGTCACAATACAAAGAAAAGAAAGGACCAAAACGAATGGTCTCTGGCTTAGCATTCTCCAAAAGCTGGATTTTATCGAACGGATGGGCACAAAGTATTTCGTTCTCTGTAGAGCCCTCACCTTGCCGTCCAATGTCTGCGTGGTCGAGGTGGAGATGGCGATGGCGATGAGGGGTGAACGGATGGACGAATCTGGAGACCGTCTGGCACCGGCTGGCATTAGTCGCCATCATCATGAAGCACCGGCCAGCTCCGATCGTCTTGGTGGGTCTCGCTTGGGGCGGGAACCTGTGCGCTTCCTTGTGCCTTAAACAGCCGGGCCGGCAAACGCTGTCTTCGACACATCAACTGTCAGGAACAAACTTTCGAACAGTGGCCATCCTCGATCGAAGGCGCTACTTTTTAGGCGTTTCTGCATCAGCAATTCTTTTCTTCAGCGAGGAAATCTCGGTGTTGTCGCAAAGAGTCCACGAGGAGCGGAAGATTACACCACCAAAAACACCCACCCAACGATGACGTCCGTCCCTCGAGAATCATCACCCTGGTGGTTCACGACCCCAACCTGTGACCAACACATGCGTCAAATCGGATGAGACAGAGCGAATGTCGATGGGGTACGGGAAGATCCCCCCACACGCTTGATCGCTAGGGCCCCTCTTCCACCCCTCCCTCCCGCGCCGGGGCAGAAACAGAGTGCAGATCGGCATGCGTTCCGACCGCCTCAATGCCGGCACGGCCAATCAACAGCCGGAAGAGTTGCAGACCGGATGGATTGCGCCATTGAATTGGCGTACGACGTGAAGACCTGGGGAACCCACGGTGGTACTCGAAGTTTGGCAGTCGGCCGGCCGTACTTCATGACCCGTCTTCCCGCCTTGCTTACCTTGTGTATTCCAACACGCTTTCGCGATTTCTCTCTGGAGTGAACGTTACTGTGGCGCTGCTTCGGTCTTGGGAATTGAATTGAGTTACTGGAAACGCACTCGAGACGGACGATCTAGATGGGCACCGAACCAGATAAGGCGCGGAAGGAGGAGTCGCCTCCGCCACATGGGCGCGCGACCATCCTCGAAGTCCATGGCATTGATGACGCCGCCATCATCCCCAAGGGCGCTCTCGACCCTGTCTACGAGGCGAAAGCTCGAGTTCTCAATCGTGCGGTACGTGTGACACCTCAGCGCGAAGCGCGACTTGGCTACCTTGGAGAGGATTGCCACTGACTGGTGATTTGCAGATCCAAGATATTGGCATGGGATGGTATCAGTGGCAGTTATTCGTCGTCGTCGGCTTTGGTTGGGCAAGCGACAACCTCTGGCCCATCGTCACCTCGCTCATATTCACTCCCATCGCGAACGAGTTCAAGCCGACCCGTCCCCCGCTTCTGAGTCTCTCTCAAAACATAGGTCTGCTGGCTGGAGCCATGTTCTGGGGGTTCGGCTGCGATATCTTCGGTCGCAAGATAGCCTTCAATCTCACCTTAGGCCTGACTGCAGTTTGGGGAATGATCGCCGCGGGGGCTCCCAACTTCGCAGCCATCGGTATCTTCGCGGCTTTCTGGTCTTTTGGGGTGGGAGGCAACCTCCCTGTCGATTCCGCCATCTTCCTCGAGTTCTTGCCAGGCACTCATCAGTACCTGCTAACGGTTTTATCCATCGATTGGGCTATTGCTCAGGTTATCGCGACGTTGATTGCATGGCCTCTTCTGGGGAATCTCACATGTCAACAGGGCCAGACCTGTACCAAATCGAACAATATGGGCTGGCGATACTTCATCGTCACCATTGGGGGTTTGACCCTCGTCATGTTTCTTGTCCGTTTTGCTCTCTTCACGATCTACGAATCACCAAAGTATCTTATGGGAAAGGGTCGCGATGAAGATGCCGTCCGAATAGTCCATGAGGTCGCGAGGCGAAACGGCAAGATAACATCTCTATCGGTGGAGGATCTGAAGGCTTGCGAGCCAGAGGGATACGTCGCTCGAACTGATGCTACCGCCGCGGTCAAACGAAATCTCGAAAAGTTGGATCTCAGCCACGTACGCGTCCTCTTCTCGACACCGCGACTTGCACTGAGCACAGGCTTGATCATGGCTGTTTGGGCTTTGATCGGACTAGGGTATCCTCTGTACAATGCGTTTATTCCCTACATCCAAGCAACCCGCGGCGCCGAAATTGGCGATGGAAGCACGTATGTGACATACCGCAACAGCTTGATCATCGCGGTCGTTGGTGTGCCAGGCGCATTGTTGGGTGGGTGGCTAGTTGAGCTACCTCGACTGGGGCGGAAAGGCACCTTGTCCCTCAGCACAGTTTTGACAGGAGTCTTTCTCTACTGTTCAACGACTGCGCTGACAAGTAACGCGCTTCTGGGTTGGAACTGCGCCTTCAACTTCTCCAGCAACGTCATGTATGCCGTCCTCTATGGGTTCACGCCCGAGCTCTTCCCGACACCGCAGCGCGGGACTGGCAACGCGCTGACGGCAACTTGCAACCGAATTTTCGGTATCATGGCGGTAAGTAGATGAGATTGGCCTGTGGTGCGATCGTGATGCTGATGACAACAGCCCATTGTCGCCATGTTCGCCAACCTCAAGACCTCCGCCCCAGTCTACACCAGTGGTGCCCTGTTCATCGCAGCTGGGCTTTTGGTGCTCTTTATGCCGTTCGAGTCGAGAGGCAAGGCCGCTTTGTGATTGAAGCGGGTTGCGATTGTTGTTCTGTTGTTTTCTGATCATACTCAGACATCATAGAGACCGGTAGAAATGCGACTTTGGAGCTGCGCTCTGCAGGCTGACTGGTACAATGCGCCGCGTAGCAAACAGCTTACCCGGATATCTGGCTCAACAAGCAAACGCGTCCGGTCGTCGGCCGCAGCGATATAGCAGCGGGTGAGGTTGTTGACGACCGGCCCGGACTGTGGTCACTCTCCGCGGGCACGGCCAGATGCATATCTGCTGATCCATCCCCAACCAGCACAGCCGGGCTCTTGGCGAGCGCGGTCGGGAGGTCAAGTCCCGACCATCGGCACTGCAGTATCGGAGCGTGGAGCAATTGAGATTCAATCAAGACGTCTCATACGTCAATGGCAAATGAATTATTTCGCTACGGGGCCCGAGGTCTTGGCACCATGGGCCGCCGTTATCTTGCCCACGGGGCTCCCCCGCTTTCCCCTCACACCTGCCACCGAGCTGCCTCATCCAGTTTCGTTGCCAATGTTCACGCTCGCCGCGATGAATCTCCACCTCGCACCTCGCTGACCATTGACGCTCCTGTTATCGGGCGTTTTGTTCGCATATCTCAAATGACCAATTGAAAAGCCTCCGAATGATCTCAGCCAAGCCCTAGTCATGCCAGGAACAACCTTTTGCTATGCGTCTGTGAGCCATTTTGCGCCGCCGGCAACGCCGCGATGTGACGGCGGGGGATGTATAAAGTTTGCGTAAAAGCCGTTGACAGCCGCCGCGGGTTCGGACCGTCAACTTTCAGCAGCACCTGAGCTACTGGAACTTCAGACGCCGTGCGAAATCGACAGCATGTTGCCGACATCTCGTCTTGGCCTCATTGGCCTCTCGCTGCTCGCCTCAGCGGAAGCCGCCAAGTACGGATACAACCATGTTACCGTCCGCCAAGACAGTGATGCCATCGCCGCCAACTTCCAGGCCATCGAGGGTGTGGATTTACTGTCGCCTGCGTTTCTGAGCCCGGAGACGATCCCAACCGGCTTCGCCGAAGGCACGCAGGGACCTACTGCGGATGACGTTCTTGGTAAGATAGCTAGACGATGCCGTCGTAATTGTGCAAAGCTGACCACCTCAAAGACACCTTTGTTCAAGATCTCGCCGACAAGAACAGCTGGTTGACCTACAACAAAGCGAACTTCACCTCGGAGGAGGGTCGCCCGTTTCCCTACCTCCACCTCACCTCAGGATCTGCCAAGTCTCGGAGGGCAGCCAACTCGACCGGCAAGGTGCGCGTCTGGCTTCAGGGCGCCGTCCACGGCAACGAGCCTGCCGGCGATCAGTCCATGCTGGCTCTGCTGGGTGCACTTGACGCGAACCAGACATGGACGGCCTCGCTTCTCGAGAAGCTTGACATCGTCATTCTGCCTCGCTACAACCCCGACGGCGTCTTCTACTTCCAGCGCACTCTGGCCACCAACTACGACCCGAACCGCGACCATGTGAAGCTCGCCCGCAAGCAGACGCGCGACATCAAGTCCCTCTTCAACGAGTTCAACCCCCACGTGGCCGTTGACATGCACGAGTACAGCGCCACCGCCCGTTACGGCAGCTACTACCACGCCGCCGACGGTCTCTTCTCCGCCGCGAAGAACCTCAACATCCATCCCGACATTCGCTCTCTGTCCGAGGAGCTGTTTGCCAAGAACATCGGTTCCGCAATGGAGTCTCGCGGCCTGCGCTGGGAGCCCTACGTGACGGGATCCACCAGCACCAACCCCGAGTTCAAGCCCACCTTCGCCGAGGCCGGTTCCGACGCCAAGATCGGCCGCAACGCCATGGGCCTCACTCAGTGCGTGACTTTCCTGATCGAGATGCGCGGCATCTACCTCGCTGATCAGGAATTCCAACGCCGCACCGTCGCGGGTCTGACCATGGCCTCGAGTGTGCTGCAGACTGCTGCCGACAACGCGGACAAGGTGTACACCACCATCGAGTCCTCCATCGCCGACTTCAAGACTACCGACGCCGAGATCATTGTCACCGACTCCTCGCCCACTGTCCAGCGCACCTTTACCATGGTGAACATCAACAACGGCTCCGTCGTGCAGGTGCCCATCAACTTTGGCTCAACAACCCCCGTGACCGCCAACATCACCCGCGCGCGTCCCGAGGCCTACCTCATCCCTGCATCCTGGGCCGACCTCGCCGAGCGCCTGCGTGTCGGCGGACTTGAGGTTCAGACCCTCGGCGAGCCGTACAAGGGCACCGTCGAGGCTTACACCATCACCTCTGCGGAGTTCGAGACCGGATACTACGAGGGCGTCGTTCGCGCCACCGTCACCACGGAGCCTCTCACAAGGGAGGTTGATCTGCCTGCCGGTAGCTTCCTCGTCAGTACGAAGCAGAAGAACGCCGCGCTGGCCTTCGTTGCGCTCGAGCCCGAGAACATTGACTCGTATGCGAGCTTCAACATCGTGCCCGTTGAGGAAGGTGACGAGTACCCCATCTACAGGGTCCTCGCTTGAACAGGCTTAATCTCAGAACTAATGTAATTAGATATTGACTAATAATATCAACGACGTTAAGAACATCTCATCGTACATCATGACAGGGTCACTCATTCGCCGCTCTAGACAAGCATTTGCCTCCACTCAATCTCTCCCACATCCTCCTTCCCCGTCATGAACCGGATCCCGTTCCTCAGAATCGTCGCGAGGACTTCCATCTCCGCCTCGTCCCGTGGCCCGTACACCATGATGTACGAGTCCGCCATGTGGAACCGGTTCGCGAAGAACGAGGTGCGCGGGACGGAGAGGCGGTGACGCTCGGCCCAGCCCTTTTCGATGGCGAGTTTCGCGTCTGCCGGGGAGAGGTACATGTGGATCGACAGGTCGCCATGGTGGTGGCCTATCTCTCCGCGGGCGGTGCGTGCTGCCTCCGGGGCGGATTTGGTGAGGACCTGGGGTGCGACGAAGAGGGCCGGGTTGAGCCGTTCGTAGAGCGACTTTTTCGTTTCGAGGAGGGAGGGGTTTTGGGTTGCTGCGTTTGTGAATAGGTTTTGTATGAACTGCGTCGTGTTAGCTTCGCAACGAGGATATGGCTGGTGGGCATGCGTTACCTCTCCCATGTTCTCCGGCGCATGCTGGCTCAGCTGCCTATGCGGCACGATACCCCCCAACGCCGCCCTCTCGCCCTTCCGTCTGGGCAGGTCCTTCATGTCCTGGTGGTATCCTTCGCTGGGGTAGTCGCCCGTCCATGTCGCGGAGCTCTTTGAGAGAGCAAAGGGGCGGATGCCGATGGTGACCATGAGCCAGCCGGCGAAGTTGTGCGGCACGCCGCCCGGGCCGAGTGCGATGTAGGCGCGGTAGTCGCGGACGGCCCAGATCAGGAGGGATGTGGTGAGCGCGGCGGTGACGGATGTGAGGGCCGGCCGGCGGTAGAGGGTTGTTGTGAGATTTGTGAGGGTTTGGGATGACATTGTGATGTGTTATGGGTCGTGCAAGTATGACGGCAGGATCTTGGTTGACGATGAAAGAGCTGGGAATGGCGGCCGTTTGTGGAGTTGGCGAGATGAGCAGCTTAATATGAGATCGGGATCACAAATTGATGTTGAAGGAGTTCGAAAGAGGCGCTTTTGGGGAGATGAGATTGGAGGCGGTGGCTGACGTAGCACGATTCGCATTCGCGACTTGGTGAAGCGCGGGCGCGAAGGACGTCCGGGAATTGCGGGGTTAGTCAGCCCCGCTCAGATCGGACGGGGCCGTGCTTTTGGGGCCGGTGCGTTGTGGGACTTTATCGGTGTCGGAGACCGGGAATTCGGCCGAGAAAGATGGAGACGTTGTTCAGTTTTGCATGTATGAATGGATCCCTCTGGCTTACCCTGTATATCATGTTCTCAATGTGAGGCTGAATGACGCCTGGCAGAACTGAAAATGTATTCCATCCCGTGCCATCATCTGTACATAGAGAATTGAAGAAACGTCAGGGGCCCTTGTCAACACCAAAAGACAGCTATCCACTACCTATGGGAGTGAATAAGGAGGATCTGCTTGTCTGCATCTCATCGGCTGTTGGAAGAATTTGCCTCGCAAGATTAGCAGAGAGATAAGCGGTTTTCTCTGACTCTACTTAAACGCAAGATTCACCATTCAGCACAGAAAAGTGTTGGTATCAAAAGAATTGTCTACTAAGAAAAAAACCTACACGTGCGCTATGCGGCAGTTCGACGACAGCAAAGCTCCCATATTTGCAGCTCATCAAGTCAGTTTGCCTGTTCATTCCCTGAATCCTTTGCATATCCTTTTGCGCAAATCTCCCTATCTGCGTCCGACCAGTGGGACGAAGAATGGGTGCCTGACACCCTGAGAGCCATATGGCGCTTTCGCGAACATGCATGGTCATGAAGCCGTCAAGGTCTCGCTGATTAGAGTCAGAGTACAAAACTTTGAAAGTAATGCGGACACGTGCAAGGGAAATTTTCAAAAACATCATGCCACTTGTCAAGTTCTATTTCTTGATAGCCCCGGGAATCTCTGCGAGTACTCGCCACTTTCCACAACTTGAGCAACCATCCGCTTCCCACAGTCGCTAATCCACAACCATTTGCATCAATACCAACTTCTACACAATGGAGTCAACTATCCGACAGAAACCTTCGTTCCCGGGTCTTTCCATTCTCGACGTACCAAACGATATCCTTCTCTGCATCTTTGACTTCCTTGACCTTCACGACCTATTCATCCTATCACGGACCAACCAAATCTTTCGCAACCTCACCAAAAGATCTGTGAGGAAATGGAATGCCGACGTCTGCAGTCTTCCTTTGAATGAAAGATACCGTTTCTGGACAGTTCTGGGCTACACTCGGCCGGATCATTACGTGTGCGAAGACTGCTGTCGATTGCACCGCTTCGGTATTCGTCACCGTTATTTCGGACCCGTTGCCCAACCCCGGAACAGCGGCAGACCATATCAGCTACCCAGCTGCAACCCCGCCAAGACATCCAGCGCCAACATTGACACGCATGCTTATCGCCACGCGGACATTCAAATCGCCTTGAAGTGCCATATGAGAGGCCTGTTCGAAAACCAGCTTTACAAACGAGTCATGGAGACGCGCAGAGACAGATTCCAACCGGACTATCTTCCGCTTGGCAATCTTTGGGCCGTGAAGGAGTCTGTCCCGAAGATCGTCCGTGGAAGGTTTCTCGTTGCGAGAGAACTGACGAACAATGCAATTGCAAGGAGTACACTAAACCTCCGTCCCATCTGCCCTCACGAACATGGATACGGTGAACACATTGTTTCTCGTGTTCTACCTCGACAAGCCCGAGTTGCTGTTAGTCTCTACAGTCTACGGCTCCCTGCACCCATTGCGCCGCCGCCTCCAACGCCCACTTCCAATACAGCTGCGGATTTCAAGCGTGCCGTCCTTTCCGCAGAGAGACATCCGGGATGCGAGTTTGTTGGATCATGTGACCGCTGTCCAATTGATTTTGCTGTCGCCGTCAAGGGTGGACAGACGTGCGTTCGAGTTTGGTGCGACTACGGGTCCTACGGAACCCCGATGAATCTCAGCTGGAGGGTACATGTCAGCTGTCAGACCAATGATGACACGCTTGGTCCGACCTTAAGCCACGAGCCTGGCTCAGTGCGAAGAATGTTTGAAAGAGGATACTAAACTGTGCAAGGCAGTATCTCTAGTCGAAGTCGGACTCCGGGAATGAACAGCTCGTGTCAAGGTGTCAAGCTGTTCAATAGAGTTTTAGACACCTCGTGCCACAGGCATGGTCATTCTGAAGGTAGTTACCGCATGATAATCCATGTAATTATAGTTTTGAGAGCACGAGCGTCTATAGTTAACTATTCTTTTTCGCCCAGCCGGGACGTCTTCCGGACTAAGTGAAGCCTTGCATGATGTGATGTCAGTCAGGGAGATCTTCTGAGTATCCGAACCGCAGCCACACGTAAACTAAGGACGTCACCTTTTCCAGCCTTGCAGTCATATCTGGGACACATTTGCTACTATTTACTTCTTCCCAATCTTCATCTTTGACCGTGATGCTGGTGAGGGCTGACTGTCACCCTTGATAAATCCGTCTCTGTAGAGTTTGCTCACAATGAGCTCACTTCTCCCAAGTCAAGTACCCTAATACACTCTCGTCGGTGGCCCGTTTTCATCACAGACGGGCTGTGTCTCCAGATGTTGTCAATCTGCGGTTGTATCATTCTCGCATTGACATCCTACTACAATTTCTGGAGAAGCGCTATTCGGGACACTTGCGTTTTCTTCGTAATCAGCATAGAAGAAAGTTGAATAGAATAAGCCAATATACTCCGGTACAGAACGTGCAAGTCTCGTACTGGCCCCTATCGCCGCCCAAGCATCACCATCAGGTCGTCCTGGCCTCCAGTCAACGTCTCTCGGTACCCCATCTCCATCGACCGAAAAAGGCATGTGGCGTGTCGGCTGCCTCTCATATCGCCCTCCTCGTCCCTTGCCATCGGCCTTGGGCACGAGGGTAGTGCCCCAGTCCATCGCCCGCAAGTCCTTCACGTCTAGAACCCAGGTTCCGCGCCAGTTCTCTTCCTCTTCAACCACCTGGGCCAGTCTCCAGGAGAACTCGGAATTTGGGTGATACACCCATCCCTTTTTGGCCCCTAACGTCGATCTATGTTTAGGAGCTGTATGGGCCTCGGGGCTATGGCAGGTACACGCGCAGCAGGTGACTTTGTTGTTGACTTTTGAGTTGTTGACTTTTGCGTCGGTTTCGGCGTCGAACTTAATGTCGGCCTTGGTGTCGACCAGAACCTCAGTGTCGACCAGGACCTCGATGTCACGTTCCGGGTTTTCCTTCTTGATGCCGATGATACGGCCAAGTACGGCGAGGCATTTCTTTGCACGGTTCATCGTCGAAGCTGTGTAAAATGTTCCCCCTGAAAGATTGTGTGGTCGTAAATTTGCCCTTGTTGGTGTTCATAGGTTAGCCAAGGGTAATCACTAATAACCTTCAAGTACGATTGCTTGATAAGGTAGATCATGAGCTGGTGGGTATGTACTGCTTTGAAAAATACTTCGGCGTCGTATCGTATAGCTAAGTCCGTAGCGTCCGGTGAAATCTGCTCGGGGTGGGCGAAGGAGATAGATAGTGGAGTGGTGGTAGTTCTGCCTCGTGCGCCTGGTAAACGTAAGGGTTTGAGACGTGTTGAAACCGCGTATGTGTTGCGTGCTTACTATCCAGCTGAGGTAGCTATCTAACGGAGTTTAAGCTCGCTGTTGCCTAGCGCCCGAGAGAGAGGAAAGAGTAACTTCTATCTTAAATACGGGTTTTACTGTCCTGGTGGTACAGGTGCTTCTCTTCGGACGTTGGGGATACTTACGGTTTCGAGGTAAAGTCTTCGAGTCTTCGAGGCAGAGTCTTTCTCGTAGAAGTTGGCTGCTATAAGGATGTTTTCGAGGCAGCAGCCGGCTTTTATGCCTTCTGGCAAGGTTCCCAAGGACCTTGGTGGAAGGTTCAGGGCATCAAAGGAGTCATCGCCGTCATGTGTGTTCTGGCATGGACTGTGAGCGCTGGAGGTCTATTGTTAGCGACCGCGCTGATTTCTTCGTCCCATTTCAAAAGCCAACCGTAAGTTGCATCAAAATCCATATAAGAGTGCCAAATGACGGAGAATGTGCAGCCGGAAGAAGCGTTCTGGTGGAGTCGGGGTCGAAGTTTTCCACGGACTAGATAAACCGCACAACTTGATTGCAGTGTCTATCTGCGTCAAGTTGAGAAATTGTTAAAACTTTGGTTTCATTCCATCTCAAGGCTTTGTGAATGCCCCTCGAATGACACTTTGGGATATAATGTATGCACTTGCGAATCGATCACGTGGATCAAAGTTCCAAGAGTCTTGAGCAACACCCCTTGTGGGCTTTACCTTGATGGTAACATGGTCGTAACTGAACGTTCAAACAACCTTTACGTCTTTTGGAGCCAAAAGATCCTATATAACTCGTTGTGGTGGAAGAAACTGGCCAAAACCTGCCCATTTACCACCATAGCACTCGGCGATTTGTTTTTTCTGCAGTCCTCATCTGCCTGTCCCATTGAACTGCACAGTTCAGTACTGACTAGCTATCATGAGCTGGCTCAAATGGATCGAAAACGTCAAAGGTTGTGGTGGGAGACGAAGAGTTCGCATCCGAAACCTAGCGAATTATTCAAATATTCTTAGCCTTCCCCGCAACGTCTTCTTCCTCATCACGCATCAACTCGAACTACACGATATTTTCATTCTGTCGCAAAGCAATCCCGTCTTACGAAGCTTCACTCATAGACACTGGGCAACCGAAGTCTCCACGCTCCCAAAATCTTAACAGCTCGAATTCTGGACAGGACTGGCGTACACCCTACCGAACCACTGGGTTTGCGATGTATGTTGTTGCCTCCATCGTCTTCCCGAGTCACATGTGCCTCACAAAAGACTATTGCCAGGCTGTTCTCATGAACAAGGGCGCGGGCTCGGACGTGTTTACAATATTCATCACTCGCACATCCAGATTGCTTTGAAGCATCAGATGAGAGGGTCGCCTTATGGCAAGCGCTTCGTGGAAATCATGGTGCCTTACAGCTGGTCGGATTCGTGGGGAAGCAGTCGACGAACCTACGAAGCGGCCCCAAGAATTGTTAACGGAAGATTTCTTCTGTACATGGATTGGAAATTTACGAGCTGTGACTTCCAGTCAACATTCTTTGTCTACGGGTTGGCTGCGAACAAACTCTGTCCTCACACAGATGCGCTGTCAATCTACCAGAATGACATCCGTCCTAGCATGGATGTTCGCAGCCACTGGTCGCGCGCAATATCCAATGAGATTGCTAACTTTGAGCAAAGTGCTACCGCAGCATCTTCTAATTCAGCAGCAACTTTCTCCGGCTCATGTAGCCGTTGCCCTACTGACTACTTCGTCACGGTAGATGATGACGATGACATATTACGGCTCCAACTTTGGCAAGACTTTGGGTCGTATGCGTCTCCTGATAACCCAGATTGGACGGTGCACGTACGTACCGACAAAAACAACGAAATGGGAGGTCCCTCGTTGTATCACATACCCGGTTCAGTCTGCGAAGCATACGAAAGCTTCGATGCTACAGACACGAACTGCTGACAAGTGAGCAACTTCACTATCAATACAACGCGCTTTGAATAGGCTAGGCATGCGAATATTACGTACATTCGCTGTTCGTAATCGAGTTCAGGCGGACTCCGTATTGTTACGTCGCGAGCTTAGTTCTGCAACCACATCTGAGCATCGCCTCAAAGGAAGAGAGAATAATCTAGTCAATATCACAGGATGTCGGCCCTGTCCCATCGTTTTGTCATCATTTGCGTGCTGAGCGACGAGGACTGCTGCCTGGCATACCCCGGGGACTAATGTGTTGATGTCTAAGGCAATCCCACGGTGTGGGCGGTGCTAAGTTACGGACCTTCTCAAAGCGGCCTGGGCGCGAGTGCATGGGTTAGCTACGACGGCATAATGCAACACAATGGCAGGGGCAGTAGTATAGGTCTTCTACATTTTGGAAGGGGCCAGGCCAGGCCAGAAGTGCATTTATGCCGATACAAGGGACGCAAGCTTGAAATTTGTGCATACCACAACTCAGACGCGGAAAGATGGCACAGTTGGTTGATCAAATATGCGTTAGACAGCGTTGCATTTGACTAGCCAACTTTGGAGTTGCCATACTAGCAGGGCGGACTTTTCTGGAGAGGTTTGCAATGTACCTAAGCTGTGATTGGCTGGCTCGCTTTGATCTCGGTATCAATGTCTGTATAGTTGCAGAAAGAAACGTTCTGGGTTCACATTGGCTCCCTCGCTCTGTTATGGGGCTCTTTAGTCTGTATAGCTGTGGATAGGATGGGGTTTCTCTTCCTTCCTAACCCATTTATAGCCATTTCACGAATATCAAGTCTCTTGACTGCAATCCTCAAAACTATAAATACGAGGCCCTTCATCCTCTAAGAACGCTGATTCCTGTCATTCAGACTCCAGACAGCTTCTCCAATCCAGCTTCTGCGTTGGAAACTCAAGATGCACTTCTCCACTATTGCCGCGGTCGTTCTCGCCACCCTGTGCGCCAGTTCACAGGCATGGGAAGGTAAAACAACCCTCTCCTTGGCCTTTTTCTTCTGCGTTCTGCCTGCTAGTATCCGGTTTCTAACTCAAAGCTCCCAATTCGATTAGTCGTTGCATACGACAACGTCTACGGCTGCAATGCCAACGGCAATACGAGGTACCGCTCTATCACGGGCGCCTCCAGCCTCACGGGATGCCAGACGTTCGACCGTGACATGCCCGGCACGGGCTGCCGCGAGTACCAGAACGGCGGCGCCACCAACGGCGGATGCGTCTCGGGGTCGTTGATTCCCATGTCCGTGATCCTGCGCGGCGGAAGATGCGTCATCTTCGACGAGCCTGGGTGCCAGGGCAGGTATGCCGACAGCAACGGCCCCGTCAACGGATGTAGCGACTTCCGGAACTATGGATGGGGCAATATTCGCTCTTTCTGGTGCGCTGGCTGTAAGTCTTCCTTGCCCTCGGTCTGCTCCAAGACAGCAGTGTTGATCGTTATGTGATCTGTAGAAACAGGATGGCAAAGTGCGTCACTAAAACCTCAGGTTTTCTTTGAGTTATGTTTGAAAGGAGCCGAAGGTTTACGCGAATCATTCAGTTGAAGATTATCTAGTTTCATTCCACAACTGAATAGGACTCCGTTTGCTGTGCTAATTTTGAGATATGACCTCTCTCCCATGAGATACACATGCTTACTCAAATAAGTTGAGAAACAGCAGATGTGGACTGCATTAACGAAATAATAACTCCCCAACATAGGCAGTCCTTCGCCCGCAAAGTGAATCTCACTGAATAATGATTTTGTTATTCCAGAATGCCGAAGGCTCCAACTTCAATTCATTTCCGCCTTTTCAATGTGTTCGTCGCCATTCTCAGCCAAAGTAATCTCCCGCACTCTGAAGCTATCATCCACAAAACCTACCTAGATTTTGAAAATGTTGCAAACATGCCCAAGAATGTCAGTCGAAAGCCTCACAATCTAATTACAAATCCAATCAACCGCCTCAATATCTCGGGACCGAAAAGCCGCACGATCCCAATCCTTGTCAATCCTAGCCGCAAAGTTTCCACGTTTTCTAGCACACGGCCCCTTCCTTCATGTAACAGCCACCGGCGTTGATAATGAACCATAGGCTTTTCACAAATAAAGATTTGTGGTTAATCCTACTCTTCATCCTCTTCCCTCTCCCAACATAAGGAGCTCGAATCGCACAGAGGTCAATGCGAGACTTCCAGGAACTACTACTCTAATGGGTGTGTAGCTTCGGCAACCATCCCACACCAATGCACCCGAGAGCAAAACGGAAACTCAATTCCCCCATCGTCGGATTCGGATTTCTCGAAATCTCCAGCGCAGGCAATATTTCTCCCTCATGACGCCAATTACTCTAATTTGTGTAACCGAGTACTCGGGAACCATGGAGCTTCTTTTACCAAAGGCAAACGCGCCAGTTGCCTTTAAAAACCAATGTCTCATGTCAGCTTCTCAGCCTCAACGCTTGGCCTCCTCGTACCCAGCCAGAACCACACCTTATCTTCACGCCTGACACCCTGCGAAAGATCTGTCAAGGAGAAAAGAAGAAAAGAAGAAACAATTGTCTTTAGCGCGAACGGGCCGTAAACAACGCCAAGTGCGCATACGTGTAAGCGCTGCTGCGTTGGAAAGACACTACTTTAGACCGGGCCTCCCAACCCGCCCCCGACTCCCTGGTGCCGATCCTCGCGCGGGGAGGTCAATCCACGCAGCCGAGCGGGCCGCAGGTGAGACGGCCCTCCTCTCGGCGAAAACAACACACACAACACGAAGTTGTGAGTCCCTTTCGTCATGCGCTGCGCTATTGCGTTGCTACCTGCCGGTAGTGGTAGTCTGGATAGATCATGTCTTAGTTGATTTGGCATTTTGCATTTGTGGTTCGGTGCTTATAAGTCATGAGGTCTCCCGCACGCATCCAGTCTGCTCATGCTGTCACTTTCAACGAGACCAGATTTCCTGACTTGTAGTATAAGGTCTGAGCGATACTCAACACCATGCGGCACCACTTTCTCCTCTTCGCCGCCGCTGCCACGGCAACAGCAAAACACGGCAACGACACGAACCCGCCAAAGTTCCCGGCACCGTTCCCGTCGCCGTTCCCGGTAGCGACGATATCTTCCGGCGTAGTGCAAGGGTTGGCGACGTCCCTCCCCGATGCGCCGCACGTCGTGAACAAGTTCCTCGGAATCCCGTACGCCGCGCCGCCGGTCCGGTTCGCGCTGCCTCAGGCGCCAGAGCCATGGATGAGTCCCTTGAATGCGACTGTGTTCGGGGCGTCATGCTACCAGAACTTTGTCAATAACTGTACGAAAAAAAAAAGCGCTCGTATTAGAGACACATGTGCTGACAATATCCCAGCCGTTGCTACTCGACCCGAGGTCACGGAGGCGCTCTACAACAACCCGCCAGCGCCGGAGAGCGAAGACTGCTTGAAGATCAACGTCTTTGCCCCTGCTAATAGGTCTCATAGAAATAACAGCTCGCGTGCAGTGCTGGTCTTCATCCCCGGCGGGGCGTTCCAGATTGGCAACGGCAGAGCCGACCTGTCCGCCTTTGCGGCTTACGAGAACATCGTCGCCGTTGCTTTCAACTACAGAAACAACAGTTTGTGTCACCGTATCAGGACCGACTTCTGCGTATGCTGATCAACACACAGTCTTCGGCTTCCCCGCCTCCTCCCAGATCCCCGTCACAGAGCGCAACCTCGGCCTCTACGACCAACGGCTCGCCCTCGACTGGGTCCAGAAGAACATCGCCGCCTTCGGTGGCGATCCCTCAAAAGTCACGATCTGGGGCCACTCCGCCGGCGCCACCTCCGTCGACTACCTCCTCCGCTCCTACGGCGAAAACGACACAGCGCCAGCCCCCTTCCGCGGCGCCATCATGCTCAGTGGCCAGAGCACTTTCGGCCTCGCCGCGGCCAGCTACCCCACCAACGGCCCGATGTGGGCGGGCATCGCCGCGGCGGTCGGCTGCGCCAACGCGACGGACGTGTTGGAGTGCATGCGGCGCGTACCCGCGCAGACCCTCGTCGACGCACAGCGCGCGACGGGCATCCTGACCGGTCCCGAGCGCGACAACGTCACGCTGCCGTCGCTGCCCGTGGAGGCGTGGGAGAGCGGGCAAGTCGCGCAGGTGCCGCTGCTCATGGGGACGGTGGCGCAGGAGGGGCGCGGGCTGATCAACGACGGAATCACGCTCGATCTGTTCTTCAACACGTACTTGCCGCCCACGCTTGTGACGGCGGCGGCGAGGGAGGGGATTGTGGCGTCGTACCGGGCTGATTCGAGTCTGACTACCGACTTCGATATCGCGGCTGCGATTTACACCGACTACGTCTTTCAGTGTGTAAGTTTCTGCCCCCACCCTTGGAACTCAAGTGTACGATTTTTAGGTGCTAACATGATCATCACAGCCCGCCGCGTTGCTCGCGCAGACGGCCGTCTCCCTCGACATCCCGACGTGGCGGTACTATTTCAACACGACCATTCTGAACATGGTGCCCGAGAACCTCGGCTTTCTCGGGGTGTTCCACGGGTCAGACCTGTTCCTGCTGCTGAGCATCCCCGGCAGGTCGAACTACACGCCGCAGCAGTTTGCGGTGTACGAGTACCTGCGCGACGCCTTTGCGAGGTTCGTCAAGGAGCCGACGAACGGCCCCGGGTGGGCGGCTGTTGGATCGGATGCTGCTCCTCTTGATGTGGTCGTTCTGGGCGATGTTGGCAACGACAAGGCGGTTGTGACGCCGTATAATAGCACGCTTCTTGATGCACGTTGCGCGCTGTATCAGGGATATTATCCGATTCTGCAAGCTGTATTGGGATAAGGTTGCAGAGCCGTCCATGTGTACTGGTGTAGATATATGTAGATAGAATCAATGTGGAATTTTGATAGAGACAGCCTAATTTCCCTGTGTCTGGGCAGCTGCATTTCCTGCGTACTATTGACTTTCATGAGGAGGAGGACGAGAGACAACAACGAAGGACGACGACGAAGGACGACGACGACGAAGGACGACGACGACGAAGGACGACAATGACAACAACGATAACAGCAACGACAATAGTAAAGATACCAGTAACAACAATAGCGACTATAACGGCAACGGTAATAGTGACTACACAGCAAAAGTAGTCGCTCTAGCATATGAAAATCAGGTGTTCTCATGGTTGAGATGTTGCAAGCTCTCGAAGATGCGATTCTCCACGATCTCGCCGCATCTTGTCTGCGTTTCTTTTTCCTGCATGTCAATCTCGTATCCTCTACGACGATGACGAGTGTTTGAGACCATTGATGACAGATGATGGTTGCGCGAATGTCACTTTGAGACAAGCTTAAATCAAAGACTTTCGAGATGCACAACGGTTTCCCGGAAGGAGCGTCAGCAAGCGGGAAGGTGACACTGGATGACAGCGGCGCCAGGACCCAAAGCTTGGAAGTTGCAGCGCGTCTTTCAGGGCCCCTCCAGCTGTGGCTCCCGCTACGTGCAGCCAATCAAAACAGACGCATCTGGTCCAACGAGGTCGGCTGATGCGGCATCCGCAGTGGGTCCTGCAAGTGGAGACGGAACTCAGCAGGTGCAGCCGGCGGTTCGGAGGGCAGCAATTGAACTGGACTGGCGAGACGGACCCCAACTGGAGGGAACCAGTGACTGGAGCCGGGGCACGCGGGCTGCTGCAATGCGAGCCTTCAAGGCTGCATCGAGGCGAGTTCACTGCGCAGTGAGGTGGCCACCCCCGGCGACCCAGGACCTTCCTGGTTGCCTGTGCCGCTGTTCGCCTGTTTCCTGCCTCTCGTCTTCTGCCTTGATTCAGCGAGAGGGAAAAAGGGGTGGGCTGGATGACTCTTGCTTCTGTGGTTCTCGTTCCTCTTGCTGGTGGTCTTGCATTGCCTACCATTTCACCTAACCCGCCTTATGTAACCCATCCCAACAGGCGAAAGTGCCCCGTTCAGCCGGGCAATTCCCAGAGTTTCGGGGTCCTGGGTCACGAAGGTCCACCGCCCACGCCCAGGTGCGCGCTCCACTTTTCCCACAGTCACGTCCCGGGCGGCAGGTCCACGTCCTCGCCCGAAAAATCGCCTCGTGTCCGTCTCGTCTCACTCAACCTTCAACCTCTCCCTCCGTCCCGAACCCTCTCCACCGATCATCAATCACCACCACCACCACCGCCGTCGCCTCCCAGCTGCCATGCTCCGCGGCCCTCTGACACCAAGGAACCGGCCTTGTTAGAGAGCATCCACTCGCTACGACTGCATATTTTCTCGACAGCGATTCCATCCCACCATCGCATGCATTTTAACCCCCGCCTCTGCCTAGCGCCAGCCTGAAAACTGCACACGACCTGGCCTGCCTCCGCCGACCAAAGGTCACGCGCAAACCTCCCTCCCCCCCGTCCAGCAAGCCGACGCTCGCCCGTCGCAGACACCGTCGCCGCCATGCCGATCCTCGGCCGCAAGGCCGCCAAACCCCCCAACATCCGCGTCGAAACGAGGGCCGCGCCGCCGAAGCCGCGTCCCAAGCTCCCGCACTCCCTCTCCGCCGCCTCCTCCGCGAAGGCCTCCCCGCGCGCCTCCCCGAACCCCCCCGTCAACAAGGCCCTCCTCGCCCGCAAGAAGAGCGCCTCGCCGTACCCGTCCTCGTCCGACGAGAAGCGCTCCGTCGAGCGCAAGCGCAAGGTCGACAGCGCGGGGCCCTCGCAGCCGAAATTCGACAGCGACTCCGACAGCGACGTCGAGGGCGACTTCACGAACCTCGAGGTGCCCCACAAGCGCCAGCGTCTCGCCGATGGCCAGCTCGTCGACACCAAGCGCGTGCTCACCCGCGCCAGCGCCTTCAAGGAGGGCCTGCGGGACCTGAGCAGGCTGATCCACGCCGCCGACCTCACGAACCTCAAGACCTGCCCCAAGGCCATGCGCGTGCTCGGGGCCACGGAGCAGGACGACGTCAGAGTCAGGCTGCAGTATCCGAGCATGTACGGGCCGGAGAAGTGAGTCCACAAGCTTTGCGCCTAACCGGTCACTTTGTGTTTGCTGACGAGTCATTAGCTACGAGCTGATATGGGAGGCGGACAAGATCAACTCGATTGAGGACATTTTGAAGGTGGTGCAGCACGTCGCCGATGTGTACCTCACCGAAAAGCAGGCGGAGGAATTTCGCGACCCAGACACCGGCTTCATTCGCAGGCTGACGAGGGCGAGAAATACCAACGACTTGCGTGGATTCAAGACAGCTCTTCAAGATGCGAACAGGAGGATCCGTGCCCTCGCTGCCGACGGCACAATACGCAAGAACTTGGACAACATGCATGGACTGCCGCGCGATATGGTACACTTTATTCTGCGCCAGGTGTACGAGCGCACCGTCTCACCAAACGTGGAGAAGCTCAAGCAATACAAAAATGGCACCGACAACGTGTACGGCGAGCTAGGAGAGCTATTCATCTCCGAGGTCTTGCAGGAAAAGACCCGCATGACATCGGACCAGGTCTTCATCGATCTCGGCTCCGGCGTGGGCAACGTCGTCTTCCAGGCCGCCCTCGAGATCGGCTGCGAGAGCTGGGGCTGCGAGATGATGGAGAACCCATGCGACTTCGCCGAAGCCCAGGAGAAGGAGTTTGGCGCCCGCTGCAAGATGTGGGGTCTCCTGCCCGGCCGAGTCAGACTCGAGCGGGGCGACTTCACTAAGAATACTAGGATACATGACGCGCTCAAGCGCGCCGACGTCTTGTTGGTGAACAACCAGGCGTTCACGCCCCAGCTCAACAGCGCGCTCGTCAACATGTTCCTCGACCTCAAGACCGGCTGCAAGATCATCTCGCTCAAGTCGTTCGTGAACGATCAGGGCACGCGGAACCAGAATGACGTCGCCAACAACATCCTCGAGGTCGAGCATCTCACGTACGGCCAAGGCTACGTTTCGTGGACGAACGCCGGAGGCTCGTACTGCATCTCGACCAAGAAGTAGACTACCAGGCATTCCTTGTCAGCATACATCGAAGCGTTGTATGATGTCCTACGGGACTTGTCTTCTAGAAAGGGGGGAAACGGCATTTGCTGGATGCATGATGCATTTGTACATTGAAGGCGGGTGAAGCAGAAAACATTATTGGCATAGGGTGAGGAAATAGCGTTGGGTTCATTACCTGTAGAATCTTCTTTTTTTTGATACTCCCATAGAGCGACAGCAGAGAGGCGCACAGAGAGAGCTTCGTAAGGGCGTGAGGTTGTGGTTATCATCGGGTATTCAAACAAGCAAAAAATAGACCGCATCGTCAGCGCTCGTTTGCGAGGTTCATGGCGTCAGCCTCTTGGGCCATTCTCTTCATCCACCGGTCGACCAGCTCCTTGTTTTCCGACTTGACCTTGTCCCTCTCCTTCTCCGCCATGGCCACCTGGAGGTTCAACGTGATCATTTCGTCTTGCACATTCTGCGCCGCGACTCAGCCAGCATTCTCAAACCCCCCTTCCGCCTGGTTACATCGTTGCCAAAACTCACCTCGACCAGCTTCCTCTTCTCGCGCAGCTCGTGCTCGCGGTCCTGCAGCTTCGTCGCCAGCGCCGTCTTCTCGGCGCTCAGCTGCTTGATCTGCTTCGTGTTCTCCCTGTTCTTGCGGCGCAGCGTCTGCGCCTCGTCCTCGGCCGTCTTTGCGCGGCTCTGCAGCGTGCCGTTGGAGCGCAGCGCCTCGGCCAGGTTGAGCTGGAGCTGCGTGACGGTCGGGTCGGAGCTGATTGTGTCTATTTGCGGCGGCGCTTCTTTGCCTGTGGATGATGTGGTAGAGGCTTTCGGGGCGAGTTTGGATTTGAGGAGCTCCTTTTCGGCTTCGAGGGCTGCGATGCGGTCGGAGAGTTGGGAGCCTGGTGGGAAGGGAGAGGGCGTGGTTAGCGCGGGCAGGGAGGGAGGGCGTTCAAGGGAGAGGTACAGAGCTGGACGATTTCGAGGTTGACGGGGTTGTTCTTCTCTTGCTCCCTGAAGGAGGCTAGGTATTCGGTGCGCCAGTCGGGCATTTTGTAGTGGTTTTGGTGGAGGATTTTGAGCGATGGGATGTCAGGGGGGTTTTAGAGGTTCATCTGTCGCTTTTACTGGACGCAAACAGAACAGCCGTGGTCTCTCGCTTTATGAGAAGGATAAAGTCCCGCAAAAGGGTGAATCACTTGGACAGAGTACGGTCAAAAAAATCGGTGCAATGGGCGGCTTGGTGCATGAGGAGCGCTGCATTCCACAGCCAGACCTGTTCCCGGGGCGGCCTGAACATGCGGGTGATGCGACGGGCTGATTCAAGCAAGGCGGAGGAGGGGACATTGCTTTGCTTGGGCTGCTGCTGATTGTCTTATCGGTGGTTGGTGGGGGATGATGACGCAGCAGCTTTCTTCAAGCCCGGAGATTAACCGCCTTCCCCCCGGCAGGCTCCAGTTTGAGGCTCGGGCGACTGATTCGTGGCGCAAGCTCCAGTTCGCTGGGGGTTGGAGCTCCAGCAACGACAGTCGAGCTCCGGTGAGCTTCCTGAGCTCAACTCACAACACACTTACTCATCTCATATCCCATCTCACTCATCCACTACAACATCGAACAGTTCCAAACTCAGCTTCAAGAGGCTCTCAAGCGACAGAATCAGAAGACACGCTGGGGAAAGGGTGCAAATGAATACAATGACATGATGGAAACCGCCCACCCCTCAGCCGGATGGGAAAACGTCGGCGACAAGTGGTACCGCAAGATCCAGCTCTACACCGAAGTCTTCGACCAGGACCTCGACCTCGACAACCACCTCGTCGCGGGCGCCCCCTACGCCGGCGCCCTCGCCCTCCTGCGCGATGACACGAAACTCCAGGCCTACCGCCCCAAGGGGGGCTCCGCCGCCTCCAACAAGCCCGGCATCGACATCTACTCGTACGCCGGCAAGCTCCTCCGCCACATCCCCTGGGACCAGGGCTCCGGCGCCATCAAAGGGCTCGGCTGGGCGTCCCTCGGCGGCGCCGAGGAGCGCCTGCTCGTCGTCACCGCCGACGGCGTCGTGCGCGTCTACGACCTGCTCGGCGAGTTCACCCAGTTCTCCCTCGGCAACGGCGCCGACGACTTCGGCGTCGTGAGCTGCCGCTTCTACGAGACGGGCATGGTCGCCCTGCTCGCCTCCAACGCGCTCGTCTCCGTCACCTCCTACGCCGAGCCGCGCCCGCGGCTGCTCGCCCAGCCGCCCGAGGGCCAGGGCGAGATCCACAGCTGGGCCGTCGTCGCGCCGGACCACACGCTCTCGCGCTCCGTCGAGGTGCTGCTGAGCATCGGCGAGACGGTGTACGTCGTCGACGCCGCCGAGTACGAGGACCGCTTCCTGGACATCGGGCCGTTCAGCCACATCAGCGTGTCGCCCGACGGTCGCCTGATTGCGCTGTACACCAAGACGGGCAAGGCGCACGTCATCTCGAGCGACTTCCAGGAGCGCCTGATCGAGCACGACTCGGAGAGCAGGATCCCGCCAAAGTATGTGGCGTGGTGCGGCTCCGACGCGCTGATTGCGTGGGAGGACGAGGTGCACATCATCGGGGCCGACAACGCCTCGGCGGAGTTCTTTTACGACGGCAGGGTACATGTCATCTCAGGTCAACTTCACCCTCGCACACACATCTCACCACAGACTCATGAGAACTAACACGCACACAGAACACGACGGCGCAAGGCTCATCACAAACGACGTCTGCGACTTCCTCGAGCGCGTCCCCTCCGCCACGGAACAGGTCTTCGGCACCCGCGCAGAGTCCTCCCCGGCCTCCATCCTCCTCGACGCCGTCGGCCAGCTCGAGCTGCAGTCCCCCAAGGCCGACGACTACATCCAGCTCATCCGCGCCAACCTCACCGAGGCCGTCGACACCTGCGTCAACGCCGCCGGCCGCGAGTTCTCCGTCCACTGGCAGAAGCAGCTCCTCAAGGCCGCCTCCTTCGGCAAGTCCGTCCTCGACATCTACAACAGCGACGACTTCGTCGACATGTGCGAGACGTTACGGGTGCTCAACGCCGTCCGCTTCTTCGAGGTCGGCCTGCCCCTCTCCTTCGAGCAGTACCAGCGCCTCACCCCCGAGGGGCTCCTCAAGCGCCTCGTCTCCCGCCACGAGTACCTCCTCGCCCTCAAGGTCGCCGCCTACCTCCGCCTCCCCACCGACCGCATCTACGTCCACTGGGCCTGCGCCAAGGTCCGCTCCGGCGCCGAGGACGACGACACAATCTGCCGCCTCGTCGTCGAGCGCCTCGCCGGCAAGCCCGGCATCTCCTTTGAGGAAATCGCCCGCGCCGCCTACGACGAGGGCCGCTCCCGCCTCGCCACCGAGCTCCTCAACCACGAGCCCCGCGGCGGCCGCCAGGTGCCCCTGCTCCTCTCCATGGAGGAGGACGAGCTCGCCCTCGACAAGGCCGTCGAGAGCGGCGACACCGACCTCATGTACGGCGTCCTCCTCCAGCTCAAGAAGAAGCTGCCCCTCGCCGCCTTCTTCCGCGTCATCAACGCCCGCCCCACCGCCACCGCCCTCGTCGAGGCCGCCGCCGCCCACGACGGCGACAACGCCCTCCTCAAGGACCTCTACTACCAGGACGACCGCCGCGTCGACGGCGCCGCCGTCTTCCTCCGCGAGGCCCTCCGCCAGCCCGACGCGCGCACCGCCTCCGACAAGCTCGCCCTCGCCGCCAAGCTGCTCGCCGACTCGCGCGAGGCCGCCGCCGAGGTGCACGCGCTCAAGGAGGCGCAGACTCTCCTGAAAATGCAGGAGGCCTTCGACCGCGACCTGACCGACACCTTCACGGGGCTCAGCGTCAACGAGACCATGTTCAAGCTCATCCGGCTGGGCTACCACAAGCGCGCCAAGAACATCCAGAGCGAGTTCAAGGTGCCGGAGAAGGTGGCCTGGTGGATCCGGCTGCGGGCGCTGGTTGCGAAGAGGGACTGGGCCGAGATTGAGGAGCTGGCGAAGACGAGGAGGAGTCCGATCGGATGGGAGGTGAGACTACATTTCTTTTTCCTTCTCTCTCATTGTTTTATCACTATTGATATCTACGGGTTGCTGACTTTTTGAGAAACAGCCATTCTATAACCTCACGCTACAAGCGGGCAACCCCCGCCTCGCCTCCGTCTTCGTGGCCAAGTGCACCGGCCTCGAGCCGGGCACGACCATCACCATGTACGAAAAGTGCGGGATGCGCGTCAAGGCCGCCGAGGAGGCGGTCAAGCTCAAGGACGCCGAGGCGTGGGCGCGACTGCTCGAGGCCGCGGGGCGCACCTCGCAGGAGGGCCGGGAGATTGAGAGGCTCGGGGCCGCCGTGTTCAGGAGGTAGCATCCGCACCCGCAACAGACATCATCATGGCTAGCGTTTTCACACTACGAGGCGAGTTTGCATTGTGTTCAGGGGTGTTGGTGACGGTGGATGAGGTCGATCGAGAGAGACATCGGATGAAGGCTACAAGCAAGCATTGCTCTTTATTTTTATCCAACTTCTACGTTTAGAATGGCACATGGGACGGGTGGTAGCGGTTGGGTGGTGTGGTTCGCTAATCTCGATATACATACGTAATCTGAGGATCTGGACAGGTGCAACAACGATGATGATGATGTTGATGTGATGCGAGGTCGTTGGCTGTGATGATTGGTGGTGTGGTTGCTCCAAGATTTCTCTGGGTGGTGTTGGCGTCGCATTGAGGCTGTTGTCCGGGGTCAATCCGGGGTAAGCTGGGCACGTTGGGCGTTGACCGGGGTCATCCCGCGGATATTTGGTGGTGCACTCCACGTCCTGACCTACCTCCGAGGTGGTGGTTGGTTCTGCAAAACGTTATGCCCGAACAGGACTCGGGCCCGAGATGAGGCGGGCACAGAGTTGTCGGAGACGCAGGGCTTTTTGGCTTCGCTCTCGCCTTCAGAATTAATTGCAAGTTCACGATATGCATGCACAAGCACGCGGGCTGTGTTTCTGCTTGCGGTTTGATACTTGTTTGCCTTTGAAAGTGTCTTACATCGCCCGCGGGGTTCATGTAAATGCAGCTCCATCTAAGTGAGAGCGAAAGAGAAACAGAGAACTGAAGGTCGCGTGAGGGGGCCACACGTGGGCACGCCACACGAGACAAGCAACAACCTCCAAGATCGGACTCGTGAGGCTAGCGTCGTGGGTCGTTTTGTCCACGCCAGAACATGGGCAAGCGCTCCAGCTAAGGCAGATCGATGGGCGACGATCCTCCCGTTTGGCACGTTTGACGCGGAGGATATCAGGCCACTTGGGTGAATGAAGTGCGTCCTCTGACAGAGAGCATTAACGGAGGGTCCCAGGTTAGACCCAGGGCGGGATGGACGGGAGGACGTCACGAATCAGGTAGGTTTCTGGGGACGGCCCCTGGGTGAAAGCTCTAAAGCTTTGGAGTTGACGGTCCGGATATACATGGTGTGCGTTGGGCTCTGAACATGTTTGTCCGGGGACGACGCCAAATCGGTCGATGCAAGTTCGTCCTTTTTCGCAGATATAGTTTGCACAGATGCTTGCGGGTGGCAGACCTGGCAGAAGGTTCAGGTTCTGCGACGCCCTAGGGGCAGCTACGATGGAGGGCAAGACGACCACCGCGCCAATCTTGACCGGAGGTGAAAGACAGCCGGCCGCGGTGCTGGGCCCGCGTGGTGGAGACTTCCGAATGCAACATCTCATCTGCTTGTTCGGCAACGGCAGCAGACGTGGCAGACAAGAGAGATCTCGACTTGAACCGGCAGACCGGTTCGCTGGGACAAAGACGAGTTTAGTTCTGACTGACTCTGGGCAACGGATTGGGTTAGGAGACATCAGACGAAAGCGAGGGGTGAAAAGGTCGAGAGGGTTCCGGAGGTAAGTCCGCACAAAGAAGCGAGAGTGGGATGCGGACGGAGTCGAAGGGTCCATCGCGGGCGCGGCCCCGGAGAAGAATCGGAGGACGCATGAAGGTGTGTAGTTGGAGAGTCTTGGCGTCTTGTTTGTTCGCGGCGAGTGGGTGCAGTGGCGAGGCAAGGCGAGGCGGAAGGCGAAGATTCCCCGCCAGTTGACGAGGAACACTCTGCTAACTTGCTAACATTAAGAGAGAGAGAGAGCCAGCAAGCCGGGTGTGCCGGGTCGGGTTCGGACCCGTGTTTCTGAGTGTGCTCCACGCTTTCTAGAATTTTTTCTCTTCTGTGGCTCTGTTCCGCCAAGACGGGGCTCGGTATGTCAGTGTGGAGGGCCAGAGGCAAGGCGGAACGGACGCGTTCCAGAGTTTGCTGGTCTTTTTTCCCTTTGTGGTGTATCAAGCCGCCGTGGGAAGCCGGAGGAAGCTTCGGGAGAGCGGACGACGGACCGGACGAGTCATGGTGGACTGGACGCTCGAGAAGCGACGTTTGAATTTCCCATGGCGGCTGGCTGCCATGTCATTGTGGTAGATGATCGGGAAGGGCGATCTGCCACAGTCATGCAGCGTTCCGACGGTGGTGGTGTTGAGACGAAGAGATACCGTAAATATCTCAAATGAAAGGGGCAAAAAAAGGGAGCCACGATGTCGTGGAAGCTGCATGGGGCGGCCAAGTGGTGATTCCCAGCCATTTGCTGGACTTCCGGCGGGGATCTGAGGAGCGTCCAATGGGTGTCGAGCGCCAGCAAGATTCGACTCGTCAGGTGAGGGACTGGACGTCGTGGTGAGGGACGGGAGTGGTGGGGTCTCGGACGTCTGGACAGGCCTGGGCGATTGCACTCGCTGCGCTCCAGCGAGAGGGTTGGTCGCTATCAGGGAGCTAGCCCGCTGGGAAAAGGGCGCTAGGAGGGCGACTGCGCTAGCGTGAACCCCCCTGGAGATTTAGGTCCCTCGGGTGCGTGCCTGAGGTGGGAGTGGAAGTGGGAGGGCCTCATGCTTCAAGGGCAGCAGCCATCCACCACCTCACGAGGGCAATCCTCGTCGCCGTCGTGCCTGTCGCCGCAGTGCAGGCGTTGGGAGGCGGGCAGTTCATGTGGGAGTGGTGTCAACGGCGAAGCGTCCACGGGAGCCCCGCCAGAGGAGGTCAGCATGGCCCACGGACATGCAGGTGCAGATCCAACGAACCGGCCGGTGATGCTGGTGCCCTGGGAATGGTTGGCCGCATGTCACAATCATTCCCGTCCGTGACAGCGGTGCGGTTGGCGGGAGACAAGCGGGCGGCTGAGTCTTGACGCCGCCGTTGGCGCGATGGGTGGACACTGGATGACTGATGGGCGGAAGGATGAGGTTGAAGATGAGCTGATGATGGGAATCTTGTTCCGCGGGTGTCGTGGGGGCATGGAGGTTGGTGCCGTGGTGGTGGTGGAGGTGACGGTGGAGCATGAGATGGGCAACGGCAGAGCCGGAAATAACGGCCAGTGAGGTGAGACGAATTGAACCCTTCATTCGCCTCTGCCGATTTCTGCATCTGACGACATCTAAAACAGGGAAAGAGGGTTGGTTGGTTGCACGAGGGGAGGAGGAGAGAGGATAGGTTCGGAGACTGCCGCATTCCACGGGTGACGGGAGGCACGGGAAGGAAAGTATCGTGGGTTTTGCGAAGAAGCGACAGGTGCAACTGCATGCCTCGACATGATGGACGTTTCTCGTCGTCTCGTGTTGCAGCCCCGTGCTCGGTGCTCTCTGTCGAATCGCAACGGGCGAGACAAGAAAGAAGCGCGAATCAAAGTGACTCCCAGATTGCCGCGGAGGAAGGTGCAGCGGTGCATGATGCTCGGTCCTGCCTCGCTCCATCTGAGATCTTTCCGTGATCCCTCACCGATGGGCCGGTGTACCTCCGATGCCTGCTCGGAGCTTCTTTCCATCTCCTCGTAGATACATCTACCTGCCTACGCGCGCACGGCTCAGGATTACCTGGGATACCTTATTTCGTCCCCCTGCCTGTTTTTGAGCGAAAGACTTGACTTGACACTGACAGCCTGAGGTTCCTATTCGTGCCTAAGGAAGGTACCGTCCGCTTGCGGCGCCTTCTCTCCGTCAACAACCAGAACCAGAGCCTTCCTTTCTTTTCTCCCAGCCTCCCGGAGCGGGCTGAGACTGAGACCTTTGACGCACATGACCGGGCCATGCCCTGTATCCCGCACCCAGCTGCTCTGTTCCCGTTGCTTCTTCGGGTATTCTGTACAGCTCGATGGCAGCGGCTCGTCTGGAGCACTGATGCCCTGGTGCACCGATGCACGCGCAACACATCTCACGCGCAGGACGGGTTCCGTAGTAGATACTATGCAGTACCTTAGATATTCAAAGTACCTGATGGAGGAGGCTCCGTGCTCTTACTGAGGTGCGTCCCAGTGCAGGGTACGCAGGTACATGCCACACGGCTGCCACTTCCACCCAGACCTTCCCGTCGGTTCCAGGGTCCTTGCTCAGGCTCGGGAATTCGTCAGTGATCGTCGACACAAGAGACAGACAGACGGCCACCTTCCGGACATCTGCCATCATCGGGAGCCACCACCACCACCATCATCATCAACATCACCGTCACCGTCGCCCTCGGTCACGGCATCCCCTCCCCTCCCCTCCCCTCACCACCACCCACCGAACCGGCGAGCGACCGCCGCAGGAGCAGTCAACCACCCCCGACCAGGGCTGCAGGCCGCCAGCGTCCAATCCCATCGCGGCCGCAACCTTAACCCCTGCTCATCAAAAACCAATTCGCCCTAGCCCGGCCTCTGTTTACCGGGCTAAACCCAAGGCAAAGAAACCGACCCTCCGCCCAGGGTGCCAGGCTTCCCTGCAATTATTCAGAGGCTGCACCCTCTCTGGGAGTCTGGGAGACAGTCCTGGAGTCCTGGCCCTCGTTGCGTCTCCTCCTGCTTGCCTCGAACGTCGTCATTATCTCCATCGACGCCCCCCTCTGCGCCGGGCGAGAGAGTGGCACGCGCGCCAAAGAAAACCTGACCGACTGGGCTGGACCCAACCCGGCCACTCGTGTTCTGTTCCTTCTGAACGAATACCCATCCCGTCCTGTCCAGGCCCTTGCAGTTGCAGTTGCAGTTGCTGTTGCTGTTGCTTCATCGACGGCCGGCAGGAAAGCAACATCGACATCACATCAACAACAACAACGACACACCCGAGCATTCGATTTGCATCACCCTTCCTTCTCCTGCAAGCAACCCAAGACCGCTCGCTGCCCTGCCAAGTCGAGCTCGCACGCGAGAAACACCCTCCTAGCTCTTTGCATCCGCCAGTCGTCTCCCGCCTCCCGCAAGGAGGTACCTCGATTCAGAGCAGTCCTCGCCCGCTCTCGAGGTAACCTCACCGACAGCGCCTGCACGCCCATTCCATCCTGCTGTCCGGGCCCTTCCCTACGCATACGCACTTGCCCCGACAGGGACTGCCACTGACGCCTGCAACGACAGAGCAGAATAGAGCGAGAGAGGAGAAAAAAAGTACTCGACGCCCGTCTTCTTGGCCGTCGACCAAAGTACTGGCCCCTTCCCGAATCCAGCCCATATTACCACAGACATTCAGCTCCAGCTGCATCTCGAGCAAGCAGCATTTCTGCTTCTTGCCTCTGCGTCTCCCAGGTTCAACTCTGCTCGGAACCTGAAGCAGCAAACAAGTTGGACCAGCACCAGGCACATCCAATTCTAAAAAGGCGTGCGGCGGCGACCCAGACTAAGAAAGCCGCCTTTCCCCAGTCTCGCCAATCCCGGCCGCCACCTGCTCTGCTCGCTCGTCTACCGACCTAGGTCCGTCTACGGTAGCAGGTCCTTGGTTCTGGTCCATAATATCATCTACCGCCCGTCACCACCACCTCCTCCCAGAGTCTCTCGGACCTCCCTCCCTCTCATCTCTTCGACGATTTCTCCTTCGTCCCTTCGTCCAACCTCCCCCCGTCTCGCCCTCGCCCGTGTTACCTTGCGCCTTACGCTTGCGAATTAAGGTGACCGCCCTGCTTCTGGGGACAATCCGCGACATTCCAAGCAACCGCCTCTGCTATATGCTTGCAGCGTAGCCTGTTTAGCTTTTGGCTCACTCCCTCGCTGCCACCCGTTGCCCTCCCCCTTTCGTCACACGTCAAGTCGCCCGTCGCCCTGGGGTTTCTTATTTCTTTTTTTGATACCCCTACTCTCTTTCTCAACCCTACCCGCATACCGAAAAAGACCCCCAAGGGAATTCAAACAAGTCCACTGTCCAGCATCGTGTCTTGGCTGTTGTTCGAAGTCCAGGGAAGCACCAGCGCCAGCACCAACGGCATACCACCAGACAGACCGCTGCCTGTCCATCTTGCTTTAGGCGCAAGCACTCGCATCAGCTCAGTGGTTCAAGCAAACCGCCTACTGCCTGCTAGTCACTTAGCCAGCCCGCACCCGAAACCCACGAGTCGAGTCGGCACCATTGCAACACACTACCAACTTGGCCTGCTTACCTGCCATTTCGGCCCTGCTGCCACTACCTGATTCTGATTACATTGCCATAGCCCTTTTGGCCCTTTGGCGAAAAAAAAAGGACCAGCACCAATACAGCCCGCCGCCCACTTCTCACCCCCCTCGAAGGCTCAAATGTTTACACAACCAGTCTCATCGCCACCAACCGTGGGCCCCGTGCCGACGTCTGTCACTAATCCCACCTCGCCCTCGGTGCGGTCCAGTCGCTTGCGAGGCCTAAGTTATCTCCGCAATTACACCCAAAATCACCTGCTCTCCAGGGAGCACAGCAGTCAGGGTTCGAGTTCTCCAACTTCGAATTCCCACGCCCACTCCCACTTTCACCACAACACCAACACCAACTCTCACTCACACTCTCAGACCCAAACTCAAACTCAAAGCCAAACCCAGAACTCCCGCACCTCTGCTGCTCGTCCGACCCCGAGTCTGCACCGCTCCCTCAGCTACTCGCCCACATCGGCTCCTCGTCGTGCTGACACCGACCCAAACCTCAACCCGCTCTCCCTTGTCGCCTCACTGCAGGAGCCCCCATCGTCAGTCTCTGCCGCAAACAGATCTTCGACCACACCCTCCTCGCCAGCCGTGGAGCGACCGCAGGTTGATGCGCTCCCGCCCCTCCTCGACGATCCCATCGCGAGCAGCAGCAGTAGCAGCAGCGTTCAATCCGCGCCGCAAGTTGGGCAGCCATCTCAGCCTCACGTCGATACCGAATCGGCCAACATGACGAGAGCACGCGCTTCTACGACGGGCGACGCTGTGCCCAAGGCATCGTCCCCTGTTCCCGACAGCCTTCCCTCGATCCGCTTCTCTGCCTACTACGACCCCCGCGCAACGCGCCCGAGCCTGACGTTCCCGCCCGTATCACGAACTTTGCCTGGCGGCAACGAAATCATTCGGGTTGGCCGCTACTCGGAGCGAGACAACCAGCCGCCCGTGCCTGCCAACACCCCTTCCGCCGCCCCCGTGGGCTTTAAGAGCAAGGTTGTCAGTCGACGACACTGCGAATTTTGGTACGAGGATGGGAAATGGTACATCAAAGACGTCAAAAGTTCCTCGGGCACCTTCCTCAACCACATCCGCCTCAGCCCTCCCGGCACGGAGTCGAAGCCGTTCCCCGTGAACGATGGCGACATCGTGCAGTTGGGCATCGACTTCAAGGGCGGTGAGGAAATGATTTTTCGCTGCGTGAAAATGAGGCTGGAGCTCAACCGTGGCTGGCAAAACAAGCTCAACACTTTCAAGTATGTTTTCCGCCATATGTAATCGATTTCGTGCACTAACGTGGTACAGCATGGCAACACACAAGCGTCTACGAAACATGACTTCTGCCAACTCGGCAAATTCTTCATCGACACAGGACTGTTCCATTTGTCTCAACTCAATCGCGGTATGTAGCCGGCATGCATGCATTGATTCCCCACATCGCGTGCCAGCATAGAGACTAACGATCTTTCAGCCATGCCAGTGCCTGTTCGTGGCGCCTTGCTCGCACACCTGGCATTTCAAGTGCATCCGCTCTCTATTGAATTCCCCACAATATCCCATTTTCGTGTGTCCGAACTGCCGTATGGCTGCCGACCTCGAGGCGGACATTGAGGATCCCGCAGAAGACTGGGAGCAAATGGACGAAGACGAGGAGCTTGAGCAGAAGGAGGAGGCCAAGGACAAGGCCGTGGTTCCAACCGAGCCTCTCCCCGCCCCCGTAGCGGTTTCGGCGGAAAGTTCGCGGCCTGTGTTGCCCGAGATTGGCACCGAGCCTGATGCCATGGATTTCACCGTAGCCTTGGATCGGGCCCGCACCATGGCTGAGATGCCTCCGCCGCAATCAGTCGCTCCCCACGCCACGATCGAGCCGGTCCCGATTCCTTCGGTCGGGTCATCGCAAGCGGCCGCTCCACGTACTGGCCGTGACACCCGGACGCCTTCCCCCATTGGAAACCACTTGACGAACGGTACCGAAGGTCCCATCACCCCGCGTAACGACGCCGGGCCATGGGTATTTGATGGAAGCGCCGGTCGTCGTGCTGCGGAAGCTGCCAACGGGATGAGAAGCCTTGACGAGGCTGCAGAGATGGACGTTGACCGGTAGAACCGGTCCCGGCATGATGAGTCCGTCACGGGCTGCCGAAAGCGAGATTCAAGTTTGATGTTAACGGATATTGAAAGGGCTTCATCAACGGAGTCTAGGAAGAGACCGGCTGCATGAGCGACGCGTAGGATGGTGTAAGGCGTTTTGATGCATTGTGGAGCGGACTCTGCTCGCTAAACCGGAACAGAGTTGTTTTTCATTGTGGCGCTGGCTGGGGCAAGGAATGTTGGGCGGCTGAGATTGGTTCATCCAACAGCGACGGCTTTACATGACCATGGAGCGTTGGCATTCCGGAGGTCATTTATAGCATCACATTAATACAGCGACAACACGGCATAAGCCACCAGATTTTCAAAAATTCGTCACTCCCATCACTCATTCGTGCCATCCGATGTACAAAGGTGCTCATTGCCGTATCTGGGGTCCAGCCTTAAGGGGTTGCTGCTGAGGAATCCATCCTTGAAATCAGTCATATCTCAAAAAGACGGCCAAGATGCTTATTTCGTCTAGTATGTCTCGAGATTCGCTCCTTCGCGAGAGGCTGTCAGCAGGACGAGGAGAAGGGTCCGGATGACGTCTTCCAGCTGCATGCAACGGCTCGTCGCTGATTGGCTCGCACGGCTGGCCAGGGTCCCGATACCTCCGATGGCGATAAGACCGATAAGGAAGATCAAGAATTCCCGGGCGGCAGCAAACCAGCTTTCCGAGAGCAGCGAACTTTTCCCAGGCCCTCGCCATTCGCGGAAAACCCACCCCCACCCGCCATCTCAACCTCAACTCTCCTTCCCCCCCGCCGCCCCGGGTTGACGAATTTGAATACTCCCACCCATACACACAACACACATTGCGATGCTTCGAACATTAGCGACGCGCCTCCCGCGGCGCACCGTCGCCGCAGCGGCGCCGGCCTCAAGACTCACCACTTCCGCACTCCGCACCACCACCCGGGCGCTATCAACAACACCACCAACACTAAAGTCCGCTCCCCGCGGCCCGAAAAACGTCAAGATCGATGCCATCCCCAAGGAACCCACGGACCTCGACGCGATCACGACGCTGCCCAACGGCCTGCGCGTCGCCTCGGAGGCGCTGCCGGGCTCCTTCTCGGGCGTGGGCGTGTACGTCGACGCCGGCTCGCGGTACGAGGACGCCGGGCTGCGCGGCGTCAGCCACATCATGGACCGCCTGGCCTTCAAGAGCACGTCCGGCCGCTCCGCCGACGACATGATCGAGCAGGTCGAGGCCTTGGGGGGGAGCATCCAGTGCGCGAGCTCCCGCGAGAGCATGATGTACCAGGCGGCGAGCTTCAACGGCGCCGTGCCCACGACGATCGGGCTGCTGGCCGAGACGATCCGCGACCCGAACCTGACGGAGGAGGAGATTGCCGAGCAGCTGCTCACGGCGGAGTACGAGATCAACGAGATCTGGAGCAAGCCGGAGCTGATCCTGCCGGAGCTCGTGCACACGGCGGCGTTCAAGGATAATACGCTGGGCAACCCGCTGCTGTGCCCGGAGGACAGGCTGGGTGCTATCTCGCGGGAGACGATATTGCGGTACCGTGATTTATTCTACCGCCCGGAGCGCATCGTGGTTGCGTTTGCTGGTGTCGAGCACGGCGAGGCTGTGCAGCTCGCGGAGCAGTACTTTGGCGACATGAAGGCTTCAGAACCCACGCTCTCCCGCACCGGCTCAGAAACCTCCATCTCAGACGCCTCATCCTTCGCTTCCTCAACATCCTCCTCCTCCTCGCCCTCCCCCGTCCAGCAACCCTCCAAGCTCCTCTCCAAAGTCCCCTTCTTCAAAAACCTCTCCACCTCCGCCCCCGCCAACGCCGACGTCCTCACCTCCTCCACCCCGCTAACCCACGACATCAACGCCCCGGCCCACTACACCGGCGGCTTCCTCTCCCTCCCGCCCCAGCCCCCGTCCAACAACCCCAGCAACCCCAACTACACCCACATCCACCTCGCCTTCGAGGGCCTGCCCATCAACTCGGACGACATCTACGCCCTCGCTACCCTCCAAACCCTCCTCGGCGGCGGCGGCTCCTTCTCCGCCGGCGGCCCCGGCAAGGGCATGTACTCGCGCCTCTACACCAACGTGCTCAACCAGCACGGCTGGGTCGAGTCGTGCGTCGCCTTCAACCACTCCTACACCGACTCCGGCCTCTTCGGCATCTCCGCCTCCTGCATCCCCGGCCGCACCGCCTCCATGCTCGACGTCATGTGCCGCGAGCTGCGCGCCCTCACCCTCGACACGGGCTTCTCGGCGCTCAAGAAGGGCGAGGTCGACCGCGCCAAGAACCAGCTGCGCAGCTCGCTGCTGATGAACCTCGAGAGCCGCATGGTCGAGCTCGAGGATTTGGGAAGGCAGGTCCAGGTGCACGGGCGCAAGATCCCCGTGACGGACATGTGCCACAAGATCGCGGCGCTGACGGTCGAGGACCTGCGGCGCGTGGCGCGCGTGGTCGTCGGCGGGATGGTGGAGAACGCGGGCCGGGGCAGCGGCGCGCCGACGGTCGTGCTGCAGGAGGCGCAGGCGCACGGCGTGAGCACGCATTCGTTGACGTGGGAGGCTATCCAGAATACGATTCATGACTGGCAGCTGGGTAAGAGGTGAATTGAAGTATGAGAGATGTGTTTCAGGGAGATAGATGAGTGCTTGCGCTAGATTTGCTAGACGCGATTAGAATGGCAGAGGCCATTGTTTGTACCATATGAAGAGGAAAGGAGAATCCGTGTAAAAGTAATGGTTGGCAGACCTTCTTTCTTCTTAAAAGACGACAAGAAAAGTTATCATGATTGGGCTGAGAGGACGCCCGGTTAGTTGTAGAAATCTCATGACTTAAAACAAATCACATCTATTGAGAATGCCGTGTAGTTGAGCGAGTGACTGAGACATCCAGGCCGAAGTCACGATAGTAGCGTATATGAGATCAAATAACATCTGTGGGCTGACAGTGATAGAAAAAATGAAAGTCTTTGGTATATTGTATCTGGTCTCCTGTAATAAGTAGTGCGCGAACACCATGCATCAACCCCCCTTCCCTTAATCGTGTAAAAAAGTTCTAGGTTGTTACATCTTGCAAGTTATCAAAACGCCGTCTCCATCTGAATTGTATCCTCCCTGCCAATGACCAATTACGCCTCATACGGTGAAAGCAACCAAAACAAAAGAAACGAGCGCGGCGGTTGTTGGTGGTACATTACAGCTTGGACCGAATAGCCTCAAGCCGGTACTTGACATCCTTCAGCGCCTTGGTGACGGGCTTCCAGTCGTCGAACTGCCTCAGCAGCTCCTCCGTCTCGGACGACAGCTCGGTGCGGACAAAGTCCTCCTCCAGCAGGCCGCGCATGATCCAGGGCAGGTGGTACGGGTTCGGGTTTGCTAGGGAGGACCCGGCGTCGCGGCGGTGGGCGACGGTGGCGGGGACGTTGGGCTTGACATCGGCCGTCTCGAGGGCGTGGGTGACGGCGAGGTCGTAGACCTGGTCGTCATAGTAGAGGCGGGAGTGGCCCTCGCCCGAGTAGAGGCTGCCGGCGAGCGGGGTGGAGAGTTCGCGCACAAGGCCGTGGTCTGAGACGCCGAGGTTGCGGAGTTTGAGTGCGAAGCCGACGAGGTGGGCGATGCTGGCTTGGGTGTTAGATGGGAAACTTGGAAAATGAGAAGAGGTGATGGCACTCACAAGTCTGGGGCGTGGATACGGCCGTCGATGAAGACGGCGCGGTAGATGTAGGGATGAGAGGCCGGGGAGTAAATTGCGGATTCCATTGGGACGAGTTGGTCGTCTATGCTGCCGATATACGTCATTCTGACGCCGTAACGGAGGACTTCTTTAAGTGCGTTTTCGTATTTCTTGGAGACTTCGCTGTCTGGGTTGGAGAATTCCCAGAGCTCGTTGGCGGAGCCCATTAGGATGCCCATGCTGGACTTGTAGTCGGGGAATGGGCCTAGAGAGACTCCAGCTGCAAGGTGTTAGCATGTGGTTTGCGAGAGAGTTCCTAGCAGACTCACCCATCGCGCAGACACCAATCTTGGCGTTGGTGATGATGCCCAAGTCTATGAGCTTTGCCAGCAGCATAGTTGCGACTGGGACGCCCTGAGAGTGGCATGCCAAAATGATGAGGTCTGCGTTACGAATCTGCTCGATCCAGTTAAGAAGGAGCTTCCACAAGTTGTCTACTCTATCTCCAATTCTGCCCTCGCCTTCCAGAGCAATCTTCTCAATCTCGCAATCGGAGCACCCGTGAGCGTCTGCCCATCTACCGATAGCTTCGGCACAGAGACTCGCAAAGCGAAGTGAAGTCCCCGTAGGCTGTCCTACCATGGGACGGAGATACGTTGCCGGGAACAAGCCGTGGACTCCGATGGCGAGGGCTTTCTTGATCTTTGGTGTCTCTTTCACTCTATAAACGTGGTTTGCGGGAGGTTGCTGATTCCGTAAAAGCAGGGATGTGATCTGTTTAATGATCGATGGGTTGTCCTTCATCCGGTATGTGCTTCCAAATGAAGGCAGTAAAAGATTGGGTGGCGTTGACTTTGATGGAGTCTCTTGGGTGGTACTCTTTGGGGTTCCCGGCTTGAGGGGCGGTTCCTTTGGTGTCTTGTCGGTGATTGAGGCTCTTGAAGACGCAGCCGAATCGGGACGTGTAGGCGTTTCTGGCCTCGCCTGAACATCGATCTCCATCGACTGGGGCCGGACTCTCTTACTCTTCCTACCAAAAGTCGACGGCGCAGATGCAATGCCCGACTTGATACTTTTGGAGGGTTTCGTATCTTTCGAGGCCTTCGCGTCCTTGGCATCTTTCAAGACGCTGTCCCGCTCGGATTGATCCACACTTGTTCTCTCCGGATGCGCTTCTGAGCCTTGACCCATGACTGCAAGCTCGCCAGATTCCGGCTGAGGCTTGGCATTTTTCGCGTCGTCAGATTTTGTCCGGCTTTCTCTCGACCAAAATGCCCATGTTGAGCCGGCTGATGGCGGTTTCTGGGCATCTTGCTTGGGAGCATCTGGTTTTGGCGGCGGGGCATCCTCCATCACTACGTCTTCTGGCTCTTTTCCAGGTGGCCCAGTTGCAGGTGGTTCAATAGTGTTGGTTGGCTGACTTGTGTCGACTGGCTTAGCGGGATCCGCGATCACAGGCGGCTCTGCAGAGGTGCTGGGGTACCAAAACCCAAACCAAGATGTCGTTGTCGGTGTCGGTGACGTTGCCGCGGCCTGGTGGGTTTGCTCGGGCGCTGGCACCTCGGCAGGCGGTGGTTGCTGCGGTTCTGGCTCCTTCGGGGGTTCTTCCACTTTTGGTTGCTCCTCAGTGGGTGCTGGTGCTGCAGCTTGTGCATCTGTCGGCGGCGCGCGCCCCAGCCAACCGAACCAACTTGATGCCGTCACGGGCCGTGGTGGGTTCTGATCGTCCGTCGCGGTCTTCCCAGCGTCGTCGGATTTTGCCGGCGTTTCCTGCGGCGGTGGTGATGGATCCGCGGTTCCAGCCTGCGAGTTCGTCGTCTCGTTATCTGTCTTGTTTGTTGTTGTTGTGGCGGCGCTCTCCTCTGCCACTGCACCGTTCTCGGGAATCTGGGGTAGCGACACGGACGAGTCAGCGGGACCGTCGAGGCTCGCGGTATCGATGCTCTTTTTCGTATCGAAACGTCGGAAATCGGGGGTGCTGGATGGCTTCAGGGTGCCTCCAAAGATGGTTTCGCGGGCAAGCTGCGTTGATGCGGAGGACTTGGGGGCGCGCGGCCAGGAGCCGTACCAACTCCTCGCTTTGCGGACCTGCACCATGCTGTTTAGACTTTTGCGCCAGAGCATGTCACAACTCAACAAAAATGGTGAAGCAATACCTGTTTCTGGGAGTCTGGCTTGGTGTTCTTCGTTTCGCTGCCACTCCTGTCTCTCGCCATCGGAATCTCTCGCGGTGGCCGGTGGACGGGCTCTGAGACGGCCGTGACCTGTGACGTAGCCGACGTTGCTGTCGCAGGGGCGATTGCGGCAGGTGGGTTGGATGAACTTGGCTCTGATGGGTTCGGTCGCTGGCGCTTTCTGGGAGACATTTCGCGGGGAGGGCAGCCTTTAGTCGTTGTTAAAAGTCTGGTCGGCAGCTGGGAAGTCAATCTGCCGCATGTTCGTTTTAAGAATTCGTCATTGGGAGGGGATGGTGGAAGATGTGAGAAGAAGGGATGACATTAATTAGGAGCTGCTGGCCTTATTGTTGTTGATTACCCTCCGGGCCTACTCTCACTGACGGGAGGTACTTAGCAGGCAGGTAGGTACCTTGGGCAGGCTGCCTAGCGAGGTGCGCCCGTGTTTGCGCTGCGTTTGGCTAGGATCCCGTGGTGAGCGCTACCTGGGCCGACCGACCCCTCCAAATGACCCCCAAATGACACTGAAAGTCGCCCACGCCTGCGCGTCTGCTCTTCTGATTAGATAACCGTTGGTGGCCATTGGAGTGGCTTGCGGCGGAGGAGGCGACGCTAAGGTGCGTGTTCGTTCGCTGCGCAAGCCGAGGCGTGCCGTCCAGTCCCACCAATCCCCACCCGGTGCTCCGATAAGAAGTGTGTTATCGTTATCGCTTATCGCCCTGCATCCCGCCCCGAAAAATCAAAAAAATTCAAGTGGAGCCATCGCAAAGAGAGAGAGAGGTCCCTACTCTTTTTTTTCTGTTCCGCTCTGCAAAACACCGAGTCCAGGACTAATGCAAGCAATTGCACCTGGTTTTTGGGCGCAACACACAACATGAGCTCACTCAAGAGAAAGGATGCCCCCGGGGGTACTCCTCCTTCAAAATCCGCCAAGTCCACCAAGGCATCACGCCCCTCGAAGCGCGACACTCCTACGAAGGACCGCAAGCAGGACGGCGGTAAGGACAAGAAGTCGAGGGAAGAGGCACCCGCACCCAGGGCCCCGACCGTCTCGAGACTCCTCAAGGATGAAGAGCCTCTGTTCCCTCGTGGCGGCGGCAGCGTCCTGACGCCCCTCGAGCAGAAGCAGATCACAATGGAGGCGAAGGCAGACGCCGCCAAGGAAGACGCCGAGTTCGACGTCAACGAGAAGAGCAAGGCAAAGAAGGAGAAGAGGAGGAAGGCCAAGGAGGCCAAGGACACGGATGCGAAGCCTGCTCGCGACGAGGATGCCGTCAAGATTGAGGGTCTGAACTTCAAGCGCCTGGTCAAGGGCTCCCTCGTCCTCGGTCAGATCAGCCACATCGACCCCGTCCAGCTCACGATCGCCCTGCCGAACAACCTGACGGGCCATGTCTCGATCGCCTCAATCTCAGATACCATCAATGCGAAACTGGAGGGCGCCATGGAGACCTCCGACAACGAGAGCGAAGACGAAGACGAGGAGGACGATGTCGACCTGAAGTCCATGTTCAGGATCGGCCAATACGTCCGCGCATACGTCCTTTCGACCTCCGACGACACAGCCGGCGGAAAGGCCAAGAGACGCATCGAACTTTCTTTAAGACCTGTCGACACCAACACCGGCCTTTCGAGCGATGATGTTGTGGCCAATGTTACCCTCATGGCCTCTATCGCGAGCGTGCAGGATCACGGCTACGAGATGAACTTGGGAATCGACGGAGACCTGAAGGGCTTCCTGTCCAAGAAGGAGGTCGGACCCGGCATGGATGAGGCCAGCCTTCGCCCTGGCGCTGTCTGCCTCTGCGTTGTCAAGGGCGTCACCGGTATCGTTGTCCAGCTCTCCGCCGACCCCCAGAAGCTCGGCAACACCTCCAACGTCGCGTCGAATGCCCCCACGATCAACTCATTCCTTCCCGGAACCCTGGCCGATGTCCTTCTTACGGAAGTCACCAAGAGAGGTCTCCAGGGTAAGCTTTTGGGTCACTTGCCCGTCACCGCCGACCTGATCCACTCCGGTGTTGGCCCCGATGGTGTCGATCTTGATGCTAAATACAAGGTCGGTGGTCGCGTTAAGGCGCGCATCATCTGCAACTTCCCCGCCGCCAAAGAGCCCAAGCTCGGTATCTCGCTGCTGCCTCACATCAACAGCCTGCAGTCAAAGTCTTCGGGCAAGGGCAGCAGGGCGAAGGCCCCTCTCGACTTGCTTCCCATCGCCGCTTTCGCCGAGACTTGTACTGTGCGCCAGGTCGAGCCCGACATTGGTCTGTATGTCGACACTGGCGTGCCCGGTATTTCTGGTTTCGTGCATATTTCTCGTGTCAAGGATGGCAAGGTCGATGCTCTCTACGAGAGCAGTGGGCCTTTCAAGGTCGGCACGACCCACTGTGGCAGAGTCGTTGGCTACAGTCCCCTCGATGGCATGTTCCTCCTGTCGTTTGAGAAGTCGGTCCTTGACCAGGCCTTCATTCGTCTCGAGGATGTCCCTATTGGTCAGATTGTATCCGGCAAGATTGAGAAGATGATTATCGGCGAGAACGGTGTTAGCGGTCTGATTGTCAAGCTTGCGGAGAACATTGCCGGTTACGTTCATGAATCTCACTTTGCCGATGTCAAGCTCCAGCACCCTGAGAAGAAGTTCAGAGAGGGAATGGAGGTCAAGGCGCGTGTTCTTTCCGTGAGGTTGCGCAAGCATCAGCTCCGTCTCACCCTTAAGAAATCGCTTGTCAGCTCCGACTCTACCATCATCAAGAACTACGATGACGTCGAGGTTGACATGCAGACACCTGGTACTATTACCTCTGTCAGCGCAGATGGCGCTCGTCTTGAGTTCTTTGGCGACGTCAGGGGTTTCCTTCCCGTGTCACAGATGAGTGAGGCTTACATCAAGGACCCAAGGGAACATTTCCGCGCTGGTCAGGTTGTCAGCGTTCACGTCTTGAGCGTTGTGCCCGAGGAGCGCAGGCTCGTTGTCTCTTGCAAGGATCCCTCAGCCTTCGGCCTCGACAAGCAGGCCGCGCTGAAGGCCCTCAAGATTGGCGACCTCGTCTCTGCCAAGGTCTCCCAAAAGACTGAGGACGAGGTCTTCGTTGACCTCGAGGAGAGCGGACTCAAGGCTATTATCCGCGTCGGTCACCTGACGGACAAGTCTGCCAGCAAGACTGAGGCAGCACTGAAGCGTATTCGCGTTGGCCAGACACTGACGGATCTCATGGTCCTGGACAAGAACGAGCGACGCCGTGCCGTCATTCTGACCCAGAAGCCCAGCTTCATTGAGGCTAGCAAGAACGGAAAGCTTCTGTCCAGCTACGACGATGTGACTGTCGGTGCAGTTGCGCCTGCCTACGTGCGGGAGATTGGCCCTTACGCCGTCTACGTTCAATTTGGTGGCAACCTGACCGCCATTCTGCCCAAGTCTAAGCTCGACAAGGAGGTGCAGGAGAAGGCCTCATTTGGCATGCGCAAGCACCAATCTGTTGAGGTCAAGATCGTGTCCTCTAACCCCGAGCAAAAGCGCATCATCGTCGCGCCTTCATCTGCGGTGGAACCTGAGAAGGTCGCGGCTGCTGCAGCCCTGAACTCCGTCGACGAGAAGATCCGCAACATCAATGATGTCGCTCTCGGAACCACTATGGACGCGAAGGTTGCCTCCGTCAAGGCCACCCAGATCAACGTCAAGGTAGCCGACAACATCCAAGGCCGCATTGATGTTTCCCAATTTTTCGACAACTGGGAAGACATCGTCGACAAGAAGATTCCTTTGAAGAAGATCAAGGTTGACGAAATCATCCGCGTCCGCGCCATCGGAATCCACGACTCCAAGAACTACCGTTTCCTGCCCTTCTCTCACCGTTCGACACACTCCATCATCGAGCTCACCGCCAAGAAGAGCGACGTCGAGGCCAAGGAGGTTGACCTTCTCTCTTACGACAAGCTTAAGGTTGGCGATTCCCACATTGCTTTTGTCAACAACCACGGCAAGAACTGCCTCTGGGTCAACCTGTCACCCACTGTTCGCGGAAGAATCAGCATTATGGAAGTTTCTGATGATCTGTCACACGCCGGCAACCTGGAAAAGTACTTCCCGGTGGGATCCGCCCTGAAGGTCAAGGTTGTGTCTGTCGATGCTGAGAAGGGCCATCTGGATTTGTCCTCTCGCTCAACGTCTGGTACCAGCGAGATCAAGTGGGACTCCCTCAAGAAGAACCAGATCCTTCCTGGAAGAGTCACTAAGGTCAACGATCGTCAGCTCATGATCAAGCTCAGCGACGCTGTTTCTGGTCCTGTCCACCTGGTTGATCTCTGTGACGATTATGACGAGGCCAACACCCTGAAGTTCAACAAGGGTGAGATCATCAGAGTGTCTGTTGTTGAGGTTGACAAGAGCAACAAGAGGCTCAGGCTATCCACCCGCCCTTCCCGTATCTTGAGCTCTACATCACCTGTTGCCGACCGCGAAATCACATCTCTGTCGCAGCTCACCTCTGGAGATATCGTTCGCGGCTTTGTCAAGAACGTCGCAGACAACGGCGTTTTCGTCCAACTTGGAGGCAGCATCTCTGCTCTGGTGAAAATCGCCAACCTGTCTGACCGTTATATCAAGGACTGGAAGGGCAGCTTCCAGGTCGACCAGCTGGTCAAGGGTCGTGTCATCAGCATCGACACTGCTATCAACAAGATCGAGTTGAGTCTCAAAGCCTCTGTCGTCGAGAACGACTACACCCCTCCCATCACATGGAAGGATATCAAGGAGAGCCAGATCATCACCGGCAAGGTTCGCAAGGTAGAGGAGTTTGGCGCTTTCATTGTCGTTGATAACTCAACAAACGTCAGTGGTCTGTGCCATCGCAGTGAGATGGCCGAGAAGCCTGTGGAGGACGCCCGCAAGCTCTACAACGAGGGCGATATCGTCAAGGCCAAGGTCATCTCCATCGATGATGAGAAGCGACGCATTACTTTCAGCCTGAAGCCGAGCCACTTCGACGAGGACAGCGACATGGATGATGTTGATGGAGGCGCAGAGCTTGACAGCGACGATGACTCGGATGTTGACATGGGCGAGGGCGTTCAGTTCGCGATTACCGGCACGGACAATATGGATGATTCTGACGAGGAGGAGGATTCTGATGCCGAGGAAAGCGATGTCGAGATGGAAGAGGCGCCCGCGAAGGGCAAGGGTCTCAGCGCCGGCAAGTACGACTGGACAGGCGACGCTTTCGACGACGAGGAGGAACCAGCCGAGGGCAAGAAGTCCAAGACATCTGAGAAGAAGGAGAAGAAGAAGGGAGGCGAGATCCAGGTCGACCGCACTGGCGACCTCGACGCACACGGCCCCCAGACCGCGACCGACTACGAGCGACTCCTGCTGGGTCAGCCTGACTCGTCACAGCTGTGGATCGAGTACATGGCACTGCAGATGAAGGTCAGCGAGCTCTCAAAGGCTCGCGAGATCGCCGAGCGTGCCATCAAGACCATCAACATCCGTGAGCAGACCGAGAAGCTCAACGTATGGATCGCCTACCTCAACCTGGAGGTTGCCTACGGCACCAAGACTTCCACCGATGAGGTCTTCAAGCGTGCGTGCCAGTACAACGATGAGCAGGAGGTCCACGAGCGCCTGGCCAGCATCTACATCCAATCCGGCAAGCTCAAGGTAAGAAGAAGACTCCCCAAAGAAATACAACAAGAACCAAGGCTAACACATTGGGTAACAGCAAGCGGACGATGTCTTCCAATCGCTGGTCAACAAGTTCAAGTCCAAGTCCCCCGACGTGTGGGTGAACTACGCCCACTTCCTGCACGTGACGATGAACGAGCCCGACAGGGCGCGCGCGCTCCTCCCCCGTGCGACGCAGGCTCTCGAGCAGCGCCACACCGCGCAGCTGATGGCCCGGTTCGCCGCCCTCGAGTTCAAGTCGCCCAACGGCGACGCGGAGCGTGGCCGCACGACGTTCGAGACGATCTTGGCGACGTGGCCGAAGCGGTTCGACTTCTGGGGCCAGCTCATCGACCTCGAGCTCTCGGCCGCGGAGCCGGACGCCACGGCCATCAGGGACGTCTTCGAGAGGGGCACCAAGGCGAAGGGCCTCAAGGCCAAGAAGGCCGAGAAGTGGTTCAAGCGGTGGGCCGACTGGGAGGAGAAGCTCGACCCGAAGGGCCGGGAGAAGGTGATGGCCAAGGCGAAGGAGTGGGTCGCGGCCAAGAAGGCGGCGGCTGCGGCGGCGGCTGCGGAGGAGGAAGAGGACGACGAGTAAGGATACTTTGATTTGAAAAGGAAAAGTTCTTTGGGCGGTAATGAAAAACAACATGCATGAGGGGGTTTTGACCAGCCTTGTCGGCCCCCTCCTCCTTGTCACCCTCGGATTAGACCGGGGTATTTTTTTTATGTGTCAAAAATATCAGTTCACATTTTTCAACGGCATAATGATTACCACGGGCATGTATGATTGCATCTGCAAGAAATCAATAGCATCAGGACAGCTGACTCTTGGCCGCTTCGTCGCCTACAGCCCACCTACAGCTTTGCTTTACCTGCTCAGCCCGTCTCCATGAGGTTTAGCGCCGTGGGTTGGGTGAGGACCTTGCCTGGTCTGCGAATCCCCGAGATCGACGCCGGGATCCATATTGTTCTCTTTGTTGTTCCAGCATCGCACCGGCGCAGCCACCGTCTCGGGTACCTTCCATTCAGAGTCGCATTGAGATGATGTGAGATCTGAGACCGTCTCGCCTGGCCATCTTGAACGACCGCTTACGATAGGTTAGGTACCCTGCGGAATATCAGGCATCCAAACTGGTGCATTTCCAGTCATTCCGTCGTGAGGTTCACATCGCCGGTGATTCCTCTGCCCAAGGCGAAAATAGTTGGGCTTTCCAGCATCGCATGGCAACACAAGCATGGCCGATACTCACAGCTGTCTATCGATAGTCCATCAGCCCAGAAATCACGACAGCTGCAGCCCTCGGTCTTGAGTTGAGCCATGCTTACCGGTCTGCCCTGCCCTGTCCATGTGGCCGACCAGATGACTGGGTGCGCGACGGTGAGGCGGGATGCTGGTGACCTAATGAGATCGATGCTGGTTCGATGCAGCTGGAGGGATTTCCATGCGCCACAGCTGAAAATAGGTCATGCCCAATTGGGGAAACACACCACATCACACATGCTCGCCGTCCTTGGGCTCTGCTTACTACATCTTCTATTCTTTCTTTTTCTTCGCTGTGTTCATTTTATTTTCCGATGAACTTTGTGTTTCCAGGCACCAAAAATGGCATTCTGGAGGGTTTACTCATGTTCGCATGAACAAAGCCCAAGTTCTGGCACACGCTGCCTGAACCCTTTCAATCCTTCGGGATGAACCACCGGCATCGAACCAATCAAGATTGAGATGCAAACAAAACTCGGTCGGCCGAGGAACAGGGGCGACAAACCAAACCAGCCCGGCGGTACCTGCGTCGCATCCACAAACCGGAGGCTCGTCCGATGCTGTGGACGTGGGGATGGATGCCAAAGCATAATAAACAATTGGGTCGCCGTAAAAAGAAGCAGCTGAGTTTGAGATCCCTCGTGGCGCGGGGTCGCACCAGTACACCAGCCAGCATCACAGGGCAAAGACATTCCCATCCTTTCGCCTGCGGTCCGTGTCTCTGGTCCCGCCGCGCCGCTCCCCCTTTTCTCCCGTTTATCCTCCTGTCTCTGCCCTACCGGGCCCCTGGAGACGGGACAGAACAGGAAACAACATGATGTGCGGTAAAATGAGCAGATAATGACAAGAGCTCGTATACGTACGGAGTCTGACAGCTTATTCGGTTCATTCGAGCGGCGGGAAATGTGAAGCACGCCGGCAGAGAGGTGAGCCGTCCGTATTCACCTCCCCGGCGCTCCGCTCCGCCCCCCAGCATCGAATCGTGAAAATTCGGATGCAGATGCCTCACCATTTTTCGCTTTCGCTCCCCCCAATCAGGTGATAGGGGATGGTCAGAAGCTGGGAGTTTTCCAGCGGACTCACCTGCCAGCGCATTGGAGGCGTTCAATAGCGTCAGGCGGGTGGTCGAGGCGGGAGAGTTGACACACCGACAAACAAGCAAAAATGCATCTCGAAGGAAGACACAGAGAGAGGGACAGAGAGCATAAGCATTCGTCCAGCCAATCAGACCGCAAGATCCCGACGCACCGCTTTCTTTATTTCCCCAATAAGCTCATCCCGCCGTCACGGACGCACCAGCCCTTTTGCAGCCTAGGCAACGGTGTGTCTTAGGGGTGTGTAGGAAGAGAGAGAGAGAGGTCTGACGGCTTACTTACCTACTTTCTTAGTCTGACTGTTCTGACGGGAGGAGCTGTGCGCCCCCTTTTCTTCTCTGCATCGTATGTATCTCTTCTCAACCCTACCAAGTGAATGTTTCCCTTTATGAGTAAGACCCCTGCTGGTGGCGCCGGACACGCAGAAGAAGCTTAAACGCTCCCACTCATCCAATCCCCACCCCGATCCCGCGCCGTCGATCTTGGCGTGGCTGCCAAGTGGTGCGCGATACGAGACTTTGGACCGACTGCACGGTGAGACAAGGGGATTATCTGCTCAAGCCAAATAAAGAGACGTCTGCGGTGCTGTTATGCTTCTTCTGCCCTTCCTGCCTTATGGGGGTGATTAATACTTGGTACCCCATGCAATGCTGAGTCTATTCTCAGGAGACAAGCCCCGGCTTAGCATGCGTTGCATTGCAGATGCGGCTATTGCCCGCATGGGGCTGTTTTCTTCCTTCCGATTGCTCACGATGTATCTCTGCTTGACTTGCTCTCTCTCTTCATATCAGACCGTCGTGTTGTTCCTCCCGGCCGACGAATCGCGGCCGAGGGATATCTGCTGATGCTGGTGAGGCGGATGATGGGAGGCGCGCAGCCCGGGCAGCGGGCTTGATGCCTAGGGTCTAAGCTGGGGCGCTAAGCAGTGATATGCTTCTTGCTCCTTTGCCTGCGGTCCGGGGGTTTTCGCTGTCACTTCTTTTTACGTTTTCTTACCTGGAGCTAGCGGGTTGCTATTCGAGAAGACGGCTGAGGCATACGACCGGGTTCTTCTTGGCACCGCTGGAAGGTGTGCGGTGCGGTGCACCGGCGGCGGCCTGTCGCTCCATCCACCATCTCACTCTCTCGTGTCCGGGGGAGATCTGAGTAGAGCTAGTTCGACACAAAAGTGTTTTGGCGTCGGCTTAGACTCAGGAACGGGTGAGGCTAAGAGGCTTGTCCCGAAGGAAGCAGGCATGCACGTTCCGAACTTCGAGCTGTTATGAGTTGGTTTGTGGTGTGTCTGAGGCCTCTGGGATCTGGGTACCTCAAGCAGATGGTAAGGTCGTGATGGACGGTCGTATCTTGGCAGAAGGGATATAAGGAATCGTCGTCTTCCACCTCCTCGACGATGATTCCTATCTCTTCAGCAGTTCAAGCTCCTCTTCCATTTCTCCTTCTTCTTCAAAGACTATCACAGGTCTGATCCAGTCACTACTTTCCCTTCGTCTCTTTTCCCACATTCGCTCCATATATCTCCCACAAGATGCATCTCACATCCTTCCTCACAACCTCCCTCGCCATCTCCGGCACCCTCGCCTACCCGGGCATGGGCAACCAAATGTCCGAAATCATGTCCCGCGCCTCCGACAAAGGCGACTCAACCGAGCTCCTCGGCGACCTCGTCACCCTCAAAGACCGCGACCTCACCCCCGTCGGCAAGGACGTCAAGAAGCTCCTCCAGGGCAAGGGCACCCCCGAGTCCAACGACCGCTACCTCCTCCCCGTGCCCGCGCTCAACTCGGACAAGTGCAAGAAGGACACGTGCTGCGTCTGGCGCTACGTCGCCGACGACATGTACCAGTTCATGGCCGGCTCCTCGGGCCGCTGCACAAAGTGGGCGCGCGCGGCCGTCCGCCTCGGCTTCCACGACGCGGGCACCTGGTCCAAGGCCACCGCCTCCCAGGGCGGCGGCGCCGACGGCAGCATCATCCTGTCCGGCGAGGAGATCGGCCGCTTCGAGAACCGCGGGCTGCAGGAGGTCGCCGCGCGCTTCGCGGAGCTGCACGGCAAGTACAAGGCCATGGGCTGGGACATCGGCATGGGCGACTTCATCCAGATGGGCGCCAACGTCGCGACGGTCGTGTGCCCGCTCGGCCCGCGCATCAAGACGTACGTCGGCCGCAAGGACAGCGCGACGCCCGCGCCCGGCGGCCTGCTGCCGAGCCCGTTTGCGCCGGCGGACCAGCTGATCCAGCTGTTCAAGGACAAGACGATCGGGCCTCATGGGCTGGTGGCGCTGCTGGGCGCGCACACGACGAGCCAGCAGAACTTTGTCAACGAGTCGAGGGCCGGCGATCCGCAGGACAGCACGCCCGGTGTGTGGGATGTGCTGTACTACAAGGAGACGCTGAGCGACCGCTCGCCTCCGCGTGTGTTCAAGTTCCCCTCGGATATCTCTATTTCGCAGCACCCCGAGACCAGCAAGGAGTTTAAGGAGTTTGCTGGGCCTGGTGGACAGAACCACTGGAACGAGGTATGTTTCCTTCTGTCATGAAGATTGGGATAGTATGGCTAACAGTGACAACAGGACTACGCCAGAGAGTATATTCGTCTTTCACTGCTTGGTGTCAACAACATCAACCAGCTTACCGAGTGCACCAAGGTCCTCCCCCCTGCGACCAAGGGCTTCCGCATTCTCGACCAGTTCAAACTCGACAAGTGGCTGAACAGCGTCGGCAACAAGGGCGCCGCCAAGAAGGTGTCTCAGGACATTGAGAACGGTGACACTGTCACTGTTGATGTTCCTCCTGTCAACAACCGTAACTAGAGGAGTGTGAGATGTGGGGGCTTTTCATGAAAATAAATATCCCAATGGCGCACGGCTTCCGGGGCTATGGTAGATAATGATCGGTCGGAGTTTTGGGTTTGGCTTGGCTTTCTTTGAAAATGATTTTGTACATTGGCGCGGTATGATGACGCGAGATACATACTTTTAATCCATCTTATGATTCTTCATGACAAGTTTGAGCTCGACTTGACTCATTGCATTTTCGAGCTGCAGGTTGGGTCTACCTGACTCAAGCCGTGATCCCGGGGAACTTTATCCGCCGAGCACCCTCTCGGCTGGTTCAGAAATAGCTGATGAGTAAATCACAAATAACCCTTTGATTCTTATCAAGCTGAAGTTGATGTTTGGACTACTATCAGCCTCGGACGATCTGTCAGACAGTAAATATGTGATCGGGAGGAGTCACACTAGCAACTCCGGGTGGACCCGGGCTTGCCGGAACCGAGATACTTCGGTCCGAAGTCAAAGGCGGCAGCGCCCTACGGCGCAGGGCAGGACACCGACGCTGCGGTTGACTTTTGAACTCTCCGGTACTCTTAAAGCCGCTTTGCCCCACAAAGTTCCCCAACGAGTCTCAACTCACGTACATCATCACGACCCATAACTCCTCATCGCCACCGACATGTCATACCGCATGCTCATCTTCCTTCATCGGAAAGAAGGTCTTTCCCACGCCGAATTCAAGGACCATTATGAAAACGTCCATGTGCCCCTCACAAAGGAACTCACCGGCTCGCTGTTCCCGATGTTGCACTCGCGTCGCTATATAGCGCGCTCGCCAGATGACGACAAGCCCATGGTGCTCGCCGGAGCGAAGGGAGAAGATGAGGCCGACGCTGTGGTGGAGGTCGCGTTTAAGGACGAAGCGGCCGCGCAGGCGTTCTTCGCGGCGACGAACAGTGGCGAGGCGATGGAACGGTTGAAGAAGGACAATGAGCAGTTTTTGAACTGGGAGAAGTTGCGCATTTTGAAGATTTCGGAGGTCTGTGAGACGAGGGGAGATTCATGAGATGGGGCTTTCCGACGGTCGAAGGTCAGTCGGCAGTATTGGAGCCTGAGAGGGGCTATGCTGATATCCCACAGGCTTCCAAATATCGGTGAGGACGTTCACATGAGTAAATATGTATCAACTTCAATCGAACCCAATGCCGCGCCGAAAAACAATTGAAATCGCCGTTGTGACGTCGGACACGGACTTGCAGAGTCTGGACTCCCTGTACTCAGCAACTCCGCCGTGAAGCTCCGGACTTGCCGCTGAAGAACGCAAGAAGCCTCGGCTGAACCCCTGGGAGTGGATCCCTCGAATGCCTTCGGATCCGGCTCCGGGCTCCGCGGAATCGCGGCCGGACCCATTCGAGTGGAGTGGATCCTCGCGGCAATCCCTGCAGCTACGCGCAACCGAACAGATGGAGTCGTATTTTTCTCCCTGCCATCCGACTGCGTGGCCTTAAAAAAGGTCCAGATGAACCGTCGTCATTGAGCCACCTTCGTTACACCAAGTTGTCGACATCGTGAATGCGCAAAGGATCTCCCCGGCTTTCGTGATAAAAGCTGCATCGGGTTAGTCATCCCTATTGGTCCCGCTATCCGCGATCGACGACCTTGATAAATTTCAACTTGACAACGCGTCGTGCCACGCGCGTTATCTCCATCGTCAACACAACCACCTAACACTCCCTGAGCAGCATCACCATCGAGGATCTACTCCAAAATGAGTCACAAGCATCAAACACTCCGCTTTGTGGATGACCCGACTGCCGGGGACGGCATCTGGGGATACCCCACGAGCAAAGCCAAGTACGCTACCGCTCCACTCACCTCACCAAAAGTCCCTTTTGAGATGCGATGCTGACCTCAGACTGCACCCCAGCTTCTGCGAGGAGGACTACGTCTTCACGAGGTATATCGCCGAATTCATCAACTGCTTATCCAATGCCACCTACAGTGAGTCTTTCCGTCACCATACCCAGGAACCACGTTGCTGACCATCTGCCAGTCTACTTCGCCCTCAAGTACCCCCGCGCCAACTCCAAGACGTCGGTGCCCTGGTACCGCACCCTCGACATCCAATCCGTCGGCCTGCTCCTCGTCGGCATCTTCTCCGGCGTCTTCCACGGCACGATGCACCAGGAAACCCAGCTCCTCGACGACCTCTCCATGCTGATCCTCGCCGGCTCGCTCGTGCAGCCGCTCTACGTCTACCGCCAGTCCTCCCTCGTCGGCGCCGCCGTCACCGCGCTGCTGTGGGGCGGCATCGGCGCCATGGCCGTCATCTACGTGCGCTCCGGCGACATCTTCATCCACGTCATGACCTTCACCGCGCTGCTCACCTTCGTCTGGCCGCGCACGCTGTACCTGGTCTACTGGACGGGGCTGTACTCCAAGGCGGAGAAGAAGGTCTTCATGCGGTACTTCTGGAAGGCCGTCTTTGCGTTGATCTTTGGCTTCACGCTGTGGCATATTGATTTGGAGTACTGCGCTGAGTTGAGGGCTGCGAGGAAGGCGGTCGGACTGCCGGCCGCGTGGTTTTTGGAGTTGCACGGGTGGTGGCATATCTTTACTGCTCTTGGAGCGAGCTGGTACATGCGGTTGATCAGGATGGTCACGGAGGACGGCCGTACCGGCTTTGAGAAGAAGCAAAGGTAGATATAATGTCATGAGACTTGACATTTGACGGCCGGGCTTGCATATCCCAAAGTAGGCACAGCAAACGGAGTTCAATTTAACTTGTGGAATGAAACCAGATAATACAAAACGAATATAATCCACTGCCCTTTGTGCTCACCTTAATATGATGGGATGTGATACATAAAAGAACGCGGTACCCGGCGAAGTCAGAGAAGGTTTACATCCAATACGCGAAATGACATCTGGCCATGAACGACGAAGGCAATACCCAAAACCCGGCGCAGACCATCGCGTCAGCCTGTCTTTTGCCTATCATCTGTCTAGACAGTCGCTTTGTTGTAAAACGTGACTAGGAGGCACTATGGCTTCTCCTGCAAGAGGAATCTCCAAGGAGCTCTATTCGCAGGTGACTGAAAAGATTCCCTTTGAAGAGCCTAACTGCATTACAAGCAACTGCACATGGCCTCAATTTAGTACATTGGCTGTAATCTACAACGTCACAAGTTAAATCTCGTTCTATCGACTTCCCCTCTTCTCCTCTCATGACGCTTCTTCTTGGCTTTCATTATGTGTAGTCCTCTGGGATGTTGTACTGACCAAGTGAGATTCGGACGTAACTCAGCTAGCCAGGATTACCTTGTCAGAAAGAGAAGGGGCAATAGGTACCAACATCAGTTTACCAAACGGAATCAGGCTTTATATCACCCGAGGATATTCCACTGCCCTCATGTGAAGCAAGCCGTTCTTATCATACAAACGTAGACACCCAGATTGACCAGGCTGACGTGACGTTACCAAGTTCATTGGAAGAAAGACTCTTCATAAACAACACCTAGAATTGCAAGAAGTGCAGTTTTATATTGTCTCACTACATGATATCTAGCATTCGTCTGATTTTCTTCACTATACCCTCGATCAAAGTAGTTGGAGCTGAGGTACTGTGCCCGTCCTCATCACTATCTGCGGCGCACAGAAGTGAACGCAGGAATGCAGGCGTGCATCGTGGATCTAGGAAGCCTTTTTCAGGTTCAACCACTGGCATCGTTTCTGAGTCCGTTGTATCTATTTCTGCCGGTTTCGGGTCGATGCCTAACACACTTTCCATTTGGTTCAAGATCCGGCAACTGATGTAGATGAGCATTTCGATCTGCAAGTGAGGGTGCCCATCCAGCTGGAAACCCCCTATGCGGACATTAGGAAGAAGAGAAGGTGCTGAGTCTACCTTCCAGCTTTTTGATTGCGTTGACATTTGCTGCGCATCTCGTCCATCGCCGACGCGGCCTTCGTGCCCTGATAGCGATGCCCGTCTGTCTTTGCGCTGCTGGTTTTGTGATAGCAGGGCGTTGTAAATGGCGGAAAAGACGGCCTCATAGCCGTGAAATAGCCAGATGCAGCACGTCATGATGGTCAGTGTGGTTGGACCACTGCAATGGCCGCCGGATCGCTTGGAGTGTGAAGAAGTTGTGCTGCCAGGCGTATTTTCACCTCCAGATGGGTGTAACGTGGTTCCCGAGAAATGACTGTAGATAGTATCTCCATCATCATTTCGGGATTTGCTCCTTGTATCATTGTTGAAGAAGACGGCCGTATCAACTGAGTCCACCAAAAGCTCCTCTGTATTATGATACGAGTCGTACGACGACTCTTTTTCTTGTCGTTCCATCAAATCTTTCAGTCCCTCAACGGCATCCAAAAACTCCTGGGAGCTCTCCAGGAGGAATCCTATGATGTTCTTGCATGGCTTTGTCTCTGAAGTATCGCAGGGGGACTTGTAGGCTAATATGTCTTCAAGGGTAATAGGATGATCTTCTGCAGCACTCAGGCAGTCTAAAAGTTTCAAGTTCAGACTGGAGAGTCGATACAAGCATTCGTGCTTTGTTCTGGGCGGGCCTTTTGTTTTGGAACATTTCGTGGGGCCCATGGTTCTTTTGTCTTGATGACTCTTTTGGTCAGGATCCCGAACCTGATCGTCAGTGGGTTCCATAGCTTCACCATTTGGATTTGTCGGTTGTAGATCGTCATCTAGCATGCCTTCCAACGGCGAGTTTGATGTCATGATGTCAAGGTCAAATTCACCGAGGCCGTAAGATACGTCAGGTCCGGTCCTATCATTGCTGTTCATTGGTAGGAGTGGCGGGAACTTTGCAGACATGACCGGCGCATCTGATGATGGAGCTGGCGCGAAGACATTGTTGTGCTGGTATTCCATTGGAGAAACCGTGCTTGGCATCTGTCCAGTGGTGCAGTCCTCTCTGGAAGGTTGTGCTGACAAAGGTGAAGGGAACACGCTGAGTGAGGCCGACCTGTCATGATATGACTTGGCTCCTGCTCCGGAGACAGAAGCACGGCGATGATTTGTGGGTTGGTTGAAGCCAGGTAGTGACAAGGGAGGAGGTCGAGCCAGACGACGTTCATAGCCACTTGGGCGGATAGTGGGCGACCTACGTGCGTGCGCCACGCGAACACACTCGACGCCTGCTTTCACACATCGCGCACATGGCATCAATGATGCTTCATTGCGCTCGGGCGGTGGGACTTCATCTGACGGCCTTACACAACGGAGTTTGTAAGCGCGGCATCGGTCGCAAGCACTTCGCCGAGCGCTCTGAGAGGAGGACTTTCTGATGTACGAATTGCTCGTATTGTCGACTGCGAAAAACGTAGGAGATCTAGAAGCCATGGGTGCAATTGACATGGAAAACTGGTCTATGATTCGGAAGAAACATGCAGTATCCTGAATAATGAGGTAAGAGTGGGACTGGTTGAGGGTCCCGGGGATGAGGAAGCGGTGGAGATGCTGTTCGTGACTCGATATTCGGGCGGTTGAATGCTGGAGTTATTATACATGCCAGATCCCCCGCCAACGAGTGTAGTTGCGAATGGGTCGCATTTCCCAAGTCTCCTGTCCAGACAAGGGAAGAAGCTTATGCAAAAGGTTTACCAACGAATCTAGATACAGTTTCGCTGGCCTTGAGGGGGGCTTGATGACACCATCTGATGTCCTAACCAGGTGCTTCTTTCCAAATTCATGGTATGTCTCTATTGACCGCACGTCTTCCCTTGCTGAGATCAATGACTCGCTCTGTCACAGCTCGCCTGTTGCGCGAGGCTTTATATTATGGGTAGCATGAACCTGTCGCAGTCCAGGGATGTTGATTGACACCTGAACGCGTACTTACCCTAGAAGACATATCATACCAATCAACTCTCTTGTTTACGTCTTCGTTGGTCGGTAAGAAGGTCCGCTCGACAGGTTTGCTGACGCTTGGCGGACTTGGCAGACTTATGGCCGGGACCGTTGGACGAAGTTTAACTGCCGTCCCCTGCATTAGCTTATCAGTTCGGAGTAATTTACCACGATATCTGCCACTGCCGTCTTTCTTGTGACGGCAATTAAGCACGCCCGCCACTACTCGTGCCACGCGGGCAGTTTGTCCGATAGGGTTTTCTGCCATTTGACGCGACACAGCTTCTCATAAGGCGAACCCTCAGAGCACTCATTCTCTCATTTGCTCTTGGGACCTTTCTCCAGTGCGATCAGTCATCAATGATCTACCTCCTGACTAGTCACATATGGCCAAAGCACACATTCCATTCAGACATCAGCATTCACAGCCGCTCCTTACCATCGCAGCTTCACCCATTCTCTAGCCGTCTACCTGGGGGAGCTAGTATCACAAGTCTTGGGTAATTACTTGAGACTCTCTTATTCCGGCCTGGGCTTTGCCAAATGCCTAGCACTTTCGTGCTGGGGTTTAGGCTTCCGCAAGAAACAGTTATCAGGTTTGACAAGTTGCAGTTTTATGCCGTTTGAGCAGCTATTCGGCGCTGTTTACCAACTTGGATCCTACCGCCACCTCGCTATTATGTATCTCCGCTTATTGTACCTCGCGCTCGGCGAGCTCCCTCGGCGGCCACGTACGCCCAACATCCCACTCAGCCCAATTGGCTTGCTCCTTTGAGTCAGACCATGTCGGAAAAGCTGTTCATTTTCCTAACCTGCCTCGGTCTGCGCAAGTGCGAGCCTATCGGCTGGCCTGTAGAGTCCCTCGGCATGGCGTTAAGCTTCCGACTCACTTGTCCGGCATGCTTTATCTGCCTGCCGCAGATTCGGTCTGCTTCCTGATCCTGAGTCGGACCCAGATTCCGCACAGCTGGGCCAGACCAAGTGGCTGGTAATATGATGTTGTATTGTGTATGTCTCGCTACCTAGCAGGGGGTCTTTCGATGCAAAGATTGGCGGACATGTTCAAATCCCGAGGTACTCGTACGTTGTGGTACAGTTCCACAAAGGCTCTAAGACCCGAACAATAATTGACCCGGCGGGCTGACTGTCAACGCTTCCTTCCGCAGAGTCAAGGCACCACGGATGAACTGCTTAAGACCTTGTTCTAGCTCCGTCAGCTCATGCGCGAGCCCTGATGGGGCCCAAAGAGCGTCCCGGTAGCGGCATTGAGTTTCCGATAGGCCTCGGAGTCGCTGAAAGGTGCCGGCGTGAGCTCCGAGCTGCATTCGGTGAGGGGCAATTGGCATGGTAGCCTGGGATAGACCCTGCAAGTTACCCTTCGTCCGACGCCCTACAAGGCCTGTATGATGTATCATGGATGGAATCCACTCTCCCAGAGTTCGGAGGATGGTTCGGCGCTTGGAAGCTTATTTAGAGGTCGGAAAAAGTTTACCCAATACGGTAAAGAACGGCCTGCTCATCGTGTCTGACGCAATCCCGAGGAAGACTAGACCCCAATGCAAATTAAACTTAGGAAGTGATGAAACATTCTCGCACTGACGGGAGGTCGAAGTAGGGACTTCCCAATACTCTGGTAGCCATTACACCACAATTGAGTATAGCTCCCGCGTTAGTGTCGTTTCGAAGCGACTTGATTCGCGCAAGCTTGGTTGTCATTGTCCAGCAAGATTGTCTGCCGCCGACGAGAGACAGAGGATGGACCTCCTTGCTCAGAGCCTCTTGATTCTTGACTTGAACAGGAAACACCAAGATAGGTGTCTGCCTCCGAAGGTCAATGACGGGGAACTGTGGAGGCTCTCCGAAGCTCAATCGTAGAAGTGCTCCGAAGCTGAACTGTTCGTGTCCTCCGAAATCCAACTATCGTGTGGCTCCGAAGTCTCCTGGTAATGGCGTAGGAGAAATAGAAACCATTCGTAGATATATAAAGAAAAGATCTTGGATCTTTAAATTAGAACTGCGTTTGTTCCTTATGTGACCACTTGCGCGTCACGTCAACACCTCAATATCAAGATTGACTAAGCGCTACTTCATTTAGAACAGCCCATTCTAGATCTTCTGCACACAATGTTGGCTCAAAGTGCTATCATCAACCCCATCGTCACGAAACCATTCACTTTCTCTAGGAGTGATGGCTTCGCTCCTAGCCAATATGAGAAGCTAGGAGCAGAGCTTGTGCAATGCATGGCGGCATACAGCAAAGCCTTGGAGAAGGAAGGCCTTCCAGAGCCTTCTCTGTCACCCAGTGTCTCCTCAAAGGTTTCACTAAAGAGCAACAAAGCGGTGCAAGAGAAAGCGAGAATCGCCGAGCTCGCACGCCAAATCCTAGCAACGACCTTGGATCCCGGAACAAGTTTGTTTCTCAGTTCTCTGCAGGTAAGAAACACAACTCTTTCTCAGCTGCTCTCACCACAATACCGGCCGCATACCGGTATCATCGGGTCTAATAGCAATTTCAGTTTCACTTCTGCGCATGCCTGAAAGTCGTCTTGGACCTGAAGGTAGGAGACAACATCCCGCAACATGGCCGAATCTCGAGAAAGGAGTTGGCCGAGTCCCTTGCTGTGGAAGAGAGCCTGCTGTCTCGCATAATGCGTGTCGTTATGACCAACTTCGTCTTCGACGAACCCGAGCCGGGCTACTACAGCCACACGTCCATCTCCTGGGCAATGCAGGGCCCGGCAATGCATCACCTCCTTCTTCATCGCCTGGGCGAGGGATTCCGCTCTGCCAGTCGAGAGCCGGACGCCCTACGCCAGAGCGGATTCCGCAATCCCAAGCCTGGTGACTCCTGCGGATTTAATTTGGCTTTTGGCTACGAGGGCACTTATTGGGACTACATTGCCAACATCGACCTCGAACGTGGTGACAACTTCAATCAGGCTATGAAAGCTGTCACCATCAACAGCCTGGGCGAGATCCCAAGATTGTATCCTTGGGAAAGTTTGGTTGCCGACGGAGGCCTTATTGTTGACGTTGGAGGTGGCCTTGGTCAGGTTAGCCGAAAGATTTTGGAGGCCTTCCCTGATTCAGGCCTTCGCTGTGTCGTTCAGGACAAACACGCCGTGTCTTCTGATACGAGAGACCCGCGGGGCGAGTTGGACCTGACTCTGCAACAGCACGACTTCTTCAACACTCAACCGATCAAAGGTATGCTCCCTTTGCGCATCATCAGTCACATTTACGTGCTCGCATCACGGTCTGACCAATTTTCATGCACACAGGCGCTGCCGTATACCATCTTCGCCATATCCTCCACGATTGGCCCGATGACGCTTGTGTCGAGATCGTGCGACAGATTGTTCCGGCTATGGACGCAAAGCGCAGCCGCATCCTCATCTGCGATCAAATCGTTCAAGACCACTCGCCGTCTCTCGCATCTGTTCTCTATGACGTTGACATGATGTCTCTTTTTAATGGCAAGGAGCGCACGCTCTCGGAATTCCGTCAGATATTTGTGAAAGCGGATCCGAGGCTTTACATCAAAGACGTGAAGCGGTCACAGGAATCCGCCACCACCATGATAGAGGTTAGAATTTCATCTGCGCCCACAGCTTGATGTTTAGTAGAGTCACTAGAGCACGTAGCTTGTCATCAAGGTTATGAGGTCCATTGTGTGCCTTACAGTATACCTCTCTCATATCGGTGACTGTGTGATCTTCGGACTCGGAGGCACCGGAGTGACCCTGGCTGAAACAAGAAGGGCGTTCGGTCTGGACTTCGGCGCCTTGGATCGGGGGAGGGCTGTATGCATGGCGCTGAGTAGCTACCCTGCTCACCTTGGAAATGATCGCTGTCGATATATGTAGTTGGTAAGACAGAAAGGATGAGGGCTCGTATGGAGGGAATCCTACCCCTCTTTCACACTTGACCAAAACTTGTGCTATCAATCCTATAGACGTAGGTAGGGAGTCGGAATTGAACTGACTCTTTACCTTGAAATTATTTCATGAGTATGGGTACGTTAGGTGAGATTGAGTGACTTCAAGACCCCATCAATGGTGTGATTGACTGGGCCGCACTGCAAGATGTCAATACGAAGTAACGCGAGCGCTCCGAGTGATTCGAGTGATAAGGTGCTGTCACATCACACGTATAGCGCGCACGTGGAGTCTTGAATGAGAGAGAATGAGAGGATGTTTGCAATTGTCTGGATATTCAGAACAGTTGGGAAGTTTACATGTATCTATCGCGTGAGTTCGGCTGGCAAGCGACGAAGAGCGTCATCATCATTGACACAGACATATCGTGATTGTTCCAGTGAGATGCATGTGCTCAATAACATTACGCTATGAAGTTCAAATAAAATATCGTTACAAAGAAGAAACACCTCCAGAACTCCTGGAGCTCCATGTCATGATCATCATCAAGTTGGAAGAACCGCTAGACTCTCAAAGCCAGGCTTCTTCCTTTTGCAACATCGTTAGCGTAACGGGTGCATTGGCCGCGCCACGTAGATACTCGCCCAGTAGCACGCTCATTCCTTTGGACTCAGCTCGTGTTGCCCACTCATCCATCGCCAGTACCTCAAATTCACACCCGGTATCGCGCTCAAGCGTAGCCTTGAGGTCTGTCAACGGAACAATCTCCTCGCCACTCTCGTATAGATATGCGACTCGGCCTGGCCAAGAGTAATCCTTGTAAACCTCATCTACGACTTGCATAGCCGCGCCCTCCACCGTGATGAAGTCCAGCCAACCGTTCCAGGAGCTGACGTCGGGCATGGCTTTGATGTCTCTCGAATAATGCAGCAGATTGGAGATCAGGTCGCCCGCCGGTGCGCCCGCCCCCTTGATGGAAGAGGGACGGTGAATCCAGATGGGCAAGTCGCACTGATCGCTGATCTTCTCAAGGTACCGCTCACTGGCCCACTTGGTCGCGATGTATCCGCTCATGTTCCTGCTCGCAAGTGGCGGGTAAGGCTTGACGGACTCGGCACCCCAGGTCTCCTGTCCCGTAAGTTGAACGATGCTAGCTGATGAGATGTAATGGAAGGAAACTCGGCGCGGCAAGCTGAGACGCACGAGCTTCTTTGTGGTCTCGAAGTTGACCGGCTTCAAGGTGGCGTAAGACTTCATGAAAGAAACGTCGGCGCCATTGTGGATCACGGCGTGTGCTTTGGAGAAGATATCGGAAAGCTCCTTCTCCGATAGACCAAAGTACGGAGCTGCTAGATCTCCTTGGTGTAAGACAACCTTGGGCGAACGGAAAATCTCGTCCTGGATGTCCCGACGGACGGCGAGACAGTGGATCTTCTCGACGACGCTGTCTTCGAGCAGGCGTGTCAGGATGGCTCGGCCAAGGAAGCCGGTGGCTCCCGTGAGTACAACAACGGTCGGGTTCCCGAAGTGGAATCGCTCACCGCGCACACGGAGCAGGTCAGGAGAGATGCTGGTTTCCTTCTCCCAGTCTATCTCAGTGGTGGTGGTGACTTGTGCTGCTGGTGTCTCCGAGGAAGCGGACGAGAGTGAGGCGATGACTGCCGCCATGCCTGCCAGCGTACCTGATTCAAACAGCTGGAACAGGGTGACCTTTGTGCCGAAAGAGCTCTCTATCAGCGCTCGTAGCTGGACGAGCAGAATAGAGCTACCGCCGATGTGGAAGAAGTTGGATTCCTTAGTGATCTGGTACTGCGAGAGCACCTCGAGTGATATGAGCTGTGCCCAGAGCTGCAACAGCTGTGATTCGATATCGTTGAGCTTATCATCACCGTGACCCGCAGATTGAATCTCCAACTCTTGCGCCTTAGGCAGCGGTATGTTCTTCAAAGCGATCCTGTCCACCTTGCCAGAAGGATTCTTGGGGAACTCATCGAGAGGAATGATGGCTGCTGGACGCATGTATCCGGGCAAAGGAAGCCGAGCCAGAACGCGGCTGAGGTCCTGGGAAGCTTGTGAACCGGCTCTCAGAGCGAATGCAATCAGTGAACTGGCACCGGTGGCCTTGGATTCGCGGGCGACCACCACCACGTCGGAGATGCTGCCCTCGGCGGCTTGCATGATGGCCAACTCGATCTCACGAACGTCGATGCGCATGCCTCGAAGCTTGATCTGGGTGTCTCCCGCAATTCTCCCACCGAGAATGAGCGTACCGTCGGCCGGGTTGAGCTTGCCAGTGTCTCCAGTCACATGAAGGCGAGTCCACCCACTCTGTGAGAACTCTGAAGAGGCCCAGGCATCTTGAGCGAAGCCGACATTGTTGAGCTCGCGGTGGCTGTATCCGGCGACAACACCCGCACCGCCGACGGCGATCTCACCGAGAACTCCGGCAGGAACAACCTTGCGGTTTGCATCGAGGATATAAATCGAGCAGTTGGGCCAAGTCTTGAATCCTTCCGCTTCGGTGCTGGGGATCATGTCAAGGCGGTAGTCTACCACCCTGGTACTGCAGCAGAAGGTGATCTCCGTAGGGCCATAGCAGTCGACGAGCTCCAGATCAGGATTGTCAACCTTACGCAAGCTCTTGGTCAGACTTTCCCTGACTGGCTCGCCGCCACTCAGCAACTTTCTCCAGGACGACTTGCCGAGCGTTACGGCATCCCCGTAATCGACCCAGCTGATAGCCTCGGACGGGGTCGCGGTCGTGAACGTGATGCCCTCTTTGGCGATGATCGAAGAGATGGCTTCCGGATCGCCGCGTAGTTCCCTCGGAACAACGTGGACCGTACCTCCATTGGAAAGAGCCAGGAAGATCTGACTGAGGGACATATCGAAGCTGTAGGAACTCTGGTGAAGGGATGTCTCTTGTCCCTCACGGTAAGACACCATCTTTGTCAAGACCTCCACAGTGTTGCGGAATGATTCGTGCTTCATGACGATCCCTTTGGGTACACCTGTCGAGCCGCTGGTGTACATGAGGGCCGCAACAAGGTCTGACTGGGCTGCGATGGGACCCGCACGTTGGTTCAAAGCCGTGGCGAGAGCTTCCACATTGACCAGCTGCTCAGATGCAATGGTGTGCTGCAGATGCTTAGCCTCGGGCTTTGTTCGAGTGTTGACCAGAACTAGATCCGGTTCGCAATCTCGCACGATGGACGATAGTCTTTCCCAGCCGATGGTGATGTCGAGAGGTACGTAGGTTGCCCCCAGTCGAAGAATGGCCAGCATTGAGCAGATCCAATCCAAGCTGGGATCGAGGAGAACTCCGACTTTGCTGTTGATGCCAATGGGCCGGGTACAATGTCTGCTTAAAGCATTGCTGATGGTCCCGATCCTTCGAGACATTTCCCGGTAGGTAACTCTGGTTGCCTGTCCGTTCTTGACAGCAATTCTGTCGCCGAAGCGCTCGATCATGTCGTCAATTCGATGCACCAAGGTGGCTGGCCACTTCGGCTTTTGGAAAGTTCCTACGGAAAACCGATCAGTCATCGTGAAATGCCTGGCACAAGTATTGGGAACTCAACTTACCTCGTCCAAGTTCAATGGCGGCCTTGATATCGTCTGAACGGTAGATAGGAGCAGCGCTCAATCGAGTTGCCGGGTTGCGAGAGACGGAGTTCGCAAGCTCCAAGTACATGCTCTTCATGTGTGCCATTTCTGACTCGCCATAGAAGACCGACTGGCCGCTTAGCATGATACGGCATGCACCACCAGGATTCTCAATGATGTCCAACGTCAGATCATACGCCACGTCGCCCTGCTTGAATGTCAAAATCTCGCTATCGCAGTCGCAGAATTGGCGAGCATCCGATACTCCCGGGCGGTAGTTGACCATGGCCTGGAAGATTGGACTATGCGAAGTAGTTCCTGCGACGCCGAGCTCTTTGACGATGACATCGAATGGTACCACTGCGTGGCTGAAGGCGTTCAAAGCCTTGGTCCGGAGAAGCTTGAGGACGTTGGCGAAGGTGTGGTTTTGGTCAACTTTGAAAAGAAGGGGAAGAAGATTCAGGTACAAGCCGACACTCTCCATGGCCTCGGGGCTTTGTCGGTTTGCTGAGCTAACGCCGATACAAAGCTCGTCAACGTCGATCAGCCGAGCCAACAGCGTGTAGAAGACAGCAAGGTGGAAATGGAAGGGTGAAACTTTGAGCATCTTGCAGGTTGACTGGATGCTGGCCGAAGTTTCCTCGTCAAGGTAGAACTCAGTCGTGGTTGTCGAGTACGAGGTCAGAGGCACGCGGGATTGAGCTTTAGCCAACGGAAGAAGAGGGAGCACAGGAGGAGGTTGACCTCTGAACTCGTTGCGCCAGAAAGCAAGATCCTCAGACCAGCGTCCTGAATCGTAGTCCAATCGTTGCTGCTTCGAGAAGTCGGGGTGCTGCATGATGTCTCGTGCAGGTGATAGGTTTTGACCATCGTAACCGAGTTGCAGCTCTCGCAGAACTACTTCAAGACTGACGCCATCCATGTTGATGTGATGATAACCAATGAGGAGGCGATATGATGTTGGCATCATCCTGAGAAGAATGATTCTCATGTTCTCGCCCTGGTCGAGCCGGTACTTGTGGTCGGCCAGCGCCTTGTAAAACTGCTCAGCATGGCCGGCGTCGTTTATCTCATAGACCTCAAGGCTCAGGCACGATCCAGCGAGGACCTCTTGCACAACACCTTCCGAGTTCTTGCTGGCTGTGAACCTGGTGCGAAGTGCCTCGTGTCTCTGACCTACAGACGAGACCGCTCTCTCGAGCTTCTGAATGTTCAACGGGCCCCGAAGGTCGATGGCCATGGTGATGTTGAGAGCTGACGCAGGATTGTCCAGGAGATGTTGCAGGAACCAGAATCTTGACTGAGCGAAGGAGATTGGGACGCTCTTGGTAACGTGGGTACCGGCGCTGGCAACCGCATTGTTTTGCGCGAGATACTTGCAAATATCGGGCTCCGCAAGAGTACGGAATGTGTTGTGGTAAAGTTGCTGACATCCGGCCTTGGGCTTGTCGACATTGGATACCGGAGCAGACATGGAACTTGCCGGAGAAACAGGGACAGACACTGTTGTGGATTTGTCAAACATGACAGAGTCGATGCTAGATCGAACGTCGGTAGTGGGTGACCAAATAGACTTGGCGGGTGTTGAAGGCGACAGCTGAGGCGGAAGAACCGAATCTTGTTTCGGAATCACCTGCGTCCTCGCCTTTTCCTTCGATGGCTGTTGCTTCGGCAAGTTGAACGAGATTGTAGGCTTGTTGTCCTTCTTCACCTCCGTCTTGTTCGACGGAATGGCCGACGGAACAGCTGACGGAACAGCTGACGGAACAGCTGACGGAACAGCAGATAAACCAGCTTTGTTCACGGCTTTTGGCTTGAACGGATCGGCCTTCGGCACTGTCACTGTTGCTTTCGGTGTCGTCGTCGGGGTTTCCTTCACTTCTACTGGCGTCGCAGCCGTGACCTTTTCTCGAGGCTTGGACAAGCCTGTTGCGTTCGCATCAAACTTGGGGATCAGGTCTTTCGGCAGCAGCTTCTGGGCTTGGGAGATGATGTCGTCAACGGTGGCACCGCTGAGAATCTTGAGGACTGGAACCTCAACCTGGAACTCCTTGATGAACCAGGAGCGGATATCAACCGCGACCAAAGAGTCAATGCCAAGATTATCCGCTGTCAAGCTGCCCACAGCTCGACCCTCCTCGACTTGCAGAGCATCCTGCAGCTTGGCTGCAAAGGCGTCTATCGCGTCAAACATCATTAGTTTCGGAACGTTACTTCAATCAGTAGTTCAATCACGATGGCGGTACTCACCGTAGATAATCTCGCGGATGTCATCTGAGCTGACGGCCTCTTGAAGCAGAACCTTGGCTTGGACTCGGCGACGGCTCTTGCCGGAGTCCACTGCCTGTCCCTGATTCTGCGCTGTTCTCACGCAATGCTGGAACATGGGGTTGTTGAACCATGTGACGTTCTTCCCGAAATCGTCGCTGTCATCAATGGTCATCAAGCCCGTAGCCAGTTCGGGATTGTTGCCGCGATGCGCCTGTCCAGCGTAGACAGCCTCCGCAAAGAGGGTATGGAAGTCCTGCTCCGAGAGCCATTGGTTTCCTACCCTCTTCAGGTATTCCTGCTGGGCGAGTGTTAGCTCTCTCGTGACGTACCCGTTGCCAAAAATGGCGCCGATGTGAACAGCAGACGCATTGAGTCCCCGGCGTCTGCGTTGGGTTGCGAGACCAGACATGAACATGTTAGCCGCGGCATAGGCTGACTGGCCCGGATTGCCGACGATGGATGCCATCGAAGAGAAGAAGACGAAGAAGTCCAGATCTGCATCATGAAAAATTTCTTCAAGATGCAAGCTGCCCTGAATCTTGGGCTTCGTGACCTTTTCCACGCGCTCCATATCAAGCTCGGAAAACATGGTGTCGTGAAGCACCATGGCGCCTTGAGCAACTCCGGCAATCGCTGGCATAGTTCTTTCAATGGTCTTGTGTGCATTTTGAACAGAATCACGGTCAATAACGTCGCTAATTTCAAGACACAGGTCAACCATGGACCGCGTTCATCCACAAAGCTGGGTAAAGGAGGAGACTTACACGGCAAGCAGTTCAATGTTGACACCCTTCCCACGCATCTTAGACAGGAAGCCCGCGTCAACCTTGGGGTTTCTGCTGCTGATGGCAATGTGACGAGCGCCTTGTCGTACCATCCAGGCACACAGCGAAAGACCGAGGCCACCGGTGAGACCAACTAGCCAGTACGTCTTGTCGCTCTGGAAACGAACCTTGGTTTCAATGGGTTCCACAGAAACAGGAACCATGTTCGTCAAAGATTTCCAGGAGATGACAAACTCTGCAGGGGAGTCCGGGCCGGACACGTCTGTGGGTGACAGGACAGCGAAAGCTGGCTCGGCTGGTCCACGAGTGCTCTTTGTCATCCTTCGACTGTCCAAGACATAACTAGAGGCATCAGCCAGAACAGTTCGAATGTCTCTCGAACAGTCGCGCGTCGGTAGGTGGGCAGCAGAGCCAGTGAGGTCGGTCTTTCGGACGATGCGGCGTTGGGCCGGTGGCAAGAATTCGGAGATTGCCATAGTGACATTTCCGTCATCGGCCATGTCCATGACACAGTAGTTGGCTTCAGGCGCGGTGTCGGGCTTGACCAGGCGCTGAATTGCCAACTTGGACGTCCGGGGCCCAACATGAGTCCACTTGGTGTCGGTTTTGGATGTCAGGTACAGGACATTGGCCCCCTGGTCAGCTGCCAACCTGTTGACCGACTCTGCCAGGTGATTCCGTGGCTCAATAAGAATAATCTGAGTGCCAGACAGGCGTTCGTTGCCCAAGGCCGCGCGTGCGATCAGCTCCGAGTAGAAAATCTCGACAATCTCAGACCCTTGGTCCTTTGAGAAGGGGATACCGTAGAGAACAAATGACCTTGGAACTGAGACCTTGGACGCCAAGCTCGGAGCCAACGCCAGGACAGAGTCTCCAGTGCGAGTGTCCTTTCCTAGGACAGGGAAGAGGAAGCAGTCCTTGGTTATGGCCACGGATCGGTTAACAGAGTAGGTGATATCCACTTCAACAAGGTAATCTCGTGACAACCATGATGGATGAGTAGGTTGAGCATCAACTTCCATGAGCTCCCATGTCTTGCTGTCGCTTTGATGACGGAGTTCAATGGCTGAAGTTTCGGCGTTGACCAGCTCTTTGACCGTCCCTCTCCCAGACTTGTATCGATTGTTCATGTCGGTGTTGTGCTTGAAACGGGGGACAAAGAGTTTACCACTAGCATCGATAAACACCTCAGGCTCGTGAGAGTGCAGCAGGGAGGATGCCATGTCGCCGCTCTCATCCCAGGATCCTGCCACGTCGAACCGGAGCATTGCCTCAGCAATAGCATAGGGGCTGAGTATTGCTGTACTGTCAAGGTCAAGGAACTGGAGACGCAAGTGCAGCATCTCGAGCACAATCGTCCTTCCGAATCCTACAACCATTCTCGCGTAGGGATCTCCGTCGCGGACTCCTCGGGTAACCCAGAGAACGTGCTTAGATTGCTGGAAGACTTCCTGGAAGCCACGAAGCTTGGTCGCATCGATCGATTTCAACACGGGACCGTCTATATCGGCCAGACACAGAACGCTGCCACCAACATCCAAGTCGCCGTCCTGCAGACTATGCAGAGACTCGACGAAGCGGATGGCACCATAGTGCGTGAAGAGAAGTCTTTGCACTTCGAAAGCCAGCGCTGAGCTTTCAGATCCCCCGCCAATAATTGTCAACCGAGGGATCACATTCTCTGAAAATTGGCTCAAGGGCTGTTTCAGGAACTCGACCTTGCTGTCGACTGCTTGCGCCACAATAACGGAAAGCGGAACAGGGAGAGTGTCGTGATGTGGGACAACAGTCTCAACCCCGGAAAATCCAGTCTGTTTGAAAACATTGTCCCATGCCTCAAGACCGATGCATGGAGACAAGACGCGACCGTCGTCGGCTCCAAGCCACCATCCAGGAAGACCGCCAAAGAGAAGACCGAATCGCATCTGCTCGTTTTCGGTGATCTCAAGCAGCAACAGGTAGCCGCCCGGCTTGAGCAGCTTGCGGACGTTGACCATGGTCTCCGTCAGGTTGCGGGTGGCGTGGAGCACAAGTGATGCCACAATCAGGTCGTACGACCCTTCTTCGAAGCCCTGTGCCAAAGGATCTTTCTCTATGTCCAAAACTCTGAAGTTCATCTTGGACTTGTGGGACGAAAAGACCCCGGACGCCTTCTCGAAGAATCCGCCTGAGATATCGGTGAAGTCGTACCTAGAGAACTGGTCACCCACTTCCCTGAGAACGGCCTTCGTAGCACCACCCGTCCCGGCACCGATCTCGAGAACCTTCATGTGAGGATACCGGTGGGCAACCTGGCCGGCAAAAGTAGCTAGGTACGAAGTGTACCGGGGAAAGCCCTCTCCAAACTCGTAGAAGTTATTGAGCTTGTTGTCCTGAATCATGTGCTCGAGCATGGTGGTCTCCTTCCGCGCCACGGCTACAATGTTGTCACCGACGGCGCGCATAAGCCTAAGGTCAGCGCTTTGAGGGTACTTGTCGAGGATCTCGTTGATAATCTCCTCGGTGTCATGCTTCCACTCGCTTTTGGCGAAAGGATTTGTCCCTGTAGCGACGCTGTTCAGGACATAGTCGTTATACTCGAGTAATCGCTTGAAGTTCCATTCCAAGTTCTCGCGCTCGTGGGAGGGAAAAGCGCGGCCAAGGACGCGGTGATAATAGTAAGCAACACGTTCGAGTGCGAAGAAGAACTCGCCATCCAGGGGCGGGACCGATGTCGTTGCGATAGACGTCTCTGCGTCGGGTTTGGCGACATTCCAGGACATCTCGGTGAAGATGTTAATGCCGTCGGACTGAGTGGGATCAGAAAGTGGTCGAGTCTGAAGACCCTCGAGCTGCAGAGCCTTGAAGGTCGGTCCACGAGGTGAGTAGATGTTGATGTCGCCCGTCACACTCTTTGCGGCACCTGTGAATGCAACCGAATCGAAGGGCACCTTGACAGGTTGGCCGGCAAAATCAGCGCAGAGTGTCGGGTTGACAAGGATGCGTTCAAATCGCGTGGGAACGTAGACGGAGCGCAGCATGGTATCCCCAGGGTATGAGTAAGCCATCATGATGGACTGAATGCCCGAGTCCAGTGTAGCTGGATGGACCAGTAGCGGCGGCTGAACATTGATGTCGACTGTCGAGGCCGGATTCTGGATGAGACCCTCGGCATATCCAAGCCGGCGTCTCAGTCCCCGGAGGGCGCGGAAAGGTCCCGAGTACCCAAAACCGAGGCCATCGAGATTGTTATAGAATCGGTCTTCTTCGACATCTAACAGCAAAAATTCGTCTTCATCGTGCGGCTTCGGTGGCAGGAGATTGGCGTCACTTTCACCCAGAACGACGATAGCCCGGCAGCTGGCATGAGTGTTCATGGCCAGAGCATCGTTGCTGGACGTGGAGTGGAACCCAAATCGGGCGCTGATCGTGTTGTCTGATTTCGTGATTTCGCCCAATTCAATTGTCGCATCGACACCAGTGCTGTCATCGTCCTCAAACACCATTGCATGTCCAATGTCGAAGTCGCGGAGCTCAATGCACTGAACAGAGCCATCTTCAGAGAACGCACGCATACAGGCTTCGATACAAGCCGAAACGTACGCAGCCGCGGGGAACACGATCTGACCCTGGACTTGGTGACCCTCGAGCCACTCAATTTCGCTGCGCTTGATGACATTACGCCATCGCATGCGGCCAGGTACGCCGTCCAGAATCTGCCGGCCGAGAAGCTCGTGTGAGCGGTTCTTGTTTGTCCTGAAAGCCTTTGAGAGCCGAGACTCTTGCCAAAGTGTCCGACTGTGGTCCCAAGGATAGGTGGGAAGGCCCTTTGTGACGGAGAAGTTTGGCTTGTCAACCAGTTCACCGGAACAGAAGACCTCATATGCGTTGAAATCAACGACACCCTCTCCAAACGTCTGCCAGATGTAACCAAGGCTCTTGGAGACGCTTTCGGTGCCGTTCTTCCCACGCTCCAATAGTCCCGTGTAAGCCAACGGTGACTCCCCAGTGTATTCTTGTACTGTGAGAGGAAATAGTTAGTTACACCATATGTATAGAAACAGGGTAATGACTTACCAGTCTGCTTGACAGGTCCCTGAAGTGCGGGATGGGGTCCGACCTCGATTCCGAGATTGAACATTCCGTCCATTGTGTTGCCCAAGTAAAGCGCCTCCAAGGCCTCAGCAAACCTAACTGGTTCAACGAGGTTGGAAGCCCAGTACGAACTGCCAAGGCTCACATGTGAAGGAATTTCAGAAATCTCGCACGTAAAAACGGACGACACCCAGCGACAACCGTTGGTAGGACGCAAGATTTTGATCCCGCACTCCTCTAGCGACCGCTTGTATGGCTCGGCAACGACCTTCATATGATGAGAGTGATAAGCACGGTCCACCTTGAGCAGGCGATTGAACTTCTTCTCATCTTCGAGGACGATCTGGATCTCCTCGATGGCATCGGCGTCACCCGACAACGTGACGCTGGCTGGGGAGTTGCTCGCAGCCACACATGCTCGCCCCTCGAAGGCAGGCAGTGAGCAAAGCTCTTGGGCATCTTCAAACGTCGTCCCCGCAGCTATCATGGCTCCTTTCGTGGTCACCAACTGGAGGTGAAGACCGCGGTAGTAGGCGATCCGGACTGCATCGGTCGCGGAAAGATAGCCGGCGGCGTATGCTGCGCCAATCTCGCCTGAAGAGTGACCAACCACCGCAGAGAATTGTATTCCAGCAACTCTCAGCAGATCAACAAGTATGATCTGGACGGCTGTGCAAAGCGGTTGAGCCAGAGATGAGTTGGCCACCATGGAGGATTCTTTTGGAGCTAGTAGTTGATCTCGCAGCGTCCATGACGGTCGGTCGCGCGGTGGCAGCGATTGCAGACTCTGATCGAGGCGTTTGATGATGTTCGCAACGGCGGGAGAGTCTTCAATCAGCTCAGCCGCCATCCGCGGCCACTGCGCGCCCTGGCCGGTGAACACGCCAAATACCCGAATGCCGGTATCGGACGACTTGTTGGCGGAAGAGACAGCGGGGGACTGAGTCGAAGCGTCCAACTTGTCGATGAGATCTTGCGTATCTTTGGCTGCGGGCACGACAGTGCGGGACCCCAGGGTTGAACGACGGTTACACAGCGTCCATGCCAGATCGCGCATGTTGATCCCGGTGCTACCGGTGGATTTTTGGTTCTTCAAAAAGCCCTTGAGGCGCTCGATCATGGAAGTAAGGACAGTGTCTGAAGCAGCTGACAGGAGACAGGGGGCAAATGAGCGGGGGCTTGGGACCGATGTCTTCTTGGCTACGTAGGCGTCCGCACTTTCGACGATGGCGTGGGCATTCGCGCCTCCGAAACCAAAACTGTTGACACTGACTCTGCGCGTGCCGTTTTCTGGCAGTTTCGGCCACGGTTGGGCTGCGGTCAAAATTTTCAGGTTTGAGTAGTAAGGCTCAATCTTGGGGTTCAGGCGGTTGAAGAGACGATTCGGTGGAAGAGTGCCCGATTGCAGCGCTTGCGAGGCCTTGATAATGGCCGCCAGACCGGCGGTGCCTTCAGTGTGACCAATGACTGTCTTGATCGAGCCAACAAAAAGAGTGTCGTGCGTGCTCGTAGACTTGGACTTTACGTCGTCGCCGAAGAAAGCGTCGCTAATTGCCGCGGCTTCAATGGGGTCTCCGGCCGGAGTACCTAGTCTTGTTAGTGATCATATTGCACATAGCGCGCAAGGCATCTTCAAAAACTCACCAGTACCATGAGCCTCGAAGAACTGCGGTCGATCGCTTCCCTTACTCAAATTAAGACCTGCCCTGGCATACGTAGATCTAATCAAAGATGCTTGTGCTTTGGAGCTGGGCATGGTGATACCGGGAGTTTTGCCGTCTTGATTAATGCCGGTTTCGCGAATGATGCACTCGATATCATCGCCATCGGCTAAAGCCTGACTGAGAGTCTTGAGAACGACAGCAGCGATACCCTCCCCACGGGCATAGCCGTCAGCTTCCGCATCCCACATGCGGCTTCTTCCCGCCGGGGAGAGCATCTGGAGTTTACTCTCTGCGATGTATTGCTCTGGGCCTAGAATGAGGTTCGACCCGGCAGCCTTTTGACGTCAGCATATGCTTTACTACCAATCTGGTTTCGTGGTTGGGGTTTGGAAGCCTGAACTTACCACAGCGACTCTGGATTGTCCTGAACGAAGGACCTGCACAGCTTGGTGCAGAGCAATCAAGCTCGATGAGCAAGCTGTGTCGATTGTCATGGACGGGCCGTGCCAGTCAAAGAAATAAGACAGGCGGTTGCTCAGAATGCTACGCGCTGTGCCTGTGGCAAAATACGTGGGGTATTTTTCGATATCACGCGCCAGCATCTCGGTAAAGTCGGCGCTCATCACTCCAACATAGACAGCTGTGTCGGAACCTTGCAGTCGCTTTACAGACAGCCCGGCCGACTCCAGTGCCTCATACACAGTTTCCATGAGCAGACGCTGCTGTGGATCAATCGAGCTTGCCTCGATAGCTTTGATTCCAAAGAACTGCGCGTCAAAGGTGCGCAAATCCTCGTCGAGCAGGTATGAGTGTCGTACGTTGCTAGTTCCATGGTGGGAGTTTTGGGGATGATAGAAGCCGTCGGCGCTGAATCGATCGTCTGGAATTTCTTTCAACAAGTCTCGGGGGTTCTCCAGCAGCTCCCATAGCTTCGAGGGGCTGTCGCAGCTTCCGGGAAAGCGGCAGCCGGTGCCAATGATGGCGATAGGCTCATTCTGGGTCTTCATGTTGAGCGTTTGAGACTTGTTGAAAATGACGGCAAAAGGGCTCAACTAACTTCGGTCTGGTGTACCTCATTCCCAAGAGTCTTCTTTTAAAGATGTGCTCCGTAGTCAACCAAACCGATGTCTACACGAACCGCAGCATTACATCTGCAATGCTGCGACAAAAGCTCACCGGTCCGAACTCCGATGGCAAGAAGCTCTGTACCTTGCATTGGCCCAAACTAACTTCAACCACCACTGACTTTCGCACGAACGTTCTAAGTTTCCGATCTTACCATCCAGCCTCAGAATGACTCAGCTTCCACTGCAGTTGCTGCCCCACCTTTGTTCGCCGAACCGGGGAGTTGACGCCGATTTTGAGTCGGACCCGAATCGCCGAGCCCAAAGTCCACCTGCAAGGGCAATTTCAACATGGCATATTCCGCCACCATCTCTCCCCGCAGAGAAAGAGCGTTGTTGAACTTTCGGATATCTTGTGTTCGTGTAAAGCGCGAAATATTGACATTTCTTCTGGGAACAGTCGTCTCGAACAAACATGAAATGTTAACGCATGAGATAGATAGTATATGTCTCATCATTCTTCCCAAACCCAGGATCCTAAATGTATTTAGCTCACAAACAGAGTGCCGTCCTGTCTCGTATACAAGAAATGCAAGAGGTTCCTAGAACTAAACTCTTGATCACAAAAGAAAAATTTAATCAGTTTGCGGACTTGTCACCACCTGTCTGACACGAAGGATAGTCTGACACGAAGGATATTTGTAGACAACGTATTTGATTGCGAAACTGTGTGAACAATGATCATTTACAATGGAAAAGTGTATCCTATTTCAATGATGCTACAGACTTGGACATGGTGGGTGGGGATGCTTGTTCTTCCAGCGCTTTAGTTACTTGGGAGATCGAGACTTGAACAATATTTCAACCGAATTGTCCGGTGCATACGACCCGTTGACCAAAGGACTGCTCTTCAGAGGCGCTACTTTACTCAGACGAATGTCATAGTTCATAACAACATGAGCTATAACGATCTTGAGCGTGCTGGTGGCGAAGAAGCGACCAGGGCAGGCCTGCAATCCATCACCCCAGCCCGGCGAGTTTGAGCTAGTGGTCACGAAGTGATAGCGGTTGTCGTTGCCAGACAACTCGCGCAGGCGATAAAACCGGTCCATGTCAAACTTGTCAGGATTCTCCCAGAGCTCGGGGGATCTGTTGATCTCCTGCGCGTCGACAACAGCCATCACGCCGGGCGGGACCGTAGAGCCGTCAGAAAGTTGGAAAGGCTCTTTGACGTAACGCTGAAGAGTGACTGCGAACAAAGTCGGTTACTTCAAAAGTCCCAAAGAAAAAACACCAGACACTTGCGAGGACGACAATGAAATTTGTTCAGGGTTGGAATTGCAACTTACAGCGAGTAATGGGATGAAGTCGGAAAGACTCCCGGAGGAAGCTGTCCATCCGCTTCAGTTCCTGGAGGTGGGTCCTCGGCAGCTGACCGTCGACCATGACCTCCTTTAGCTCCTGACGCAAGATATCGGCTGCCTCGGGATGCTGCGCCAGCTCCCATAACGCGTGATACAGCGCAGAAGCGGTCGTTGGGGTAGAAGTGTAGCTGACTTGGATGTAGTCTGTGACGAGTTGCTTAATCGTTGCCGCAGCTTCAGTGTATCGCGACAGCAGGAATTGCGTGAAGGGAAGATCTTCGTCTGACTTAGGTACGAGAAGTTTGCGCTTGTCCTTGGTTTCCTTGAATGTCTTGATTTCATCGTCGAGCTTTGGCTTCAGCAATCGCTTCATGTCCCAGTAGTTCTTGGTAACGGGCAGGAAGTACAAAGGACGCAAAAGCGATCTCAGGATGCTTGGTGTAGCATTCAGGAGCGTGACTGCCATGTAGACGAAGAGAGGAGAATAAATAACGGCTTTGACCCAGCGCTGATTGCGCCCAAGTTCTCTGCCAACAAATGTGCAAGCATTGATTTTGGCGATGATCTCCAAAGACGTCATCAGGAGGTTGAAGCCCTTCTCCTCGGGACAGTGGCCGATAATGGTATCAAAAGTCATTTTGGCGTCTTGCTGACGGTTGAGGACACGTGCGGGCAGGGAGCGGGTCAGTTCGGCAGTGATGGTCTTGACGAGTTCGTGTGTCTCGCCGCCGATAAGACTCCAATCCCCAGAATTACACACATGCTGGAAGTTCATGATAGATGCTGTCTGCTCGGGAACTCGTTTGAGCTCATCCCAGCTGCTGGTAGGGTAGATGACGAATCTGTATCGTTTGTTGATTGCCATGAAAGGCTTGTCCGGGTACTATGTGGTCCCATGTTAGTTCTTTGTGCTATCGCCACGTAGATGTACATGTCATCTAACCAATTTCTTTCCTTCCGCAATGATGGTGTCGAAATGGTAATCATTTCTTTTGACGATGGGAAAGCCATGATCAGGTTCTCGTTGCTGTCGACCCCAAGTTGCACGATATAGACCATACACGACAAGACTCAGGACCGTACCCAGGAGGAAGATACGAGGGAAAGCTGAATAGAGGACAGTCCTGGCGATGAATTTGAACATTTGCCATCTGGAAAGTCTGAGGGGTGCCAGACTTTGGCGCAAAACCAGGTATGGTTCAATAATCTTGGATTCGATTGAGAATGACATATTGAGTGCGTTTGATTTCTGTCTTGGTGTTGAGGAAAAGATTGGTTGGAGTGAAGGAAGGTGAGATCTTCACATGGCTGAAAAGCACAGCGACGATGCGAATATCAAAGCTCTCCTCAGGGTTCGGATGTGGACATAGCTTGTAGCTTGGGATGGCTTGACCATGCTTGTCGGCTGCGGCATCCCTGCACCGTTGCCTTTGCTATCGGGCTCGGCGACCCGCACACCGAGACCGCACCCCGATTCGCTGGATTGTGCGCCAAAGTCGGGATCTAACCAGGCATCCTGGTTGTATTGGGGGGATCCCTGACACGTCCGAACAGGTGGGCAGCGTGGAGATGAGGGGAAGTGGTCCAACTCTAAATCCTCGTCTACCACATGTGACTCAGTCTTTTCAATACGGTATACCAAGCCAACGCAAGACCACTGGCTCACGTCGTCGTAATCGATTAAGGCCGGATACCCATGGCAGCGAGTTAGTATCCAGAAAGAGTATCAGCATCACTGCACAATGAAATCGGATGGATGATAGAAGCTACGCTCGTTTTTTCCTGTCTAAGATAGCCCCATTGCTAACTGCCTACGTCTTCAGTGCAGCTTTATTGGGACGTTTTTCCTCCCAGCCAGCAACCTCCACACGTAGTAATTATGATACAGCTGTTGCCTCTGAACCATAGCAGAAGAATCCCAATGTTCCTTCATAGACTATTCGTTCTACTAAAGTCCTTCCTAATACTTTCTTCTGACCAGCAGGTTGACAGTGGGGGCAGGTCTGCTAGTGTTATCATTGTAGAGATTTGGTAGTCTCTCTGTGCCGCCATGCTCGTACTTGAACTCGTACTGCGTCATAAAGTTGATCAGAAAGAATTTCATTACGATGGCGCTGAGAAAGCGACCCGGACATGCGTGTATCCCGGCGCCGAAGCCAAGCGCGCTATCCGAAACCGAAGCGTAGTGGAAGCGATTAGGATCGACTGTCTCGCGGAGGCGCAAGAACCTGTAACCATCAAATTTGTCTGGGTCGGGATAGTTATCAGCGTCGTAATGAGCGCCATCGGAATGAAACATGATAGTCGTGCCCGCCGGGAGGTGGAAGCCATCCTTGAACGTGTACGGTTTGAGAGAGTAGCGCTGGGTAGAAACTAGAAGCTCTGGGTCAGAAAACAGTTTGCCCCTTAACGTTGGTTCGCCTCTTTAGGGAACAGGACTCACCAAAGCCTATGGGATTCAATCGGGCACTCTCTTTCATGAAACTGTCTAGCTTTCGCATCATAGCCACATGTTGCAATGTCCATTGTCCATTATTAGCCTGGACTTTAGCTAGGGTTTGAGTGACTTCCAACAAGATGTCGTCGTGGTACTCGGGATGCGCAATCCAGTCGTAGATAAATGAGTTGAGTGTCCCCGAGGTAGTGTGTATGGCTGTCAAAGATAAGAACAGCTGCGATTCAGTAATTCCGTACAATGATCGATCCTTCTGGCTGCTCTTCATGAGCCAGAAGACGACGTCTCTGTAAACTTCAGATGGATCTCGGAAGCTGTCCGTGTTTGACATCGCCTCGCGCCGCTCTTTGTAGAGGGGCCGCAGTAGGTCAATTGACTGTTTTCTTATCCGTCGCAAGTCCTTTTGAATCGACTCTGACCATGGAGCCAGCCACCTCCAGCGTGGTGTGTATTTGTCTTTGATGGCTTGTGCAGCCCCAAACGCGACAAACGTTGTCTCAACGACGATCTGCTGCCACGCTGGATTTCGGCACAGCGGAGCTCCAACAAGAGCGACGGAAGCTACGCGGGCCACAAAGCTGCACACGAGCTCATAAGCCGATACCGTCTTCCACTCAAAGGAGACGTTCTCGCTGAGATGCTGGGCAGCTTCGTTCCAGAGGTCTGTTACCAGAGGACCTGGGGAACCCATCAGCATGAGTCGAAGGGGAGAAAGGAAAGTGTTATAGACGGCTTACCCAAGTTTCTGTTAAGGTCAACCCGGATTACGTGTGCCGCAGCTTCCGTCTGTCTGGGGGCTCGACTGTAGTCCAACAGGAAAGACTTCGCTGAGTAGGCCTCGAAGCTGAAGAGGTCTGTCGGGGCCTTCTTGACTTCTTCCAAGTACTTCGTTGGTAGGAGGACTTGGGAGCCCAGTTCGCCGACGGGGTGACGAATCTGGAAAGGAATGCCTTGGCGCAAGTACTTTTCGTAGCCTTGTCGAAGGAGACTCCGGGTCTCATTCATGTATCTCTCAACATTGTTCGATCCGTCAAACCGTAGCAACGGAATGTGTCGCAACTGATCCGCGGTCGCAGGTTCGACATCATTGCCGAATGGCCAGATATTGTAAAAATGCAAGAAGTAGACAAGAGTTACCCCAATGCTGCTGCCTAACAACAAGAAGAACGCTTTTGCAGTTAGCAGTTCAAGTCCAAGTAGTTGCAACATGGTGACGATCCTGGAGGTAGGTGATGTTGATTTCGTACATAGGGAAAAGAATACGTGCAGCAGATGCGCGACGGCCGATGCGAATAAGGGTTATATCATCTCACTCCTTGAAACCGGAGGTCCCCTGCATGTTCGGCGGTCGGTAGTCACTTCGGAGACACTAAACCTCATTCACAAACTTTGTTTTAGCGACGCAGCCAAGAGTCAAAAGACTGTTCCCAGCCTATGGGGAATGTACAATTGCCATGTAAGCCTTGATGTGACTCAGCACGGTTCATAAGATGGTCTCCTGGTAAGGGCTATAACCTGTCTACCATCCAAAGTCATTCGGGGACTTACGAGGCAAGCCTGAGGGCTACCTCAGCATTCTCACTTTGACGCTTTACACTGATGAATCTGCATGTTGTGGTCATTGATATACGATGACTTTTTATAGGCCGGAAGACAAAGAAAAAGAACGAATGTCAACTACTGATTAGGATTCGTCCAAAGTTACAATCAGCTTCTGGCCGGAGACCTCCTTATTCTTCAACATCTCAACGCCTTCCAGGATACCCTCAAACTTCCCATCCAATTCCTTCAGTGGATGAGGTCTCAGATTGCCTTGATCCAGCAACTTCTGTAGGTCTTTGTACCAGCGGATGCCAAACGCTCTGAGTTCCGGGTCCTCGTCTCTTTCGTAGCCGTAGTCCAAGTCCAGACGATGACCCAAAATGGCCATCCCCATGACAAAGAATAATTTAACAGCCCTCCGTTCGAGAGCGTAGTCTGGATACATCTCGAGGCATGCATAGCGGCCGCCTGCTCGGCCCATGGCCTCGTAGCACAGAGCAACACTTTTGAGGTCCGTGAAAGGGTCGATGATGTAGGATAGCGTGTCGCGTGTGTACGACTTGATTTTCTTGCCGCAATCCGGATCGTTGTAATCAAAGACTTCCTCTGCGCCGTACTTCTTGGCCAAGTTGAAGTTCCTCGGCGAACAGGTGGCAATGGGAATGTGTCCTATCCTATTTGGATTTAAGATCGTTAGTATCCGGGATACCCTGACAAGCGACACCAAAATGGGGTACTCTGCCCCGCTCGGAGACGAACTCACAGGCGAAGGAGCTGCAAGGCCATTGTTCCGACCGACGAGCTGGCCCCATGAACCAGCACCATGCGGGGCTTTTCGGCTGGTTGCATGGGGGTTCCCGGCAACATCAAACCCTTGTAAATTGCCATCCCCAGTGTGCTAAGCCCCGTCGTGCTGAGACCAACAGCCTGCCGGAATGACATATTGGGCGGGAGCTTGAGCGTAAACTCGGACTCGGATACGGTGTACTGGGTGAACGTCCCGGACTCCGGCCGACTCGGATTGGATCCGTGGACAGCTCCGCACACCCTGTCGCCGACTTTGAAGGCCGTAACGTCGGATCCCAATCCAACAACGATTCCAGCGAAATCGCATCCGTCGACTGCGCCAGGGCAAGGGAATCGTTCGTACATTTTGTGGTCGCATGGGTTGATGGCAACAGCCTTCACCTGCACCAAGAGCTCGTTGGGTCTAGGCTGCGGCATGGGCACATCCTCATCGATCCGTAAGCAACCATCGTCGCCTTGAACGACAGCAATTCGTGTGGTAGGGATATGCATTGTGAGTTGAAGTGTAAACAAGGGGAAAAAGGTTGCAGAACGACGTTGGTACTGCTGGGCGGTCGGACGCTGATCTACGGGACCTGATTATATGTTGTCTAGTCACCTATTGTGCTCCGAGGTCGATTGAATCTTTCGGACATCGAAAACTCAATTAAGGCGCACCAGCCCCGAGGGGCCATTGTATTTGGAGTAGATAGCCATAAAGTATGCCTGCGAAATCTCCCGCATACCCTTTTTCACCACTCCACACAACCTAATCAAGCCAGCAGCATTGATTTACACATTCACAACAAGATCACTACGCCTTTCAGTTTGTCTGCGTGTTTTCGAACAGCCATCTCGGAAAAATGATGATTGCTGCCAACACTCTCCTGGCTTCGCTGCTCATCTCCCCTGCTTGCGGAAGCAAAGTTTGGCTGGAACCATGGCCTCTGCATTGGAAAAGTCCAAACCTCGCCGGTCTTGCCGTACAAGAGCAGCAAGTACCTTTGACCGACAACATCGAGGCGACGGGGTGTCAGATCAGCAATTTGACGGCCTACGATATGGCCAAGGGCAGGAAGCTAGTTGATTTCGCCAGGGGCGCCACCGAGAACATAGAAATGCCTAAGATTCGTCCACTCAACTCAACTGCTGGTGAGCAGTGGGCCTTTGATGGCGTCTCTGAGGATGGCATGCAGTCGTTCATTTTCGGCTTCTACCGCGACCCGAACTATTCGATTCTAGGCGCTGGGAACTTTCGCCTGTCGCTTGAATTTGGGTTTTCAGACGGCACCCGGTTTTCTGAGCTCTACTACGCCGAGCGAACTGTCATGGAAACCTGCCCACAAGGTGTCAGAGGGGTTTGGTACAGTGAGAAGGAAGGGTACCAGTTCTCTTTCCTCGTGAACTCAGACATGAGCGAGGCTATCATCACTCTTCACTCAGACACTGTCAAGGGAACGATCATCACAAAATCCAAGTCATTGCCTATTGCTGCCGACGGCCATGTCTGGCCAAACGAGAACGCAACGACGGAACCAGTTCGACACTTGCACTGGTCGCAGCCCATTCCCGCCGGCACATTGGATTTCGATGTTGAGATCAAAGGCAAGAGGGTGACTTGGAGCGGCATTGGTGGCCATGAGAGGTTCTGGTCCGCTTTCAGCTGGTTTACATGCTTGAAGAACCTGCAAGGTGTGCGAGCCATGCTCGGGCCCTACGTTCTGAGCTTCTTCCGCTTTGAGTCCAACCTGGACCAGGGCCACGTCCATCAATCTGCGGCATTGTTCAGAGATGGTGTTCCCGTCTTCCGCTCGACTTCGCCAACTCCTTCCGACACGGAAGATTACGTACTTGCTAGCAAAACGTACGGTGGCGCGGTTACGGGCACTCTGAAGGATAAAGTGACCGGTTTTCAGCTTGAGCTTGTTTCTCCGAGCAACAGACGCCACTACACGTTCTTTGTGGAGCATGCAAATTTGGCATTTGAGTACATTCTTGGCGAAGGTGTTGGTGGTAGTGGTTTTTCAGGAAAGGCAAGGGGTGGGCATGTTGGAATGGATCAGTACGAGGGCGTCTCGATGAGCGAGGCATTGACATTCCCCAAGAACTCGCCGCTGTTCCAAAGCAACTATGTCGAGTAGACACTCATTTTCCAAAGTTAGCTTGGCTTTGAAGATGGTTATTTTACCATCAACCAGGAGGGTGGAGCGTTGTTGTGTCCTCATGAGGTCTGCGTGGAGAAGCGACGAGAAGGCATGGGTGTTTTGTGAAGCCATACGGTGTTCGCTACCCACTGCATACGTTCTCAAATAAATTTCGTTCACTGGTTCTTTATAAACTTCCTCAGTTCGCCTTATTTCCTCCACGAACGAAGGTGTGAATATTCAAGCAAAAAATCACTGGCGAGTCAACCTCAGTCTACGGCCTGTCGCAATTCAAGTGGCTTCAAAAGTGGCACTTTCGCATCAACCCGACGGTTGGGATGCCCCATTCCCCGCAAGTTTCCCTCTAGGGTCAGCAGTGAAAAGCTGCCGTGTGAGTTTTGAACCAGAATCCAGTCGGACTCGTCCCCTGCAAGTTTTCGGAGCTATGTCGAAGCTTTGAGCATCGGGAACTAAGATAAGAATGTAGCATCCCCGACTCCGAATGTCGGCACCTCGGGACATCGTCAAAGTATATTCTTCGTCATAGCTCCCAAGCTTCGTTTTCTGTGGCATGGCAGACTTAGATTCCCTTTACTAGGAAAGGCAGTGACATATCCCATTCTGCTTTGACCGATTTCTCCCCAGTCACGCTGTACTGCGACAACCCAGTTCCCGCTGATATTTGTGAGAAGACCAACCTTCCTAGCCGTTCTTTTCATCTCTAATGCTAATGCCACTGATTTAGCCTACTTTAACCACAGACCCGGAACCACCATCGACGACTGCTCAACCAAGAAATCCGATTATTGCCAAAATGCACAAACTATTCCCGAGCAGCACGTTTTTCGACTTCGAGACTGTTCGAATACTCGGGACTACCGTCTATGGCGGTGCTGAGACGGCCGAGGTTCTCGAAGCAGTGGGCGAAATCAAAGCCAACGATCCTATATCATGGGAAAGGGCGTGGGGGAAACAGGCGGCGCGAGCCGAAGTTTTAGCCAAAGAGGCTTGCGCGCACGGCGACAAAGATGCCGCCAGGAGGGCATACCTACGAGCTGCCAACTACACCCGTGCCAGCGGCTACATGTTCGTTTCTTCGCCGCCCGCCAATGGCGACACGGCTATGATCCAGCATCCGTGTGCGCTGTCAGTGTCGGAGCGGATGGGCAACCTCTTCCGCAAGGCCATTGATCTTATGGACTGCCCGGTACAATTGCTTTCTATTCCCTACGAGGGCCATCAACTACCTGGATATCTCTATCTGCCACCTGAGAGCTGCCGTATCCCTGGCCGAAAGATCCCCATCTTGGTGAACTTTGGAGGAGCGGATTCCTGCCAAGAAGAGCTGTTCTTTATGTACCCTTCCTCTGGGTACCGGCAAGGATACGCCGTTCTCACGTTTGATGGACCTGGCCAGGGTATCATGCTTCGCCGCCACGGCCTCGTCATGCGACCAAATTGGGAGATTGTTTCGGAGCGAGTTATTGACCACCTCGTCGACTTTTCTGCTAAGAATCCCAATCTTGAACTCGACGTCGACAGCATCGCTGTCGCTGGTGCGTCTATGGGAGGCTACTATGCACTTCGCGCTGCTGCTGATCCCAGGGTCAAAGCTTGCGTTTCAATCGTAAGTTCCGTCAAAGAACAACGACATCATGTTCCCTGTGCTGACACAATCCCTTCTCCCTTTTACAGGACCCGTTCTTCGACATGTGGGACTTTGGCACCGCCCACGTATCTCGCTTGTTCTTGTCAGCCTGGATGAACGGGTGGATGAGTCGGGACGTCATAGACACTTTGATGAATACGCTGAAGACATTCTCTTTCCAACTCAAGTGGGAGATCTCTGTCGCAGGGACCTTTTTTGGACTCTCGTCACCTTCAGACATCCTGCTTCACATGAAGAAGTTCTCGCTCGCTGGTTCACAACAGAAGGATGGTGTCGACTATCTCACGCGGGTGGTCTGTCCTGTTCTCGTGTCTGGCAGCGGTAACTCGCTCTACTTGGACGTAGACGAGCACACGAAGCGATGCTATGACGGCTTGGTCAATGTTCCTCTCGAGAACAAGGAAATGTGGGTGCCGGCAAGTCCGGGCCAGGGAAGTCTCCAGGCAAAGATGGGAGCCGTGGCCTTGTGTGGCCAAAGGAGTTTGCAATTTCTTGACCGTGCTCTTGGTATCGATAGGCCGCCGGTGTTCTTGTAGTGTATGCTCCTCAAATCCCGATCCCCCAAAAAGACTATTTGCTATCAATCACAGCCATTCCCAGCATCTATTAAAGATTGAACCTTCTGTTTGAAGTACGAAAGCCAAAGAGACGTGGTGTTTCGAGAGCATCGATGTCATCTAACGAGGGAGTTCTAAATATTTAACACTGTCGCAAAAACCACGAATCTAGTCTAACGTCGATGTGTCGCCTCCTGGGAAAGAATTAGGATTCATCAACATCGCCAATTGATAGTTAACCTACGGCGCTAAGACTGCGGTCGGCAGGGCGCCTCGCTCACGCAAGCAAGCGTCACACCTTAACTAAACATACACCAAAACATACTCTGGACTAAGTTAAAAGTCAATCAGAAGTCTATTCTAAACGCTAGCACATGCTTATGATATGCGAAAGTGCCAGGTTGAAAACCAAAACGACTGATTATACATGCGAGATAGTCTATACCTCACTAGTGGAAGATGTTTGACCCGGCTTTTCCTCTTTCAGACCAAATTCCTCTGTTGTCTGTTCGGTGCGACACTCCAGGTCTTTCTCTATCAAAGACGCGATGACTCCAAGACCCGCGATCGCGATGAGTACCTGCCAGACGCGCTGCAGGCTCACTTCGTATAGGCCGATGATTTCGTTCTGAACCGCATCAGGGAAGGAACGGACAAAGTCTCGCGACGCCTGTTGATACGCCTGGCCAAGGCCCAAGCTTGTCCTCGCATTGTTGTCTAGGCTGGAGGACGAGAGGAGTTCGTCAAATCGACTGTTGAAGATGGCAGCAGGGATCGTGATGGCAAAGACGGTGGATATACTCCTGATGAAGGCGAATGCGCTGGTGCTGGCCGCGTTGAGCGAGTCTGGCAACGCGGCTTGAACCGCGGTCAAGATGGAGGCGTTGGGAAGGCCGACGCTGATACCCGTGATAATCCCCGTGATTGCGATTACAGCGAGGTGTGTGTTACGGTTGAGCAAGGTGAAAACGCCCATCATGATCGTCATCAGTGCAAAGCTGCCGATATGTACCATACGGAATTTGCCCATGTTCGTGACCAAAGCGCCACCGACTGCGGCAGATATGCAGAACAAGATTGAGAACGGTAGGAGTAGTATTCCGGATCTCTCGGGATATACCAGAAGTGTTGATTGGAAATAGAGCGGAAGAAAGTAAAGGGCGCCGTATGAGACCAGGATCTGGACGGCTTCGGCCACGTAGGCGGCCACAGACGTTCTGTTCTGAAAGAGTGAGATAGGCAAAGCCGGATGAGGACACCAAGGCGATGCCTCATAACCGATGAACAAGCCGTGGCCGATGACACCCAACACCAGTGTGATTATGATGACTGGGTGGGACCATGCGTACTTTGATCCGCCTCCGTAAGTAAGACCGTATAGAAGGGACGTGACGGACGCGCACAGAAGAAGGAGACCGACAACATCAATTCTCTTTAGCTTTTCCAGTGGAGTTGAATCCTCGTCGCTGCGGTGTTTGAGGTTCAGGGAAAAGAAGAGGAGAGCGAGGCAGACTCCGCAGATTGGCAAGTTCAGGTAGAAGACCCATCGCCAGGATGTCCGTTGGACAATGATGCCGCCAAGGAAGGGTCCCAGCACAGAGCCGATGACGATGAATAGGAATAGGAGTCCCATAAATTGTCCGCGCTCTCTCAGGGGCAAGAGGTCGCAAAGGATGATCTCCACGAGAGTGTTGATGCCAGCGGCGCCGAGTCCTTGTACCGCTCGCCCGCCGATGAGTGTCGCCGCGTTGTTGGCGGCACCGCAGACAGCCGATCCCGCGGCGAAGATGACCACGGAAGCCAACATTGGCCACCGTCTGCCCCAAATGTCTGCTAGTTGACCGTAGAGAGGTTGAACAGCCGCACTGGATACACACGTCGGTAAGCATCAAGATCGTGTGGTGCAGCTACCCATGCAACCCTTTGTGTTTCTGTCGCTGCTCGTTCAATAACTTCGACTTACCTAGTGAGAAAGTAGACGTTCACAACCCAGATGTAATCTCTTTCGGCATCTACAGCACGCGAAATCGCAGGGAGAGCCGTAGACATAATACCGCCTTCCATGGAGCTCAGGAGGGCTGTGACGGACAAGCTGGCGAAAATGGCCCAAAACGCCCATCCGCGACCACCGGATTTGGGTGCATTTTCGTCGGACGTCGGATCGGCCGTTGCCTCTGCCTGTGTCTTGTCGTTGAGTGTCACAGGACTATCTGGATTCGAGTTCACTCGATTTGGAGATCGATCTCCCAGCTTGATGCCATCTTCGGCTGGAGACATTTTGATAAGGTGGACTGGTAGAACAGAATAGGAACACAACGGAAGAGATATGTGTCGATGGAAGGGAAAAGGAGATGGCAGGGCTTATCGATTTACTCCATTTATGGACTAGCTAAGAGATACATGTGCAGCAGAGTCTTGACTCGACAGTCCTTTGAATGCCCCCCAAGGCTGTCGTTGTGACTCAATATGCCGGAGGGGCGCCCTGGAAAATCTACGACTTCCTTGTCTCTTGCAAAGATATCCAACGTATTAAGATGGGACGAAATCGGTGCGATCGACAATAAGTCAGCATATTCCCACCGATTGGAAAGCCTAAAGCTCAGAGAGAGGTTCGTGTATTTGCCAATTAGGTGGGTGCCACTGACAGGAGTGGTAATTCGAGTCCGAATGCATCATGCAGGTCTGGAAGCCAAATGCTGCCTGATTTATAATACGGTTACATGAGCGACTCGCGCCAAGAGTCGGCGAATTTCGCCATTGGGAGGACAACACGGTCGGAGCCCTCCGATGGTGCAACGTAGGCCGGGCCATCAAACATAACAGGAAAGCCAAATTTTGACTTCCGCAACAACGCAGGGCAGACAACTTTCGGGGCCTGAGAAAACGCTCCCGCAGTTGCATCCATCTAGATTGAAACGGAAGAGATACTGGGAACCCAGGGAGAACCACTGAGGCCATCAACAAAAGTCTTTTGTCAGCAACTGAGGTTTACAAATGCTGAGAGGTCTGGAAATTTCCATCGTCACAGTACCTGCGTTAGAAGCGTTCCATCTACTACCCGACCTGTTGCAAAAATAAAGTAAAACGTCTTTGCCAGGAAATTCGCGTTGCTTCTTCTGAATGAGAAGTATGGTTTGAGAGCTGTATTGCAAGTATTGAGAAATCATGCCCGATCTGTATGTTTCTAAATGTACATCATCACCAGTGTGGACAGCTTTTAGGTAAAGGAAGTATGATTGTGTTCTTCGTATTGAAACATTGCAGCTAAGATGCACATGCAGTTCCTCTCTTTCAAGGCTCGGGTGCAAATGAGTTGCGTTGTGTTCGGACTACATTCCTTATGCTCCGTGGGTCCAGCGAAATAGCAATTCACTCCATCACTACAGTTCCATAAAACTGTGTTTACAGTGCCAATCACCTAAACAAGAACTTCCATGTCTCGTTGCTTCATCATAATAGTCTTCGTGGGGTCAGGGACATTCTAACGCCAGATTCTGGTTAGATCTCCTTAGTCACTCAAACAAACGATCATGGGTGTACTTGCCTGATCACCAAACACAAGGCTTGGATATCTCTCGTTCACACCGTCAGGCAACTTGATGTCGTAGGTGCGTAGAAGATTAGCCATCACCGTCTTGATCTCATTGACGGCGAAAACCCGCCCTGGACAAGCGTGCTTGCCAAAGCTGAAGCTGAGGTGCGTGGGTCCAACGTAAGCAGCCTGAAGTTGATTCAGCTGAGCTGGATTGTCGTCTTTTCGGAGCTTATAGAAGCGTAGAGCATCAAATACGTCGGGATTCGGGAAGATCTCAGGGTCTTGGTTGATGCCGACGCTTGGGACCTCCACAAACATGCCCTCAGGAATTACCTGGCCGTTGGAGAGTTCGAACGGTTTCAAGACCTTACGGACGTAGGCACCTATTTTCAGAAAAAGTGGTCAGTCATCTGGACAGTGCGGTCCGCAATTGATGAAATTGATCACATACTCGCACTCAAGGGAGTAACTCTCATGACCTCCCTGAGAAAGCTGTCCATCTTCTTCATGTTCTGGAGTGCCGCGGTTGTAAATTGGCCATCGGATTCCTCCAAAACCTGTTCAACCTCCTCCAGAAGCATGGGAGCTAGTTCAGGCTTCGCCGCCAACCAGTACACTGCGTTCGTAGCCGTCATCGTCGTAGTATGAATGGCCGCAAAGCTAGCACCAATCTGCGCCAGCGCCAGATCTCGGGTACTCAACTCCCCCACTCGGGTCTGCGAATCGAGCATCCACTGGAGCATGTCATTGTGCTTCAGCGAGCTCTCTTTCGCCGCCTGTTGTCGGGCAGTGACGATCGGTTGGAAAACCGCGTCAGCTTCAGCGAGCCGCTTGTGCAGCGCCCTCGTCATGGGTAGCCAGGGGGCAATTAGAGGCCGCAGGAAGGTCGGTATCATGGCAATGCCGTAAACGGCCTTCATGAGGTGTTGAGTAAAGTCGATCGACGTGCTGAGGTACGCCTCATTATCGCAAAGCTCAGGGCCAACGAAAACGTGCCCTGACGCAATCGCGATAATGCGCAATAATTTCTCGTTAATAGCAACTTCGCTCCAACTGGATGTTGGCGCCAGTTCGCGCTGCAACGTCTTGGCGATTGTCTTGGCAACGGCGGGATTCAGATCGTCTATTATGGAGATGAGTCAATTCGCCAGTTATTGCACTAGACCAGGGTTCACCAACTTAGCGCGGGGGTCAAGTTGGCTCTTGATACGTGGACGAAAACGGGTAGTTCGAAGCCAACGGTCGTGTATTTGGATTGGATGAACTTTCTCGGTCAGTACTTAGCAGTGAAAGGCAGTGTGAGCGCGGTTCCACAAACCTCTTCAACCGCCTTTTGGGCACTGATGACATCGTCGGGCGCTTTGCTCAACTCTGGCAGATACTTGGGAGGAACTAGGATTGAATCTCTAGCTTGGGAGTGGATCAGCTACAAGGTATTTAATCACGGTGTTCATCCATCTTACTCTTGGCAGTTGTGATGAGAGAGATGCTGTCCTTGTGCTGTAGAAGACGTCAGGGATATCCAGGCACACGAGGCTTCCAGGGCACAACTGACGTTGCGATAAGCATCAAGGAACATCTGAGTCGCGTTGCCCTGCATGAAATGCTTTCTGCGGGCCCATCGCGAACCCTTTCCCACGATACGGACATTGGCAAGTGGATTCGGCTTGAACCAGCTGTGCGAAAATAACAGAAAGGCGACAAAGACAACACCTGCTAGAGTAGAAGCCCAGTAGCTATGTGGCTCGGAGCCAGCAGGCGAGTAAGAGTCAGATACGTTGGCCATATTGAAGTAACCAGCTCTAATGTTTGATGGTGCGTAACCTGCGAGTGGAATAACCAGATACTGTCAGGTGTGTAAGGCGTGGAGACATAAGACATGCATGGCACGCGAGGGACGCGGCGATTGTACAGTTTGGACTTATATACTCTGGCTCCGGTCCTCTACAAACGATTTCATGAGGAGAACAGTTGCTCCGTATCGTTTGCTTGTCCTCTGATGTATTCGGAGTTCGGTGCTGATTGCACAGGACTGTAGGTTCCTACCTAAATCAGCCAACCTTCCTCAGACCTTCTGTCACTAATCCCTGTCTGTACTGGCAGCTTCAATCATACCACCTTGGTCATCTTATGTGATAAGCTGAATGATACAAATAATGTCATGTGACTACAGGTGCGATATTCTCACGTTTGGTGCCATGCAGCATAACCTTTTTCCGTTCTCCGAGAAAGCGCGACCCCTGACATGTTATTCCCCTGTTCCGACTTTCTCACTGTGAGTTGGCCGACCGACAAGCTGCCAATATGACAGGGTGTTGCAGTGTTGCTCCAGACAGGCACGCAATGCAACCCTTTGGTCCTGCTCAAGTTTAATTCCTCTCAACGGCATTACCACGGCAGAATAATAGGATGAGATTCGTTACAATATGACCATCGGGGCATCGGACACGGGCATCACAATTGTTCCGGAAGGTTCTGGAAGGACCAGGCCAGGCATGTCCTGTTGGCTTCGGCCTCCGACGCCGATACCGAGGTCTCCACCTCCGAATCCGAGTGTGGGGGTGGTTCACCGAATTGTACGGCACCCAAGCGATACCTCTGATGAACCGCAGCATCGATCACCGACAACTCAGGAACCCATCAGTGCAGTATTGTGGGGAAGAAAGGGCAACCCCAAATGTTGCTCGAAAAGAGCTGTGAAAAAGAAATCAGCCTATTGGCCAGTAACGTTGCGTTACCCGGGTTCTGCGTTTCCAGGTAGGGCGTACTGATGCAGAGGCAAGGCAAGACACCCTCCTATTTCACGTGTCAGAGTCCGAGGTGGTGGCTGCGTTATAGTTGCTTACTTCTATTGACAGGGACGTCGCTTGGCTGTACGGGGAAGCCCGCGAGTGTATTCGTCCGAACAATGTCCTCAACCTCACGTTGAGTCGTTACGTGGTTAATGAAGACAATGACTAGCTAGCTCAGTGAGATCTAAGGCAACTACCAGACAATTAAATGATATTCCCAGCTGTAGATTTGATGCTTTAAGCGTCTTTATCTCATGAAGGCTATCTACATATCGCTGTACTCTAAGTCATGCCTCTGAATCTAATCTACCTCTCTGACATGAAATGGTGTCTAACCACGTCCACCTCGTAAAGTGTGCCGGATGCTCTTAACAATCCCGCGGACCAGTGACAGCCGCGCCGAGTTGGGCCCCTCCCCGCCGCCACCCCTGTTCGCGCCGTGCAGAAACGTGTGAAGCAGCGTCGGTGCACTCGTCAGGTTGAGCACGCCATTCTGCTGCGCATCCGCCAGGGGGCTCTCGCGCGATGCGGGGTCGATACCCAGCACGGCCTCGATGCGCTGCAGCATCTGGCAACTGACGTGAATGAGCATCTCAATCTGCAGGTGCGGGTGGCAGTTGAGGCCGAACCCGCCAATGTTGATGTCGGGCAGGATCACCGGTCCCATCCCCTTGCCGCCGTGCCGTTGGTTCGTGCTGCTGCTGCTGTTGCTGCTGCTTTCGGGCGTACATTGGTGCCGTTGGTACTTTTGCGTCAGGAGGGCGTTGTGGATGGCTGCGAAGACGGCCTCGTAGCCGCGGAAGAGCCACATGTAACAGCTGATGATGGTGAACGTCGTCGGCATGCTGAAGAAGCCGCTATGTTGGGGAGAGAGCAGCAAAGGGGCCGCCTTAACTGCTTGGCTGCGGGAGTGAGGTGGCCCCGGACTCTTGAGCAGATCATCCATCCCGTCTCCTGCGCCATCTTCATCCTCGGGGCGCTTGTGTGGCATGGGTAAAGACTCATGTGTATTCGCCGTCCCGTCGTTTGAGAACACGTCCATCTCCTCTGGCGAGTCGACGTAGGAGTACTCCGAGCTGGGAGACGAGCAGACACTCTGCTTGTCTTGCCGTGGCGGGGTCTGTAGTCCCTTGAGACGCTCCAAGGTGTCAAAAAAGACCTGGGAGCTTTCCAACAACACGCCCACCATGTTCTTCCCCGTCTCGGACTCTTCCTCATGAGCTTCGGCGGCGGCACGGGTCTTCCCGCCCGGCGAGTAAGCAAGCAGATCCTCCAGCTCCACCGCGTGATCTTCTGTGAGGCTGAAACATCTCAGCAGCAGCGACGTCAGCTCGGTGAGCCGCTGCAGACACTCGTCCTTGGTCTCACACCGATCACTCGTAATAGTCGTAGTTGGTCCTCGTGTCGTCGCTTTCGGGTTCTCGTTTGATTCGACGACAGGCGCGCTGGTGCTCTTCTCCGGGGCGGCGGCGGTGGTGGTGGATGTGGTGCTAGTCAAGTCGCTTAGATCTTGGCCAAAGATGTTGGTCAGGGCAGGGTCGCACTCCGGCCAGTGGCTCAAGGAGGAAAGGTCATGATCGCTGATACCAAAGGGGATGTTACTGTTGCGCGCCCCTGGGTTTGACTTCACGCCTGCATCGACGCCCGCAAAGACCATGCCGGGGAAGCCTCCACTAATTGCGGACAGGTCCGCACTGGATGGGTCCGCGGCGATGGTGCGATGGAAGCTGTCCTGGCGTCGTGATGACCCATGGCTCGGCCTGCCGTGCTGCTGCTGTTGATTGCCGACTGCTGTAAGTGCTGCTCGCCCTTCTCCTGGGCATTGTGACATCGGGGTGGTGCGGTAGGATGATCGCGTGCTGGTATCCTGGTACATGTGGCCGCCGCCCGGTCCGGGGGGGAGGGCATCGTCGGTGACAGGCCGCTGATAGACAATAGGGGGCGACACCGAACCCATGGACCCTCGTCGCTCGTAGCCGCTGGTCCGTATCGAGACCTGTCGCGTGCGAACCGTATGCAGGCACTCTGCGCCGGCCTTGACGCACCTCTCGCAGGCCGGCAAGCCTCCCCCGGCACCCTTGTTGAGGAAGTCGCAGCCGGGCGGCCTCACGCATCGCAGCTTGTGGGCGCGGCAGCGGTCGCAGGCGCTCCGTCTCGATCCGCTGCTGCTGTGGGAGCCGTTATCGTGTTGGATGACGCTGCTGCGGCGGGCTGCGGGAACGCCATTGGTGGTGGTGCTGTTGCCAAGCGATGCAAAGTTTGGGTCCATGAGATGTCTCCTTATCTCTTCCGAGCAGAAGAGGCTTGTTTCTTGTTCTCGAAGGGTTCAGAGATGCATCGGGGGGCTGATATTTCTAGCTACAAAAGGCCGAGGGCTGAAGTTTATAGGAAAATCACACGCAACAGACGCGTGCCTGTTGAAGCTTCAACGAAACTCAAAGATGATGCGACTCGTCGCTGCTGGTCTTGTCGTTGCAGCCCAGAAGGAGGCATGTCTAAAGTAGGATGAGATATGGAGCAAACCGGGGGGCTGGAAGCTTCAATCTGGCAGCGAGTGCGGGCGCTTAATGAACCAGAGAGAGTTGGAGAGTGAGTTGGGGGAAGCAGTAGGCAAAGTTTAAGGCTTGCCGACAGGAAAAAAGAAAATTGCCGACGGAACCAACTGCTGCGGCAAGTTTATCGCGACAAGGGCATTTTCTCAAGAAGGTCAAAGTTTCCGTGTTTGAATGAACGGCACGCCCTACTAACCGCAATGTTGAGCTCGTCCCTTCTAAGTTATACGTTCATGCTACCGCACGTAGTCAATCAAAACATCGTGAACTGCCCTGTCCCGTCCGACTGGGAGTGTGCTACACTATTAGGGGTCGGCAAAAAATTTACATTTTCTTCTATTTCAACCGAACCCCAAGCGCTCCCTATTCTTCCAAAACCATCCATGGATGTTGATGCCGCCGGCATTGTCTTGCAGTTCATCCGTTGTTGATGAAATGTCGAGGAGTTTGATTGGGCAAAACGAACGTGCTTGAGTAAGAGACAGGCACTGGATAGCTCCGTTAAAGAGCCAGAGATGAAACGAGTTTCCTTTGCCGGAGGGATACTTTCAAGAATGCGAGCCAATGGGGAGAATAGGCCTAATGGCAGGAATATCACCTATTTGGACAGAAGAGGTATTGAAAATGAAGCTCGTATTCGGAAATACGTAGTCTGCCAGAAAAGGACAGGAGAGACATTTCCAAGTTCCGACTCAGTTTCTCCGCAACAAGACCACGCCAAGTTCATCCAGCATGCATGCCATATTCATCGTATGATGCGAGATTGACCGTTGCTGTCTCACAACAAGAACGAGAATACAACATAGACTCCCCAGTCAACGCAACTGCCGGCATGGAAATACACCCAGCTCAAACACCCCCCTAGCTGAACCTGCATGCTACAGAATAATAAGAATGATAACGGTGTTGCAACAAACATATCAGGACATATTCGGCACGTTACTGTTACAGTTACAGCAGCAGCACTCGCAGCAGAACTCCTCTTCGGAGAGTTCTCTCCCTCCCTCCGTCTGTTTATCTCTGTGTGAAAATTAAGCCAAGACAAGATACTGAAGACCTATTTTCTGATATCGCAAGGTGGGCTTCATATTCCCATGCTAGCTCTGTACACACGAGGATGGGTAACGGTTTTTGGATGCTGGGTTGAGATTAAGCTGGTGTCCTATTGACTGATATTGAGCCACACTACACGCTGGTTCGGGCTTTTGTAAATCAGGAATAACACGTCATTCGATTGAACAATAAGTTTTGTAGTCAAGTAAAAGTATAGACGACTGGAGACAGTTGTGAACACTTCAAGTACTGCAGCCCACCCGCAACTAACACAACATCTTCAGGATTCGGACACTCCCATGATCCAGTTCTTGAACCAACGGGGTACTGGTCGAATTGCTCTTACCGCTTCTACCTTCAAGCGGAAGCTCTGGCTGGGTGTCCTGTAAAACTCCTTCAATAACTTGTGAAGACTGTCGCAGATACAGACTCTCACTTGCCACCTGAAGCTCAAGGTCAACGAGGACACTAGTTCAGGCCATCAGCTTTGTCTAAAACAACGTCTTACCAGACAAAGCACTCATTCTCTCGTACTCGCCAGTCTTTCAATGTGCACTGTCATTCTCATTATCCAGCTGAAATGAGAAATGGACAAGTCCTTTGTAAAAACATTGGCGCACCAACGTACTTAGTCTTACTGACAGAGGAAATAATGTAAACCATCTGCTCTTTATGTCTACCCTTTGAAGAAACACAATTCCATGGAAAGATTTTGCGCTTAGAGTCTGAGATGAACAATGGGTGGAAACACAGAACAAGACCGATTGTTTGATATCGTAGACACCTCGTCGGAGAGTGGTATAATAATCGCGGCTCAGCATTGTGATGAACGAGATTCGAAAACATCCAGAAACAAGCATCTCTTGTACAAACAAAGTCAAACAACATCCTCAATTGCCTTAGCCTCTTCAACGAGTAAACAACTTCACCATCATCGTCAAAACATCCTCCACTAAAACACAAAATGGCATCCTCCAGCCGCGCCACACCATCTCTCCCAGACGTCTCTCCCATCCCCCACAGCCCGTACTACACCAGTCTTGAAATGCCAGTCCGCATCCCCCTCTGCCCCCACTACACGAAAGACGACCCGGAAAGCCTCCTCAAATACATCAGGGACCACAAGCACAAGCACCTGAAGACCCTCTGGAAGAGCCACCTCCTCATCGAGCAGAAGCCCAAGGAACAAGGCGGGTGGTACTACGCGCGCTGGAACCCGGACAAGGTCCCGGGGCCGCGCGACGTCAAGAAGATGCTGGACTGGTACGCAACCAAGAAGCTCTTCAGCTTCCCGCGTGTGAAGAGCGTTAAGCTCCTCGGCACGGGGTTCACCAACGTCTACTTCCTGGTGCGCTTCTACATCATGCCGGGCGAGCGGGCCGAGGTGCCGGAGAAGGTCATCCTGCGCTTCTCGGCGCCGCTGTACGAGACTGACGACTCGGAAAAGGACTTCGACTCGCGGCTGGACCACGAGATCGCCGCCATGTGCTGGGTCCGCCGGACGGGCAAGGTGCCGCGGGTGTTCGTGTACGACCCCACGGGGCAGAACGAGCTGCGGCTCGAGTGGCTCGTGATGGAGCCCGTTGAGGGCTTCGTGCTGCGCAAGTGCATCGACCAGGACTACTGCACCTGCCAATCGGGGCTGCACGGCCTCCAGCCCGTGGCCCGGTCGTACCCTGTCTACGGGCCCGAGGAGAAGAGAAGAACTGACATCGAGCTTCAGGAGCTGTACGACAGCTTCCTTGACTCAGGCCGCAAGTGTGGTGGGGTTCCTGAGCTCGGCAAGTTCATCGGCGGCCTCGACATAGAACGGGGTGATGTAAATGCGGTCTTCAAGAAGGGAAGATTCATGGACCAGCGGTTTGATGTCGCCAGGCTGAAGTCCAAACTGGTGACGAAACGCGGACCATTTCGTACCTTCAAACACTACTTTGACGAGCTCTTCTCCGTCGCATACCATGACAGAGAGGAAGACAACAAATATGCACTGAAGATTGAGCTCGAACGCCGACTTGGAAAACAAGGTTTCAACTACCGAGACTTTTTTGAGAGAATACGCGAGGAAGAAGCGCAGGAAATCTGCGTGCACAACCTGAACCTGGACGAGGGCAATATCCTTGTAGATGAGAATGGCGAGATCAAGGCCGTCATGGGGTGGGAGGACGCACTAGCCTTCCCAAGTTCCTGGTTTGGCCATATCACGGACTTGGTGGTTGCGATTGGGGGCATCCACGACGAAAGATTTCGCCCCCTCAACGAGGTGCTTGGGCCGTTTCGTTACATGGGGAGGTGGGGCTATTCTGGTGTCATGCCCTTTCCCAAACTTGACTTTGGCAAGATTCATAGTTGCCCCGATTCTCATCTCTTCAGTTCGACGCACTTTGATATAAACGAGGCTCGAATTCCCGAGCCAAAAAAGGGATTGCTGGAACGGATCATGACCAGGTTGGAAGATCGTTAGAGGCGCCGCTTGTACACCGTTTCTGAAGATTTGAAATATTGCTATACAGATGACAGGGAATAGGAAGCAACACAAAGAAGATTTTGGAATGCTTCGGAACTGGACGGACAAACCTTTTCAACAGGCAGTGTATTTCTTTGGTAGATGCGACCCCTTGCCATGGCTGTGAACAGACAGCAATTCAAAAGTTTCCCATTGAATCCAATGAATATGTACAGACGACGCGCTAATCATGGCTGAAAATGGTGAAATAGGAAACGAAACGCTCCAATCAGACGTCTCGCGGGAAAGTCGCGGCGAGGATACGGCGGCCAACGACGGGGACAGGGGTTGCGGCTAGATCTCTGCGGATGACCGAAAGGAGATATTGGTCCGGGGGACATGGTAGCAATTTTGCTTCGCTTGCCAAGGCACCCTTGAGCGTTCATGGGATTCCGAGCGGCAGGTTCTCAGCCGCGGGATGGATGGGGGCCGGAAGGGAGACAATGATGGGGATTGACTTGGATGGCACCGTCCGGGCCGGTCAATCAGCACAGGGCTGGTGCTATTGACACTGACCCGTGGCTGGTTGGGAAGCCGAGAGAAAGTCCATGGCCATGGATGCGCAATACTTGGAAATTCGACAAGCAATCGAAATTGATTGATGGCTGGTGATGCAGTGGCTTGATGTTGCACAGCGGATGGCGTCAGAGCAAGCTGAGATATCCGTGAGGTGCATAGCACGCGCTAGTGATTGTAGCTTGACGTCATGGATCGCGCAGAGAAGCTATCGCGTGGTGGTGTGTTGTTGTGTGGTGGACGATCGCGATTTGGCGCCAACGTCTCGGGCAGAAAAAAGTAGAGGAAAACAACAATTTGCAATGCGCATACAAGAAAAGGGCGAGACAGGCCGGTGCAGCGTTGGGCCAGCGGCGATTAGGACAGGGCCGGACTGGAGGGTTACGTGTCAATCGCGTAGTGGCATCCACTTGGTGACGAATTAGGAGCAATTGACAGCAATAGAGTGACTGAAAGGGAGGTGATCGTTCATCTTGGGACCCATGAACGGCTGTGATGCCGCTGCCAATGTGCCAATCTGCCAATGCAGAGCCCGGCGCGGCGTGGGTTTGGGTTGGATTTGGATTTGGGTGCGGCGCTTGCCAGGGCCATGCAGGCATTTGCAGCTTTTTCCTCCGAATGCTGCGGCGATCCATGGGTCGTGAATGGACGGATGGATCGTGGGCCGGGGATGGGGCAGATGCTTGACGATGGACGTGCAAATGCAGCGAGACGTGCCAGAAGCGACGCCATCGATTGTGCGAGTGGCCGGGGGGCGTTGTGCTCTGCAAGAAAAAGCTGGCAAAAGGCGCAGTGGTGGTGGTGGTGGTGATGGTGACTGTGGTTACACCGAGCGGGAAGGATGGGAATGCGGAGGAAATAAGTGGTGAGGCGTTGGGGAAACGAGAGACGTCGGGTACAAAGTTACGAACGGATATCTTGGGGTGGTTAGCTAAACGACGGCGGGAGGCAGAAACATGTCTCTGTTTCCTCGTTCTTGCCGTCTTTTTTTGGGTTGCCCTTGCCTCCTACCGTGCTTCCTTCCTTCCCTTCGAGGTTGCGGTCGAGGTCTAGAGGCAAGAGTCAGGCAGGGCAGGTGCGCGACGGAGTAGGAAAGATGCCATCCCGTGTGGTGTCGTGGCTGCCTCTAGAATCTGCACCTTCCTCTCGCATTCATGAAATGATAGTACGATACCCGTCGCGTGCCCCGAATGTGCGGCGGTTGACATGACGACATGGTCGAAACACGCCACAGGAGACGCGCATCGCAGCAGCCGTCGCCGATTCCGAAACATGGCAATCACCATGTGCCTTTGTACCTCGCTGGTGCTTCCTTAATGCCAGACGCGCAAGATGCACAATGCACCTGCGCGACGGCAACAGACGACAATTCCACAGACTGGACTGGACTCGACTCGATTCGACTGGTGGATGTGAGGGTGGTGTCTTGTTCTCTAACAGGCCCCCTGGCCATCCACACCACCTGCCGCCGTGCCGCCCTTCTGCTGCATCTGCATTGGATCCAGATCCTGGCGCACATCACCGAGTCGTCTCAACATGTCGCCCTCCAATTGCCTTGATGGTGCTCTTTCAGCTGGCAGCATGGACCAAAAGGGGATCAATGGGAGTGCGCCAAGCACCAGGACCTGATTCCTCATTGGCATTGGACCTCGAGAGACAAGATGACCCGGACAGACACCTCCGAATGGAGATGGCCGAAAGGCAGCTTCCTCTCTACCTACCTACTTCCAGCACAAAGGGGTCCCAAGGTTTGAAAAGATGAGGCCGTTGGAATTGGAAGCTTCCCTCGAGCCAAACTCTGTCCGGTGGTCTGATGTCTGCAGTGCGACAGGAATTCATCACGAGGGAGGTTGGGAAACGGTTGTCTGAGAAGCAAAAGCAACCGTCCGAGCGCAATGAAATTGGCACATCGGCAGATGCACCTGGGAAGGGATCGGTGCTACGGGTTAGCAGCAGAAATCTAGACCACGTTTCGATTACGGGCTTCTCTCAAGACAGCCAGTGTCTCCTACCTCCTATCCTTAGCGCTTTCGAACAGGGTGAGCTGTGAGCTGTGAGTTGTGAGCTGTCGACGACGACGATGTCAGCACCTGGCGCGGCGATGCGTGCGAAGTCGTTGCTGCGATGCGGGCGGTGGGACCACTAATGGGTGCGAATCTCCCCAACTTGCAGCGGCGCTAAGATAGTCGGGGAGAAATGCCAGTGCAATGCCAGCTGGAACAGACCAGTGTCGACCCCGGGCGGCGGGTGGCAGGAGCTAAGGCACAACACAAGCAAACAGGGCAGGTGCGGTCCAGCTGCGATGCTCCTGCCCGGCCTGCACATCGTCGTCTGAAATTTTTTTATGTGGTGCACTGGCGCGGAAGGTACCGCTGCACAGGTACCTGCCAATTCAACCGATGACGTACTGCATCAACATTCCCTACCCCCTTCCTTCTTCACCAACGTCACCGTCGCAGTTGCACCACGAGGAAGGAGGCAGGCAGGCAAGGCAGGAAACGAACAGACACTCACACACTGGACGAATTGACTGGACTGGCTGGGACGGTGGTGGACCGGGCAGGACGGGTCCATCCAGATCCAGATCCAGCCCCCAATTGCCCCCAGTCCGCTGTGATGGATAGACACTGGCACTGACACTGACACACGCACACATTCGAAGGGAAGGGGCAGCAGACAGGACAGGACAGCAGACAGGACCAAGCTCCAAATGGCAATCGGTGATGCACCTGCGCTGGACACTTTTAGGTAAGGTCCAGGACCTGGGGGTCCCCCTTTCCTTCCAAATTTGCTGCGAAACCGTCCCGTCTGCTGCCACGCGCCTTCGTCTCGCCTCGCCTCGCCTGGCCTCCCTGCCAATTGCTAGCTCCAAATTCGCTTCTGACGCAAATGAGCCTGCTTTGCGCCTGGGCACGCAACCTGCTCCAACCCAATCCAAACCTATAAACACCTCCCGTCACTCAACTTTCGCTCTCTTGCACCCTCTTCTCTTTGATCTTCTCTCCCTCTCATCAATACCTGTCGCTGTTTTTTTCCTTTGGTACAGGAACATCAGCCTCACGATTCCAATTATACCCAACCACTCTGTGATACCCCATCCCCCCTCAAACGACAACAATACCACAACAACCACGCCGCTTTTGTTCCTCCCTTTTTTGAACCTACTACCATACCAATAATTATTATACCCCAAAGACCGTCGAATCAGTTTTTTGCGATAGCTACGATACCCAATCATGTCAGCAAACGTTAACAAACCGACCGACCTCAAGCAGAAGGAGGCCGATGTCAACCGCAAGCTTCAGCTCTACGGCATCGTCTCCGCTTTTCAGGCTGGCAAGGTTCCCTCGGTACGTCACTGCCGGCATCTCTTGGCCCACGCGTCTCCGCTGGGCTGATCCCTGGCCCCAACCTTGTTTTACACCCTGCAGAGTTGCATGACACTGACGTGATCCCCGCGACAGAATGACCAAATCGATGTTGCTCTCAACAGCTTCCTGGCCTCCAAGGCCCTGTCCAGCCCGTCCGAGAAGCTTTCCCCCGAGGGCAAGGCGCTAATCGCCGACACGCGCGATGTTATCCAGCAAGCCAAGTACCTTTTGCTGTCCAAGAACCAGGGCAACCTGCTCCAAGACTTCATTTGGCAGACACAAGAATTTGACCCCAAGGCTGTCGATGTTCCCGGTGCCCCCATCAACAAGGAGGTGGCTCAGCAGCATGGCGACAAGGCCGTCCAGGGTCTGCGCACCCTTGGCACCCTGTTGATCACCAACGGCCAGTTCCGCAAGCTGCGTAAGTTCCATCATCCCTGCCATCGCACATGTTTAAGCTAATTGTCCACAGTCAAGGATGCCAGTGTCCTCCTTCGCGACATGGCTGGTGATGCCGCCACCGAGGCCGCCCAGCGTGTCCGGCCTTCGGGTGAAGCCTTGAACCAGATGGATCGGCCCGCTGAGGACAACACATGGCACGATGCCCCCGACTTCTCCAAGGACAACTTCAAGAAGCAGGCTCAGGGTATCTACAAGGGCTCGCCCGCTGATGATGCTCGCGAGATCATCAACGCCGGTACGCAGTCGGCTCACCCCCAGGGCTCCCAGAACCCCCAGGACCTGGCCGCTACCGCTGCCCGTGACCAGGCGCAGGGTACCAACTCGGGTGTCAACGCCCAGGGTGGCATCAACGCTGCCCGTGACGTTCTCCAGAAGAAGTATGATGAGAACGTGGACGAGGAGACAAAGGAGAAGGCTCGCCAGCGCAACGAGGAGTACAAGCGCCGCACCAAGGATTACTTCAATAAGAAGATGCCCCAGGAGCGCAAGGACCAGACCATCTGGCGCCTGAAGAAGATGGTGCTCGAATGCCAGCAGCACCCCGACTACTCTCAGGCTATCGAGACCCTCCTCAATCTTGCTGAGGAGTATGCCGGACACTCGCGATCACTTGCACAGGGCGGAAGTGGTACTGTCAAGGACGCCCGTGCAGGTCTCGCTCAGGCCGAGTCTGACCTCAAGACTCTCATCGAGCGCTTCGCCAATGGCACCTCCACCGATGACCTCTTCGAGTCGATCAACCAGATTTACCGCGATGCCGACCAGGATCGTGAGCTGAAGGACTGGTTCAAGGCCATGGACCGCTACGTCCGTCGCTGCCTTCTGGAGCAGGGCTACATCCTGGACGACGACTCCAACCAGGAGTGGAACCACCTGTACGACCATGGTCGCTACCTCCTGCGCGAGAAGTACCGCGCTCACACCGATCGCGTTCTGGATGAGATCAAGTTCTTGGCCGACCAGTTCGACCAGGATCCCCAGAACAAGCGCTTCGCCGAGTCTGTCCAGAAGCTCTTCACTGATCTGGGCAACGATGAGAATGGCAAGCCCACCTTCAAGCCTCACCTTCTCAAGGATCTGTCTGAGGTCATCATCCCCTCCCTCTTCGAGAACGTCGCCTACATCCCCGTTCCCCGCATCGAGTACAGCGACCCTCAGTTCGACGCCGTCATCGAGAACCTTGTCCTCGAGTCTGACAACTTCATGCCCAATGTCTTGGAGATTAACAGCGAGAACTACTTCCTCTGGGGCCGAAAGAAGATTGCCAACAAGCACAAGCAGTCCTTTGAAGTGAAGGTTGCTGGCATTCAGCTTGATCTTCGCGATGTCGCCTACCACGTTAAGCGCAAGCAGGGATTCCCCTCCATCACCGACACTGGTGTTGCAGACATCCTTCTCGCCGGCGACGGCTTCTCCTTCAAGATGAAGTTGTCCTCTGCCGACAAGAAGGACAAGCAGAACTTCTTCAAGATTGACAAGGTCGATGTGGATATCAAGCATATGAGCATCAAGCTGAAGAAGTCCAACCACAAGCTTCTCTTCAGCATCGTCAAGCCCATTATGCTGAAGGTCCTTCGCCCTGCGCTGCAGAAGGCCGTTGAGCAGGCTATCAAGGACCAGGCCACCCAATTGGATGCTCTTCTCTTCCAGGTCAAGCAGGAGGCTGACCGCGCTCTGGACGAGGCTCGCTCCGACCCTGAGAGAACTCCCAACATTTACAACCGCTACGTCACCGCCATCCAGAAGCGCACCCTCCAGGGCAAGCAGAAGGCCGAGGAGGCTGTTGCAGACAAGAAGGTCAACGTCGCCATCACCAAGGAGGAGTCCATCTTCCCCAACATCAACCTTCCTGGAGGCATCAGCACCAAGGCCACCGAGTACAAGGAGCTTGCCCGCAAGGGAGAGCGTTGGGAGAGCCCGGTCTTCTCTATCGGCAAGGCGAACAAGTCTACTGACATCCCCGAGGCCCCTCGCGTCGAGCGCAAGAAGCACGGTCTGCCCTCTCAGAATGGCGCTGTCAACGGCAACCTTGGCGGCGACCTGAACGGTACCGTGCACACCCTCGGCAGCCATAACCCCGCCGTCGTCAGTGGCTACTAAAGGGGTGGAGATAGACCTTTTTCTTTTGTCATGGAGATTGCATCATGAGTTACGGCAAACGAAAAGGCTTATACCCGGATGAGAAGGGAGGTGGTACGATGAGAAGTTAATGATGTGTTTCCTTGGTAATAATTATGTAGTATCAGAATTCACTTGTTCCTTCACTTGATTCCCCTGAGCTGTCATGGTGAAAGACCTACTCATGGCGGAGAGAAAACCCACTATTCTCCTTCAACTCCCAACTTACTCCGAGTTTTTGCAGAAGATGGGCTCGCAATATGCTAGGGCCATGATTCAGAACACCACTTCTTCTCCACATCAATGTCATGTTGGCCCGGACCGGGCCGCATCTGCGGAAGGAGAAAAGACCCACCTGTCCGTTCAAGCACCGGTCAGCCGGAGAATCGCCCTAGTACCCGGTCACCAACACTGCCTGCTCGTATCTCCCATCCGCAGATTCTATCCAAAGACCAGATTCATTCAATCAACAACACCGGCAGATCGTTCTCGAAGGCTTTACTTATATCCCTTCAACCATAAGGAAGGGTATTGAGGTAAACACCTCCAAGCCACCGCAGGCCGCGATCCGAACCCGAACGCGGGGAAATCCAGGAACCGAGACCCCCAACCAAAGGGCAGGCAGCGAAGATAAACACCACGTTCATCTGAATTGAGTTTTGGCGGATGCCCACCCCGTGCGTCCCGCGGGTGAGTGGGGGTCCCACCCAAAATCTCGGGGTCGTTCTCGCTTCTTCACTTGACAACAATGCCATATTTTGCCAAGCATATATACGCCGTATCTGAAGATGCAACAATCCCCTCTTTCCCGCTGCATCTCCAAGTCGTCCCTGAAGCTAATAATGCGGGGGAAATCTGGGGTTTAGTATGCACAGGAACAGCCCGCAGCGGGACGTCGGATCTGTCCTAACCCCCCTCTGTGTCGTCGTCGCTCTCGCTTTCGCTTTCGGCTTCAATAACCGGCGACATTTTATCAGACTTCACGCATATTCAACGCTTTCTTTTATCAGTGCTATGTGGAAAGCTCATATATATCAAGCTCACATCTTTCAATTGCATTTCACTCCTTATTAGCTTCCATCTCATCTCAACTCATAACCACCATCACCAACGTCATCCGCACCAACCCCCGGGGCCAACTTCACCCTTATCCTCAAGTAAACAACAACAACAATGTCCGTGGACTACACCTCCAAAACAGTCGCCATAACAGGCGGCGCCGCCGGCCTCGGCCTCGCCCTCACAAACGCCTTCCTCGCCGCCAACGCCACCGTGCTCGCCCTCGACATCTCCCCGGCCGCGCTGGAGGCCCTCCCCGCCGCCGTCCCGGAGGCCCACCGCGCGCGCGTGCACCCCATCAAGTGCGATGTCACCTCCCCGGCCTCGGTCGCCGAGGCCTTCGCGTCCTACCTCTCCGCGGACCCGGCTAATCGGTTGGACGTGCTCGTCAACAACGCCGGCATCTCGGACAAGATGCACCCCACCGGCGAGTGCGACATGGCGATGTGGGAGAAGAACATCCTCGTCAACATGACGGGGCCGTTCGTCACGAGCCAGGCGGCGATTCAGCAGTTTCTGAAGCAGGAGGCGCGCGAGGGCGGGCAGAGGGGCGTGATTTTGAATGTGATTAGTGCGGCGGGTCTGAATGGCGCGAGAGCTGGTACGTCTCAACCCCTGAATCGGAAAGAATCCCAAGTATCATGATAAAGGACGAGAGAGACTGAGAGATATGCTCACCAAACTAACAACCCAAAAGGCGTCGCATACACAGCCTCCAAACACGGAACCGTAGGCCTCACCCGCAGCACCGCGGCCTTCTACGGCCCCAAGGGCATCCGCTGCCTGGCCATCATGCCCGGTCCCATGCAGACCAACATGGCGCGCAACGAGAACCACATTGCTGACTTCCACAAGGAAGGATTGGCCGTCGGTATGTACCTTAGCTCTCGTCCCCTCCATCACCCCCACTGCCCCGTCTGAAGATGAAGATGCGGAAACGAAAAAGGAAACGCTAACCAGAGCAAAGTTGTGTCGACGTTCAACACGGTCCATGGCGACCCCGCGAACCAAGGGTGGAACTTTGGATGGTCGCCGTTGGAGCAGGTCGCCAAGACCGTGCTGGTCTTGTGTTCAGATGGGATGAATACCATCAACGGCGCATTGGTGCCGACTGACATGGGATGGACGACGGTATGATGTGAGCGGACTAATAAACAACTGTGTGTAAATGCAAGGGACGGTATGAGAAATAGAATCAATCAGGGCAATGAATCACTCATCTCAGTGATGTGGACAATCGCAGACCCAGCTGTACGACCTTCTCAACCATCCCGACCTTCCAATTATACTGGCTCCCATTGAAGTATGGGGCTCCGTGAGTCCAGTCACAGAAACCTACTCAAACATACTCTCAACTCCCCGAACCCCCCTTTCCCCATCCCTTAATCCCCTGCCTGGTGCATCACCTGTTACGCAGCGCCGCATGGATCCCGTTGTACGTCCAGTTCAGCCTCATCCTGTCCAGCTGCGCCTGCGCCGACATGTCCGTGACGTGCCTCGAGTTCTGCTGCACCTGCGACGCCCGCGGCCGCCGCACCGAGTCCCAGGTCTGCAGCGCCCCAAATACGTTGTTCGCGTCCACGCTGTCGTGCAGCAGCAGCCGCAGGCCCTCGGCGTCTTCGATGGCCTGCGTCGCGCCCTGGCCCTGGAACGGCGTCATGGGGTGTGCTGCATCGCCGATGATGACGGCGCGGCCGCCGACGTAGTGCGTCAACGGGTTGGCGTCTTTGACTTTGTATAGTCTCACGTCGTCGACGGTGCTTTTCTCGGTCTTCAGTCACGCTCGGGTTTCATGAGCTAGGAAGATTTACTCACCGCATGAGGTTCAGCATCCATGGCGCAAAGTCTCGGAAATTGTCCAGTAGCTCGTCGCGGTTGCCCTCGGCGCTCCAGGACGTCTCGCTCTCTTGAGATAGCATGGAGTCCGGGACGCGCGCGACGACGTTGAGCATGGTGTTGTTCCGGCACGGGTAGAAGATGATGTTGCGGTGCAGATCGTCGTCGGCGGTCATGAGGTTGAGGAATCCGCCGGTCCGCGGGTCGATTGCTTCCGGCAACCCGTCAAGCGTCTCCTTCGCCTTATCCAGCGGGTACACGAACCGGTAGAGCGACGCGCCGCTGGACACCATCTCCGGCTCGGTGCCTAGGATGGCCTCCCGAACGATGGAGTGAATCCCATCAGCCCCTGCGAATTCATCAACATCTCACCCGCTCACATCAGCCGCAACGCAGAAAATCTCACCAACAATAACATCAGCCTCAACAACCTCCCCGCCGCCCAACGTCACCCTCCCATGCTCCACATCCACCTCCGTCACCTGCACCCCCTGCACCACCCGCGCCGGCGGCCCCGAGATGCCCAGCTTCGCCGCGTCCCCCGTCGCCAGCCGCGCCAGCTCGTCCTTGAGGTCCTGCCGGTGCATCAGCAGCCACTCGCTGCCGAACGGCTCCGTCACGCCCGTGATCTCGCGCAGCAGGTTGCCCTCCTTGTCGTACGTGCGCGTGCCCGCGCACACGGTGGCTTTCACGGCATCCGCGTGGAACTGGAACGCCTTCTTGAGCATCTTGCTGCCGTTCGGCCCGAGCCCGATGCCGGCGCCGCGCTCGGGCGCGTCGGGCGCGTTGAGGTCGTAGACGACCACGTCGTGCTTCTGGCGCAGGACGGCGGCGGCGGCGAGGCCGGCGATGCCGCCGCCGACGACGGCGATGCGGAGCTTGGTCCCGTTGGCGGTGGTACTCATTTTTCTAAAAGGGGATTCGGCTGCGGCGGAGTTTTGGTATTCAATCCAGCGTCAGGTGCGTAGTCGCTGCCTTCAGCCCTTCGCTTGCGTCGGCTGGAGATGAGAGAAAGGCTGAGTGTCGATGAGATGTAGTTAGAATCGGCTATGGCGGCTGCCTCCTCGTGGTGAGGAGTCCCCCGCATGACTGGGAGAATTGGTATTTCTGGTGCGACATCAAACGAAATTCTAAACATAGACGGGTGCGGTGTACGCTGATGTCCCGCAAAGCTTAAAACCTAAATCTGGCTGCTTGTTTGGCGGGACTGACCAATGAAGCATCCCAGACGTGACGGGACATTCATGCGCGAGGGTATGGGACGGGGGTGGGCTGGGTTTTGGTCCAAACATTTGGTGATGTCAACGAGTCCGAGCGGTTGGCGGGCTGGGTCTCGTGGTGATGGCTCCCGGGGCCGGGGGGTTTGGTTTCTATGACCCGCTCCGCTGGAGCCCGACCCGGATCGGAAGGGGGGCCGCTTTTTCGATCATGTTCCGGTGAGATTGTAAGTAGTCGGCATGGTTTGGTCAGCCACAGCTCGTTCCAAAGATTTCTCCTCTGCCACCCATTATTCATGGCGTCGGGATAGCTTTGTGGCTGCATATGCAGCAGCGGCATTCCCGCGCGGGAAGCCCGCCTCGGAAGCGCCCCGCAGCTGTGAGCTCGGCCGCCGTCGGACGCCGGGCGGTGCAGGCCCGCAGATAAGACACGAGCAGCTTAATCAGACCTCGATCCGCTCCGCTCCGCAAGCCCATCCGGGACAATTGCACACCGAGATTGGTAAGGCCGTATCGCATCGGCGCCATCTGGTTCGACGCCACCGAGAGGCGCTGGTCCGAGACATTGTCGCGTCATCAGGCTTTCTTTATCAAGTGTTGCTAGTGCAACTCCGAGGTTAATTCCAGCATTCCATCGGAGACCTTCTCTCATCACACGCGACCATTCAGACCTCATTGTTCCTTTTCATCACACAATCGATTCACCCTTTCCCCATTGTTTCGTGTGACCTAAGCACTCTCGTCCTCTGCAGCCATGTCGAGAGCTTTGTTGATCTGCGGTGCCACCGGCAAGCAGGGCGGCGCCGTGATCGACCACCTCCTCCGGCAAAAGGCCGACTTTGAGATCCTCGCCGTGACGCGGTACGCCGAGTCCGTCTCGGCGCAGCGCCTGCTGAAGAAGTCGAAGCAGATCAGGATCGTGCAGGGCAACATGGCCGACCCGACGGCGCTCTTCAAGGCGGCAAGGGAGGCCACGACGAACCCCATCTGGGGCGTCTTCAGCGTCCAGGTGAGTTGCGCAAAGCATAGCCGCGCGTCTAGAATGCTGTTTCACTGACCAGTGTCTAGACCCCGATGGGCATGGACCAAGGCGGCGGCGGCGAGCTCGGGCAGGGCAAGGCCCTCGTGGACGCGGCGCTCGCCAATAACGTCTCCTTCTTCGTCTACGCCTCCGTCGACCGGCACGGCGAGGACTCGCTCACCAGCCCGACCAACATCCCGCACTTCATCCACAAGCACCAGATCGAGCAGCACCTCATCGCCAAATCCAAGGGCTCCAACATGGAGTGGGCGATCCTGCGCCCCGTGGCCTTCATGGACAACTTCACGGACAACTTCCCCGGACGCGTCTTCATCACCGCGTGGGAGATGGCGCTGCGCGGCAAGCCGCTGCAGCTGATCGCGACGACGGACATTGGCTTCTTTGGCGCGCAGGCGTTTGTGAAGCCGGAGGAGTACAAGGGGCGGGGCATCTCGCTGGCGGGCGATGAGCTGACGTTTGAGCAGATGGTGGGCGTGTTTGAGCGGACCACGGGCAGGCGGCCGGCGGGGAGCTGGAAGGTACTGACGTGGCTGTTCATGACGCTCGTGAAGGACTTTGGGTTGATGTTTAAGTGGTTTCATGATGTGGGGTACGCGGCTGATATTTCGAAGCTGAAGACGGAGTATGCGGGGCTGCAGGATCTGGAGACGTGGTTGAGGACGGAGAGTGAGTTTAAAAAGTATATCAAGTGAAGCGGCAGTGGTTACAATGTGGCGATTTCGTTTTTCTATCGACTTAATCGGGTCAAAGTTTAATAGTTCAAGACATTCATCACCTTTCATTTTTTTAATCGTTTGTGCAAGTTGATAGTATGTTTTTGGGTGCTGATAAAGGCAAATCTCTTGCCTGCTTGAATTATCATATCGACAACTTGGCCACTTACCCCCAATGACATCTGAATCACATTCTATGTGAATGAGGTTGAACCATTCCACAATGAGTCCAATGTAAGACGAAGCATGTATTTCAAATTGTGCGCAGACGCCCGGTATGTTGTCCACCCGTGGCCGTTGTAGGTACGGAGCTGGGTGGGTCAAGCGGCCGGCACATTGGCCACATCGGCCTCCGATGAACACCGACGTCAACTCATCGGCCCGCCCTTTCTCAGACTATCTAAGTCTTAAGCTATGGGTGGCAATATCAAACTCCGCAAAGACGCCGCCAAGATTCTTCCGGCTCCACCGCGCCTATGACAATGCATATTGACCGGCCCAAGTCCTACAGACATCATTCCATTGATCGGAGGTCTTGACTCGGTCATCCTCCACTCCATGAATTTCTAACGCTTGGTCAACATGTTTCCGTGACGCTACCGTCTGTTGCCTGGGCCTGGAGACATCTCGTAAGCGAAGCGGTGCATTTTCTAAAGTCATGCAATCAGTATATAAACCAAGACGGCGCTGGACCTGTTACTGTTCCCAACCATGTCACAACACGTTCACCAGCATCAGTCCCAGCCACAAACACCAACCCAAACATCCTTCACTATGTCGAAGCTTCTCACCGTATTCGGAGCTACTGGAAACCAGGGTGGATCCGTCATCAAGGCAGTCCTCGCAGACCCCGTTCTCTCCAAAGAATTCAAAATCAGGGGCGTCACCCGTGATGTCTCCAAGCCCGCCGCGCAAGCTTTGGCTGCCAAGGGCGTCGAAGTAGTCGCTGTACGTCATCCCCAAGTCTCATCCCTGACCTGCTCTCTAATAACATTCTAGGCCGACATGAGCTCCAAGGCGTCCCTCGCCGACGCCATCAAGGGTTCCGACACCGTTTTCCTCGTCACCACGCCCGACTTCATGTCCGGCGGCGGCACTCAGGAACAGCTACACGGCAAGAACGTCGCCGACGTCGCTTCGGAAGCCGGAGTCAAGCATCTGATCTACTCGTCCCTCCTCCACGTCACGGACACGACTAATGGCCGCCTCAAGCACGTCGTCCACTTTGACGACAAGGCCGAGGTTGAGCGGTATATCCGCGCCAAGGGCATCCCGAGCACCTTTGTTCTGCCAGGATACTTCATGAGTAACTTTACGGCGCTGCAGATGATTCGCGAGGGCGAGGATGGGGTGTACAGCTTGACGTACCCTGTTGGTGATGGGGCTAAGTTCCCGCTCATCGACACTGAGTCCGACGTTGGTAAGTTTGCAACAAAGACGTAACCTTCAAGATGTAGAGGCTGACGGGTGACGAATGTTCCAGGCAAGTTCGTCGTCGCCGCCATGCGCAACCGCGACTCGGTCCTCGGGAAGCAGATTCTTGCTGCGGCGGATTACTACACCCCGTCGCGCATTGTCTCCGAGTTCCAAGAGGTTACCGGCAAGACAGCTCGCTTCGTCCAGATTGATGCTGAGACGTACAAGGGCTTCTTCCCTGCTCCCATGGCTGATGAGATGTTGGAGAACCATTTGTTCATTGGGGAGCCCGGGTACTACGCGGGCAAAGACCTGAAGGAGAGTCTGGATCTGGTCAGCGGTGTTGGATTGAAGCCTACGTCCTGGAAGGAGTTTTTGAAGGCGAACAAGGCCGCTTTCCAGTAGACACAGTGACATTTACACAGACAAGTTGTTGGTGACAAAGAATCTCAAAATCGCAGCATACAGTTCATTGATAGGAGGCCTCCTTTCTTTCGTAGTTCTCCTTTACTTCTCCCAGCCACCAGACGTTTGAAAGCCTCCCGCAGCCACTGCCACCCCCTCGTGTTGGCTCAGTGACATTTCGACTTGCCTCAGGAGCTGCTAAATATACGCACAGAGCTTGGGCCCCAGACATGGTGGCTTCAGAAGGAAGTCTGATGATCCGCGCTATCGCGGTTTTAGTCTGGCAAACAGTCTTCCTTCCATGGTGAGTCCTGACCACGCCCAATCAGGCTTAGTGGCCGGTGAAGCTAGCAACAAGTCGTCGCCGATGCGCATCTTAGTCTGTCTGAAGTTCTCATGATCCAATCAAGCCACTGCATATCCTTCGCAAGGGTGCCGTGTGCTAAGAGTCGCGCAAAGACAATGCTACTCCTTCATTTCAGCTCTTTTTTCGGGGATAGGGCTGTGTTGAAACCAGCTGCAAAACATGCCCCGATTGAGCATCCCGCCACCCAGGCAGAATAACAAATGGGATCCAGCCACATCAATGCTTCAACTTGCTTATTCCAACTTTTCTTTTTTCCCCTCCCTTTTTTCGCTTCTTGAAAATTTTCTGTCGTCTCTCGCGTTTGTGAACTGTCATTTCTGATCAAACCTTCTCCATCCCTCGACTATCTAAGACTGTGTCTCAACTCCACGAGATATTCGGCTCCCGGCTCCCCACGATGTATCGCGAAATCCTCGGGCTGGCGTACCTGGCCGCGATCGCCTCCGCGCAGTGCTACCTGCCCAACGGCACCAACCGGGCGAGCACCTCGGACGTCGGGAAGAACACGTACAAGCCATGCGACGGCAACGGGCACAGCATGTGCTGCAACACGTACACGGGCGATGTGTGCCGGGACGGGTTCTGCTGGAACGAGAGCGGGAGGGTGCTGTGGCGCGAGAGCTGCACCGATCCGACGTGGCAGTCGCCGAGATGCCTGAAGCTGTGTATTGACAGCTCAATCAGTAAGGAAACAGGGCTCGTGGTTTGAGGAGCGGCAGCTGACGGTGTATTTCTAGAAGTGGACGCGAATAGGACTCAGGCGCAGACGGATATCGTGGTTACCCAGTGCGCCGACGGGACATATTGTTGTGGGAACGCCGATCCGGCGAGGAAATGCTGCCAGGCGGGAAAGGGTGTGCGCGTCGTTAATGGCCAGGTGGTCGCGTCATCGTCGGCAACGTCGTCTGCTACGGCATCTGCGACAACATCGGCATCGACTGCGGACTCGTCGAATTCTGTTGAGACAACGACTGCCGATACATCTACTGATACATCCGACTCCAGCTCGGACAGCAACCGAGCTGCTATTATAGGAGGTGCCGTTGGTGGTACTGTGGGCGCGCTGCTGCTTATTGGAGGCATCGTGGCGTTCATGCTGCATAGGAGGAAGCAGAAGACTACCGCCGAGGCGACTCATCTCGGTCTAGTTGGTGGTTCTGGGTCAAATGCTTCCGTGACCGGGGCAGGTGATGGTGTTTACTTCAAGGAAATGTCGGCGGACCAGCAGCGATTTGAGTTGTATGGTGGAACACCACCGGTAACTCCTGCTCCCTACCTTAGGTAAATGGAGGAGCATTCGTATGTCAGGGTTGTAGATATTGTGGCTGTTAATTAAAGCGACGTTGAACATTCATATCATGATTGTGGATCTAGAGTTCCTTCCATTACGAGATCTAGGGGTCTCAAGTCAGAGGGTGTGGCTGGGAAACAATATTCACCTGAGTTATCTAAGGCAGGCACTCCAGGCCTACCCCTTCCTCACTGCCTTCCTGGTATTGACAAAAATGCTTGTTCTCTGACACTAATATTTCACCTTTCCCTGACCCAGCTGTGTGAAAACTTCTCCCAGGCCAACCTACCTCCTTCTTTCTTTGGCAAGACAGCTGGCCAAGGCAAGGCAAAAAACGCGTTCACCCACAACAAAGATTTTCCCCCCTCTGTCAACAAACGTCGCAACCCATCTTCACACACAGAGCTCCCGCCAGCGTCAGACACCAGCCAGGATGGTTAAGCTCACAGAGCTTCCGTGTGAGATCATCACAGATATCTTAGAGCAAGGTAGTGTGCGCGATATTTTCGCTGCCGTCCGCACATGCCGCCGCATCCGCGACTGCTTCAAGCAACGCCCCAGTCTTGCAAGCCGAGTCATCCTTCGACAGATCCCCGAGGAGCTTCTCCAATATGCAGTTCAAGCGATTTATGCTGATCATTTGCCAATCCGCCGAACGGAGGCGATGGTCGTGACCATCATCAATCGACTCTGTCCTGCTTTCATACCCACCGCGGTTTCCCTCATCCGAAGAATGGCTTTAGAGCATCTCCTCGTAATCGAGGACCTGCACAATATCGTTCACTCCATGGCACTTGACTATGCCAATGAGGCCTGGGACTTCATGCAGACCACAAATATGCGCGTCCCAAGGCCCGGCACGCTTCAGCTGTCGCGGAACGAGTACCTCCGCTTCTGTCGGGCTTTCTACCGCGTGGAAATCCGTCATTCCATCAAACGTCACAAGATCGTGGGGCCTCGTCGGAAGAGGGCCTGGAATGAGGACGAAGACTTTCTGGCCCCCCTCCCTTCGTACGACCGAGAGCAGATGGGATGCGTCCTGGAGTATCAGGAGAGACTCCTTCTCAACAGTGAGTTGCCATTGATCACGTTGCCCATTGTCAGCACTGACAGCTCTTCATCAGGTACACGGGAGGTTCTTGCACACGACGTTGCCATGGGCCACATTGGAGTCAACTACGTGAGGCCGCAATATGACAACGTCATTCAAAACTGGGTAAGTACACCATCAGTAAGCTCCCAATACAAGTCCTCCATGTCTTTTCTTCCAGCTGTCCTTCTGGGTTCATTTTTGTACCTTGGACATCAGCTAATATCATATCTCAGTTGGCCTGTGGATTGCACTTTCTGGTCAAGGTCACTGGCGACCTGTCATACGACGAGAAGAAGAATCTTCTACACTCCACGTATGGCCCCGGCGACTTGTACCACCTCTGGAAGTCACTCGATATGGATCGCACCTGGCTGGATACGGATCGCCAACAGGCGGACGATCCCTGGGTCCGGAAGAAAGACGGAACACTTGTTCATCTTTACAGAAAGAGGGTGGATGCAATGGACTTGGACCTCGGTCCTCGGGAGGCCTTTGCACGTTCCATCTCAGGCCCGATGCCAATCGAGGATTTGGGCTACTTTGGCTCTCGAGACCGCGCCTACGTGCTGTGGGACATGGAACGTTTGCTCCAGCTTGAGGCAGGCTGGGCGTGGACGGTGCCCACTCGTTCATCGGACAGATTCTACATCTTTGTAGATGACCCAAAGCCCATTCGCGTGCCGGCTAAGTACAAGGGGGTGGAAGCGGAAAAGGATTTGGAGGAGTCCATTCAGGCTCGCAAGGAGATCTGGGACAAGGGAGGCTCCGGCTGTTGGAGAGCTGATGATCTCAGCAAGATCGAGTGGGCTGGAGAGAGATGGGTCCCTCACGCATATCCTCAATACTGATGAAGAGAACAAATGGGAGTCTGGAGTCGGGGAATGTATCGCCAATTTGGTGTAAAAGCTGTTAGTTTATCATCGAGCCCACGAATAGCTGCCTTATATGAAGCAGTCGCAGTGCACTCTTGATCAGAGATGCGAGACCTCTTCGTAAACCAGGAGTTCAATCAAGGAGCCTGAAGGAACAGGTCGAACTACGAATAGCAGGGAGGACGACAGAGGCGGACGACAGAGGCGGACGACAGAGGCGGACGACAGAAGCGGACGACAGAAGCGGACCATGGAGATGGCAGGAGACACCCGGGGCAATCTGAAAAGCCCCAAAGATCGTGAAGTCTGTTGAGTAGACAAGTAACTTATTAATCGTGCTGTCTCCGACTCCCCTCCGCGTCTTCACTGGGTCATTATTCTCTTTCGTCTGTCATCTTTTTCATGATCGTTATCGTTCTTGCCTCTTGGGTGGGTTTGCACCTGCCTCAAGCAATCGCTAGATTTTCCCCTTTGCTTCGGACTTGGGACCGACCCATCTCGAGCTTTTCAGCTTTTCTTCCCCCCTCTCACACTTCGACCAGAGAACGTGCGGAATCACTCTCCTGCCGTCTACCAGCAGCGACGCCTTTTCGCTCAGGAAAGGTCTTCCACCCTCAACATCGCGAAAGACTCTATTGTCGGCCATTCGCCAGTTATTTCCTCTTCACTACAAGACGACGACGAAGACGACGAGAGGCAACGCTGATTGTTCTTTCAGACTTCCGCCTTCACTTTCGACGCGGGTTTCTATTCATCTTCACCAACCCCCCTCGATTATTCACGGGAATCGCGCAAAGGTCCTTCCTACTTCCGGTTTCTGGGCCGTAATTTCGATTCCAGGCACAACTAAAGGCTTTTCAACCATCCATCTGGTTTTCCTGGTCTTCCCCCAGCGACGACAAGCAACTGTGCGTTGCTAGCCACAGGAAGACCTACACGGTCACTGGCAACTCGTTGAGGGGCCTACCTACGTATCTTGACGAACTCGCTTTTGCGTTTCTTAGCACACCTGCGCGAACCGTCAATACTTTTACCGAAAGCAATAGATACGGTTTTCAAACCAATCACGTCTATGGTCAGTCATCCACTTGTGACTCTTGTCCTTCACCACTGACGATACCAAAGACACCAGACAGAAACGTCTCCCCATCGAGTGCAAAATGGTCGGCAAAATGATGCTCATCACCAATCTTCCGAAAGAACTCATCGGTGCAATCGTGGCGGAGATTAGCACTCTACAGGACCTCAACAATCTAATGAGAGCCTCGCGTTGCTTCCTCGAAGCCGTCCACGCGTGGCCAGCTACACCCCACATAGTTCTGCGCCGCCAACTCCTCACAGAACTCCCTTCAGACATAATGACTCACGCGGTAGCTATCATTGAAGCTAGCAACCTACCTCGTCCACGATCGTCCAGGAACGCCGGCAGGGCGATGTCGAGGGTCCTTTGTCAAGTGGCCCACGACCCTGGTCACAGCTTAGACCTGGTCTCAACTCTTGATTTCAAGTCTCTAATCAAAATAAGGGACACTCACAAGATCATCCTGAGTTTGACAAACGCAATGGCCCGAGATGCTTGGAAAGTGCTTCGAAACGTGGATGGGGTCGTTTCAGGAGATTTGTTTCTATCGGGACGAGAGCAACATCGAATCACCAAAGCTATCTACGAAACGGAACTACTTTCGAAGGTTTTCTGTGACGAAAGCTGGAGCGAGGCAGATACGGACGTCTTTTATAATGCGGATGGAGACATATACCTGGCTTCCAAGGCCTCTTGGGAGATCGAGGCCATCGGCTGCGTCTTGGACTTCTTTGAGAAGAGCCTGTTTGAGGGTAGGCCTTGGCTCCAGATATTTTTGATCAGAGACACAACTGCTGACAGCATGCCCATTTTGAACAGTATCACTCGACATCTTCGCTCACGATGTGGAATTTGGTTGGTTCAGCTTTGACTACCTTCGCCGGGGATATGAGAACGAGGGCATGATGATGTTGGTGAGTCTCCGGCCTGCGCACCTTTGTGCTTGTTCGGCTGATCTAACAAAGGCGTTGAACTAGGTCTCTGGCGGTGTGAGCTTCATTCACCAGCTCATTCACGAATCTTCCTACCAAGAAAAGCGCGGCGTACTTTGGGCAAAGATGGATGACGCGAACACGGCGCTGATAGGAAGCGTGCTTGAGGAATTCTCCCACTCCCCCCTCCGACAACCCAGCTCACAGCAGCTGGCGCTTTACTACAGAGAGGTATACCCACAGGCCGGAGAGGACCTTGACGACAAAGGCCCTCAAATGGCCTTTGATCAGACTCTGCTCTGCCAGCCCCCTTTCTTTCACCGAATTTATGCAGGGCAGAGGGAGAGAGGTTACGTCTTTTGGGACGCCAACCGCCTCATGGCAGATAACGCCAAACTCCTCAACTTCGTCAAGAGAACGCTGCCGGCCACCAATCAGACCTCCCAGGTAACTTCGAGCGGCCTGATATATTTGGACACTACACCAGCCAGTATCTCAGCGATGGAAGAAAGCTGGGACGAACGCGCCGCCATATACGAAGAAGGTGGAAGGGGGTTCTTGAAAGATGGCGACTACAACGGAGTCGAGTGGACAGGAGAAAAGATGAAGAATTCAAATGGAGAGCGAGACGAAACCAGCGACGAAGACAGCGATGATGAGGAGTAGGGATGGCAGGCAGGGAGGTGCAGTGGCGGCTGAGGATGAACCAATGCCCTCTTGGAGAACGATGCACCCCATGGTTGAGGGAATGAGCGCATCTGACCGCCGTGATAATCTCACGGTTGTTGTAGGATAATTATCGCGCAGGCAATTGATTCGCACACATATCGGCATGCTTTCAGACGCTTCGCTTGCAACATCATCTCGTGAACACATGGAGGCTGACGTGGAGTAACACAGAACATCCACCCGCATTTGATCCCGCGACCGGACCAAAACATCACCATGTTGCCGTATGTCGTCGAAACCCCGATGCATCATCACATGTATTCCCCAACATCGCTTCTGTAGGCTTAGTCATCACTGGCTCGATGATGCACGCGGTTCTTCTTAACCGGATGAGGGGGAAGATCTGAGGGCGTATCAACCCCGCGCCAGCCGGCGCTGGCGGCAAAGCCAAGAGGGCATCTCCTCATTCCTTCACCTCACCTGATTTGAAATCCACGTCATCACATAGGCCAACTTCAAATTCATGACCCAAAAAACCGCGATGTCTTCAACGCAATCCGAGCGCGCGATGGAGGTGGCCCTCGCCATCCCGGAGCTGCTCGAGTCCATCCTGGTGCACCTGGACATGACCACGCTGCTCGTGTCCGCGTCGCGCGTTAGCAAGTCGTGGAAGACGCTGATGGACGCGTCGCCGGCGATCCAGCAGGCGCTCTTCTTCAAACCGGTGGTGGTGGCCGCTGCGCCGTGGCGGGATCCTGACCATGATCTCGACGACGACGACAAGGGGGCTGGTGGAGAACAAAGAGATGCTGCTGCCGGGGCGAAGTGCAAGCGCGCCCGCCCCAGGATCAACCCGCTGCTGGCGAAAAAGTTCGACAAGTGCTTCTTCGACTTTGGGCAGACGTACTCGCTCCACCGGCGGGCGAACTCCTTCTACGAGATGCCGTGGTCGCGACAGCCGATCCGCGCGGTCCAGGAGATCTGGGGAGGTTGGAGCCAGCTGAGACCAGCCGACCTCGACGCTGAGACGGAGCAGTCCGAGAAGGAGTGCCGCCGGCGGTTCACGCGTCGCGGCGCAAGCTGGCGGCGGATGCTCGTCTCGCAGCCGCCGCCGCCGTCGCTGGGGTACATCAAGTTTGACATCTCGGAGATGCCCACCGAGGGCCACAGGGTCTGGAGCGCGGCCTTGAAACCAGGATCCGACGAAGCTGGGCTGCGCATGGGCCAACTGTTTGACCTCGTGCAGGACGAAGTCGGGCACCACGGGCGGCACTCGCTGTGGTTCCGGGTGCTCTGGGGCAAGCCGACGAGCAGCTTCGCGATCTCGCGCGTCAAGGAGACGTTTGAGCGGTTGATGGCGGAGACGCACGTCGTGGTGGAGCTCATGCACGCGGACGACACGTCGCTGCCGAACCACCCGCAGGACCCGGCTGACGTGAGCGTGTTCGACGAGGCGTTCCGGTGTGACGAGCACACCGAGGTGAAGGTGCACACCGAGGAAGCGCTGGTATATCCCCCCGAGTTCCCCGAGTTCGACGGCCGCTTTGTCATTTGGCACTGGAAGCTGCTGGAGCACGAGCGCAACTCGGGCTAGGATTGCCGGTCTGGCTGAGCGTGGAAGTAATTTGCGGACTCGGGAAGTGGGGTTGCCAGGGGCGGTTCTCGGGCGTTGTTTCCGTGGATCCTCGAACTTTCGAGACCCCTTCCATCTTGGCGATTGAAGAGAGTTTGTACTTTGTTTTTCTTTGAATTTGTTGGTATGGATTCGGGGGACTACGAGGTTGTTACTGCAGTGTTGGTTGCGTTTCAAACATTGTCATTTTACGGCATGGCGAAGATACGATGTCTACGGTGTATTTTACTAGCAGCTATGTCTGGTTTATAGGGGACGCGTGGCACTCGTGGCTGAGAGCTATTCGATCATGTGTGTAAAGTACAAGGCAAGGATAATGATTAAGTTGTGATGATCATCCTCTTGGTGTTTTTAAGAGATCCTCTGACATGACGCCCAGGATAACCATTTTTCCTGTTGCTTTGTCGATGGGCCTTGTGTAGTGAGAGGCCTATCACGGGCGACATCAGACGATTACTGTGGCTCCTCACGATGTCTAGCCCCTGAACACATAATTTGACTCGTGTGGTGGGTTTGCTTGTGGCTACCAGTCCAATGGTTGTTTCAATATTTTTTTCATGCATTAATTCCGTTTTTGTCTACTTCACACAGCCCCGTTACAGAATCAGCCTTAACCGACCCTACTTGTGCGCTCCATATCTTCCCCAAATTACCCCTTGATTGCGACCTCGGTCCCAAAATCGTGGTAGGCCTCGTCCTGTAAGCCGTATCGTTCCGCGTATCTCCTCGTCCCACCCGCTCGTGTAAGTGGGTGCGCTTAGCAGGTCCAGACGTAGGTGCACTTGGTTCCCACGGGGGTGCAGCTGGTCTTTCCCTGGTTGCCCTCGCCGGAGAAGTGTCCGTTGTTGTTGCCGCAGACGAGCTGAGGGCTGGTGTACTGGGTGTCGACGTCGCAGGTGAGGTCGCTCTTGCAGGTTCCGGAGAGGTTCCAGGTCTCAGCGAGAGCCAGAGGGGCAAAGAGAGCGATGATGGTAGCGAACTGCATTTTTGCTGTTGTTGATGTGTAAAGTTGCGTTGAAAGATTGATAGTTTTTGGAACGAGGGACTGGAGTTGAGGTGCGTTGTCGATGATGGTCATTTCAAACCAAAAGGCGCTCGAGGCTAGCGGTATTTATAAATATTTCTCCTTTCAGCCATTCTTACACATTCATTGTTTGCCCCTTGATGTCGTATCAGTCAGCGGCCTCGAGGCATACAGTGTGTATCAAGGCGGTCTGGGGGCTATCTGGGGCTTTACCGAGCCTGACTCGTAGACGTAGATCATAACTTGCTCTGTAGTCGGAAGGCCCTGTCTGTACGTTTGTATTCAAAAGTGGCAAGTCGAACGGCTCCTAGAGCCGTTACCGAGTCATGGGATGGAGTCGTCTAATAAGGGAGTCGGTCGTGGGCCGACGGGATACTTTGTGGGCACCTCGTTTTGCTCACTGTGCTGTTAGACTGATGAGCTATTCGGGGCAAGGCGGTGCCGCGGCTCCGTCACAGCAGACGGAGTAGTCCGGGGACGGGATGCGACAGCTTCGTACAACTTCGTACAACTTTTCAATACGGTGCGACAACTTCGTACAATCGGACTCAAGGTTTTCTCGAAACTAGAATTTCTTGGATTAATGGCATTTGTTGTACGAGGAAAAAGATAGATTTGCAAATAATATATTTGTCTCGGCAATGGGAGTCCTAGTTAGGTATACTTCACCCGAGTTGCTCGCAAGATGGGAATCTCCAAAATCGCAGGCTCACAGGGCCTGGTAGGTACCTATGTACTGGTGTATTTATGTGCTGGTCTTACTTCGTTGTAGCCTTCGACAAAAGAGGCATAGAGCAACGACGCCCAGATGTTCTATTGCGAGATGTTCATCAAAGCTTGACATTCACTGTTTGAATTTTTATTTCGAACAATATGCGTACTCTCGATGAAAAGCACGACTCAATGTGAACGAGGAGTAGCATGGTACGCAAGGAGGTAGTGTCCAACGTTCTAAAAAGAAATCTTGATTTGCGAACTCCAAATAATCCAAAAACCTGTTCCCACCCGTCATTGACGTACCGATATAGCCTCAGTCACTTCGATAAGCTCTCAATCTAACACATCAAGAAACCACCAGTAGCAGCCCCCTTGTGCGTCATGATACCACAATAGTAAACCTGGGGGTTTCCATCGTAGCTGATTTCGCCATCCTCGTAGTAGAAGACAACTCTCTCATCGCCCTGCTTCACGTTGTTCTTGCTACCATTGTACGGGCTTCCATTCTTGAGTGGGAACTCATAACGGCTGTCGTCCGCGGGACAGTCCTTGGGAAAGTCAAGTTTAACCCCCTTGGAGTCGTCGTTGGGGAACGGGTGTGGGTATTGGTTTCCTGAGGTGATGTTAGGATACAGGGTGGAAAGAGGAACAGAAGGAAACTCCGAGAGAGTTCTGAGACGTACGGCCAACAGTTTCACCCACGAGGTGGAGATTGGTGCCATGCTGCGCGGCGAGATAAATTTCATGTCCGCTGTAAGTCTTGTCTCCGCACTTGAATGAGCTAGAAGAATCGGGACCATTGTGGAGCTGGATTTTCAAATGATCAGCGTTGCTCTTCTGAGCTTGATAATTTTCGAGGATGCCTTACGTTGATGGGCGCATTGGACGGAACTCGAGCTTCGAGCTCAGTTGGAAGCCCACTGGCTACACCGAGGAGGACGAGGAGAGACGCGGAGCTGGAGAATCTCATTTTGACAATGGTGAAACTTAAGAGGTAAAGTTTGTTGTTCGTGAGAGGTAGGTGATAAGTAAGTAAAGCTTTGTTGTTTTGAGCTGTTGGTGAATGGTGATTATGATCGAGGACTTGGAGAGATTTCGAATGCTTTTATATTCAGTCATTGATACGTTCTGCTCTCTAGGCTTGCACTCTGTGTGATAGACGCTCGTCGATTCATGGCCATAGGTAAGCCGCCCCAAAGTCTTCGCAACGCGCATAAAGATAGAAACATGAGAAAGCTGCTCCTTCTTCCCTGAAAATGGTAGCTTGACACGGCGCAGTAGCAGGCAGCGAGTCCACAACTGCTGAACTTCGCCCGGGCAGTGTTCATCCTGAATCAAAGACAATGGCCGATCATTGCAACTCTTACCGGCGACTATCAGTCGAGATGCAAGACACCTCTCTTCCTGAGAGAGGTCATTCCATCTCGACGTCCATCACAGAAACATCGCGAGGCTGAAAACGCATCGCCCGATGCCATGAATCCTATTTCTGGGCTCGGTGAAACCTTGGCGCCTGATTGATGTTGACGGATCAGGCTGCACTGTAGATCTTTACCATTGTAACTCATTTTTTGCTGTCTACCTAGAAAGCGACCCCAAATTATCGGGTTCCGCCTCCGTGTCTGAGCTGAGCCTTGTCAGCTGGCCCCCGCGTGTCTTTGAACAAATTGCTTTGGGACCCCAATATTACTCAGAATCGTCACTGCATCAGTATATGCATCATTGGTCAGAACATCTTGGTGAAATGTAGGATGCCTTGTGACGTCAGTGAGGCCAAGTGACTCGGGGGCCATAAATAGTGGGGCTGCGCCCGAAGTCCTGCCCGCTGATCGGGAAACAACCACGGCATTTATATCACAAACTCATACGTCCTTAGTACTGCCGGCAAGAACACCAGACCACAAGCTTCTTTCTAAAATTCAATAATACTACGAATTATCATGTCCGACAGTTGGTTTTCTTCCAAGCTCGCCCCGGACGGCGCCGTCGAAGATGGATGCCATCCCCAAGAGGCACAGGCGATGAAAGACTACCTGCACCAGAAGACAAATGCAACTGAAGCCGCCCAAGCCATCACCAGCCCGGTCCTGAATGCCGAAAATCCTGGAGAAGATGTCGTCCGTCTGTGGGGATTTCTGATGGATTCCCTCGTGGAACTACCGGCAGAACACATCGAGGCATTGGTAGAGCTGCTCAAGGCAATCGAGAACCTCCCAGAGCCTGACTTCACTTCTCTAGACGGGAGCAAGCGGCCCTCTGAGAAGCTATGGAAGGGTCTCCCGGGGTTCGGCAACCTATGGTCCGATTCATATCAATCTGGGAGCTGGAGGAAGGCTGCCGCGGCTGCAAAGGGACCGGAGCGTGACGCGCTGCGAGACGCATATATCAGGAAGGCAGAGATTGAGGCGCGGTTGGTCGCGGCTGGCATCGGCGCCATCCCAATTGACTGGGGTTACGAGGTCGTCGCTGACGCCTTGGAAAGCAGCAACGCACTGCTTGATTTTGAGGTTCCAGCTGCGGCAAAGTGGCTCGCTATCTGCGGCCAGCGGATCCGAAAGGGAGCGGAGGATGGTGAAGAGAGTTGGGCGCTGAAGCCACATGTTACGGCATCGACAACCACCCCTTCCCGGGATCTCTCGAAAGCATCCTGGGACCAGAAGCTGAGTTTGGAACGATGGTCGTGGTGGGAAGGGCGTCTGAGGGAGTTGCAGGGGGAGAAGGGGGTTGTTCAGGATGCAGCGACGACAGCGCTCGGGGCCATGAGCAAGACATCCCGTGCCTAATCGTGAATGAGGCAGATGGATACAGAAAATAAGCAGTTGCAATAAACAGAGATCAGGTCTTGAGAGTCTATGCAGCACCATATCGCAGTTCCCCAAACCGGCGAAAACAATATAGACACTGCAAATGAATACGAGAAATCGGAAGCCGGAGGTGTAGAGGTAGATAGCATAAGCTGCTTGAAATTCCTGGTAAAAGCACTCGAGAATGGGAAGTGCTGTCCTCGAGGAGAGCCAGGAGTCCTTTGAGCTTCCACGCTAAAGGAAAGGGAGCGAAGCCGGCAAACTACGAACGACAGGAATTTATTGGGTTTTCATTCACGCATGGCTGGTAATCAATGCACCAACCTACACTGGTGATCCCATCCACTAATTATGTTTTGCTTCCAATGACCGTAACACGTTGTGGAGAGCAAGCAATTCAAGCAAAGGCGAGTCGAAGGCTAGCATCAAGTTTCGCTGCATTACTTCAGCAGTTATGTGTATACGTGAACCTGGAAACCACATGGCTCTGTTCACAAGCACATCATCAGTATCACCATGGTCAGACAAGAGAACCGATTTGAGGATTGATGAACGAATCCTTCTCCGCATTTGTTCCAGCCTGCTTCACCCTACGGCACACAACGAAATAAGCAACGTCAATAATTGGTAGAGTTCCAGCGCTGCAGCTGCAGCATCACCTATGTGTACCCATGCAGTCATCTTGTACTATATTAGGAACCAATGAAATCCAGACAATTTATCAAGTCAATTGGTATCGCTGAAGCCTGATTGAGAAACCCACCTCATATCATTCTCTTCTTCCCCTGTTTCTACCGACTGTGTTCTTTGCGCATCCCTTTCATTCTTCAGCCTCTTTCGTTCAGGTTTGGATTAGTCCCTGTACCCGGTCTTTTGTTACAGGAGGCACCCGTTATTCTCTTGCAAGCCTACGCCGCACAATGGATGAACTACGGTCATCCATTCAGTCCGACGACACTTTGAGATCCGAGATCAGTAGCCTGAGCAGTCCATCAATCTGCGATGATTCGATAATCGAAGAGCAGACCGAGCTCTTCCAAGACAGCAAAACCTCCGAGGTTGAAGAATCTCTGAAAGGGGGCTGGACCGACGAGGACCACACGGCTTCTCACAGCCAAATACCAACCGAGGAGAAGAAAGACAATGTGTCGATTGAAACGTCGGAGCTGATCTGCGATGACACGGTCTTTCCTCTTCAACGCAGCAAATGGGCAGCAATTGATTCGTTCAGCATCTGCATCCTGGGTGTCGGAACCTCCCTCATCATCGGAGTCCTCATCTTTCTGAGCTACATTTGGAACGGTTCCATGCGGGCCATGGCTGGAGATAACATGGAGGAATCCTTTTGGAGTCAAATCGTGTTCTCCGACTGGACCTCTAGGACTGTCACCGTCGCTGCTGCTATTCTACGTATCTGTCTCTCCCTTCAGATGGGCGTGTTCACTGCGATGATAGCGTCTCTCATGATTGAGAAGTCTGGCGTTCCCCTCAACGTCGCTCCATCGATCGCTTTATTACGAGCAATGCCAGCATCACCCTGGTCGTTATTCAGCTGGACAGCCCTTTCGAATCCATGTCGCGATGCCATCATATACAAGATCGTCATTGGAATATCGGTGCTTTTAGCAATCACGTCTCAGTTCGCCTCGACAGCGCTGCTCACCGACTTTTCCATGGTCAACGTCACCGGTTCCCGCACGACGTCCGAAATATCGTACGCCGAGAAGCCGTACCTTGGTTACGTGATGAAGGCTTCTAAAGCGTGGAGTATGCAGCCGGGGACGTATTCACGCTTTGCGGAGAAAAGGATAGATCTCAAAGAGTCGCGATCCGAATCAGGAACGGACTATGAAGACACTGGTCCTGTTACTCGCGCGATCTTGCCGTTCTTCAGCGAGTCGCAACGAACCGGTTTACGAAGATATGATGGGCCCGCCGCCGTCCTCAATTCCAGAGTATTCTGCATGCTGCCTGTCGTCCGCAACCTCACGTTCGAGTTTCCATTCCGGCACCTTCTGAACACGACCGACACCTTTGGATACCATAGCGAGTTTCTAATACAGGGAGAATTCGGGTTAGAAGGTCCCTTCGCTCAGGTATCCAAGTCTCCCTGGGATCGCACCTGGTCTTTCAACTGCATAGTGTCGGCTGGCAAAACGACCAAAAGCGCAGCGGAGCCGAAACCAACAGATGAACTAGAGAATTTCTCGATCTGTTCGATATTTCCCCCCAACGCAGGCGAACCTTTCCTCCCAGTCGATTTTGTTCATCGCTCTCCCCCGCCTACATCATTTTCCAATTTGTTCCTCATGTTCAAGAGTACCGGCACCGAGGATCAATGGATCGAAGCGTTGCAAAACGATACATTTGCCAACAAATCCGACTCCCAAAATTACAAATGGGCCGTGGATGCCGAAGACTGGGAAGGAAGTAATGACGGAATATGGGCAGTCATTCGTGCACCTCAAGATCTTCGCCGAGCCAAGAATCCAAGTAATGTTGGCATTTCGATGAGTGCGTGCTTTGCACATCTTGACGGTGACTTGAAGAATGTTAGCGTGTCCAGCAACGCCAATGGGGTTGAGGCACCTGGACGCCTGGAATTAGACAACATCACGATCCGATACAACACGGATGCTATTCGAAAACAGTACATATGGTCGACCAACATGTCTGCTGATGCAAGGGGCATACTGACGCTCGACTCGGCAAAAAGACTTGGGGGAAGCTGTCCGTTCCTCGTCAACAACGTCTACGATATCTTTCCGCGGAGTTGCTGCTGGACTTCCCTTATTCAATACGCAGCCTTGTGCTGCTCTTCGAGTTGATGGGAACACATCACGCGCTGTACACTACGCTCATGCCGCCCTCTTCCAGGACGTCATGAAACAAACGGGAAGGCTTACGGAGGCCTTACAGGCGATCTTAATGGTTACGCAGCAAATGGAATACTATGAGTGGTCTCGGAGCTTCACTCAGCGTGCGCCGGGCTCATACATAATAGCCGCGGGGAAGTCGATACCAGTGCGATGGACAGGATTCAGCGTGGTAGTAAGCATCATCTGTATCCACTTCATTCTTCTCATCATCACAACGGCACTATTCCTATACTTTACGGAGGCAACATGTTTGGGAAATATTTGGATGTCTCTGAGTCAAGTCGTGTCCGTTGAGACCGCCGACATTATCCAGAGTTCCACGTATCGAATGGACAGCGAGATCAAGAAGGTCATCCAAGAAAGAACGCCATCGGCAAGAGGTATAAGGCCGAGGCACAGAGTCAGAGTGACGAAGAATGAGGAGAGTGGGAGGGACGAGTTATTGTCTTTCTGAGCCCCCGAAATCGTGAATTTCGGGTTGTATGTAACAACGTGACAGACAAAAAGCTCTTGGAATATTTCCCCTCCTTGCCTCCTAGATTCCGTTTTATACCAGTCTTCCGTAACTCGCTTCCGATCCCAAGCGGCATCAACCGATGATCATCCTACCACGGGGAGGTCTACGATGAAGGAAAGAGTCCAAACTGCTATACGCGCTAGTCGGGGCTAATGAACATCGATGTATACTTCAGGCTGGAGCGCCTCGCCGACCACGTTGGAATTCGCACCCAGCAGCCTGCCCATGCACGTCAGTTCTGTGGTCAAAGATCTCTTGGAAAACTGGTTTGCGACTCGTGAGTTTGTCAATTCCCGATGCCGCCATTAAGTCATTGCATGTCACCGCTGAGGCATACGAGACATAGCCGGTGCCTTGGACAGAAAAACGATATGAGAAATTTCAAGAGCTCGCTTATGTACAAACCATGCCTCACAGATATTTGTGGCCACCCTCTATTTGCTGCTGCACTCCTCCCTGAAGACGCATTGGAATCCGTCGGCGGCGCAGCAAAAGTTAGGAGGCTTGCACTGTCCCTCTTTGCCTTGCGCATCCTTGCAGGCCACTGAGAAAAGTCAACACTGGACGTGTTTTTGTGGTGAATGTTGGACGCGGAACTTACTTGAGACCGACAGGATGGAGGCGAGGACAACGAGGATGGAAGTCTTAAACTGCATGGTGATTTGGAAAAAAGGGTCGCCGGGACGGAGAAATTTAAGTAAGGCGTCTAGCGCGGTTGTTAGTTTGTTTATGTGGATGATTTGATGGTTGGATGGATGATCTTCTGGAACAAAATCGAAGAAAGCTGGTGACTTTTATATTCATTTCAACTCATCGAGCAACGCTATTGATCATATTTCAGATACTATGAGGTTGTAGTAAGCTGCAAGCGACCGCTTAAGGGCAGGGGCGTGACGCAAACCTTAAGCTCCATCCCGAATTCATGGAACGAACGCCTCGTACTGCCACATCGGCCCCAAAGTCCGTGAGCGAAACCGAGCTGCATCGTATGGCTTGTAAGGCTATATTCTCCGAATAATGAGGTGGTTTCATACGGAAGGCAAGCTAGGCCGCCAATATTCACTGGTTTCGATGATATTGGTATGGGTTGGTTCATCTCTAACCGACAACGGCATGGGTGCGACGTCGTGTTCCCCCAGAACCAAGGGACCGGGCCCGGCTGAAAGTAAGGCGAAAGCTGAAAAAGCCACGGCGTCAAAACAACAGAATCAATGACCTTAAACAGGAGTAGAAAGAATTGGATTCAAGTCCCGTCATAACGATGCACACGCCAGATGGCAGGGAATGAGTTTTGTTGTCTTACTTCCATCCAACTGCTGCGAGACCTTTCGCCATATTCTCGTTAATACTCAGTGCACGTACCCGGGCTCGCTTGGCTATCCGGAGCTATCCAGTGCCTAGAATTCCCGCAGTGGTTCGCAGGTAAACAGTTATTCAATCATGCTATTTGACACCAGGGCCTCCTGTGAGCTGTGCGCAACCTGACACACGTCACATCTATTTCCGCTAAACGGTGAGGCCGGATCCCCTGTTGATAGTGAAGCCCTACGCTGTAATGGCTCCCCGCATGGAGAACCAAGGTCAACTCTATGCCGTGTCAGCCGGCTGTCAACAAGAAGCCTCCACCGCAGCCAACTATTCGATGCCTTCGGGAAATTTTTATGTCCAGGTTCTCCGATGAATTTGAAGCTCTCATGTCCTTTTTACATGATGTTGTTTTAGAAGAAAGTGAGATACTTGATTCAAAGGCGGGCGTATTCATGACTCGATTAACCCCCGCCCCATCACTTTTATCCCCGAGGCATCTCCTGCGACTTCATACTCGCCAACTCCACCATCACAACAAGCCTGCATACCACAGATGATGCAAAGAACCTCATGATCACCCTGATAGCATCGCCTGGGGACAGGAACAAGATGGACGAGAACCAACCGGTGCCCAGAATGATGTGAAACGCAGCGAAAAACGAGCCGACGCCGAACAGCACAGCCACCCACGGCTCAAATTGCGGTACCTCGGCAACTTTCAGCGACGGGTGTCGAAGTCCCGGCGTGAGCTCTCTCAACATGAATTTCGAGACTGATGTCCCGCTGTTCTGCCGTGAAAATGTTCCGGACGGGGAAGCCCACTCCGCCCGCGGCGGGAGTGGGGTCCACTGCGTGTCGTCGGGACCCTCCGGACCCGTGTCAACCCGATTGACACTACCAGGGCCCGTGCGGTTGCGGATGTGCTTTGCGATGGCGGAGAATTGGAACGGTATTGCGACAAGGAGGAAGATGAAGGTGACGGAGAGGACCCAGATGAGGGGGAAGAACCAGATGTTGCATTGGAAGCTCATGACGGTGTAATCGCCAACACGCACCGCCAGGTTGATGACATTGAATACCGCAGCCCCAATAAATAGGTATTCCAGAATGCTGACGACGATGCCCCATCTTGAGCTGCGGATTCGGGGTATGAACCGTTCACCCTGCACCATGGACAAGATGTCGGCTGGGGTTTCGATATGGAAAAGGCGATCGAGGCAGAAGGCCGTGCTGCCCAAGGCGATGAGTATGGCAAGGAGGGGACGACGCGCGGAGAGCAGGGTGAGCTGGGTCATCGAGGGACCCATCATTGACAGCATGGAAGGAAGAATGCCGAGGAAAATGGCAGCGGAGGCGATTTTGGCCTTTGTGGATTCGGAGGTTTCGGTGAGAATGCAGTCGAGATGGAGGTCGCAGGTTCGAGTATTCAGGTTACGGTAGTCTGCGAGGTAGGCATTGAGGGTTTCATTGCAAATGCCACTCGAAATGTTTTGGAGTCTGGGGCCGAAGGTGCTGAACCAGTCCTGGAAGCGAACAGGGTTTCCGATTGCGAGTTGAGACATTGCTGCGTTCGTCTGAGGCAACGGCCTAAGAACACAATGAATGAGTGATATAGAGCGACTGGAAGCCAATCAAGCATGGGATGGTATGGTTACACATTCTTATACAGACGACAGTGCATCTTGGCGAAGCAGTCGGTTGAGGTGGTGAGGTCTCAGTTCAGCTTCAGCTGACATCAAAAGTTCCTCGAGTAATCAAACCTGCCGTGGATGTCAGCCTCAGCATAAGTAGTCATCAGGGGCGATTACGAGCGATGAGTCTTGACTGCAACTCTGGAGTGTGGTGTCATTCCTCAACGTCGACTGGATTGGGTGTTGCAACGACCTTGGGTGACCGCGCCGAAACTCTGATTGGGCCCTTCGTAGCTGCAACTACAGTTGTAGCGAGTCGGCCCATCGGCGTCTTACGTGCATGAGCTCGTAGACTGGGTACGGTAGCCAAGAACGATGACAAAGGCTCACCATAAATAGACCTGCTGCAGAGTCAGCTTTCGCCTAAGGATCAACTGCTTTCAGGACTTGGCATTACCGGGAAATCTGAGCCGGGGAGGCTTGACCGTGTGGTTGAGAAGCCATGCTGCATGAACATAGTAGGCCTGTGTCAAAGACTTTTATTCATCAATATGTATCTACCAATTTGAGGGTATCTGTCCTTTCCTCTCGTGCGAGATGCCATCTAGTACCAACCGCCAATAGCCATTCCGGAGGATCCGCCGCCTCCCAAACTCAGAGTCTCTAATCAAAGCCAATCATCATCAACGCCCAAGCTCTTCATTCAAGCGTTCTCGTTGCGGGTGCCCCAGGCCTCGGTGCTCAGGGTGAGCCAAGAGTAGACGTCGACAACCGGGTAGCAGACGTCGAGCAGAATGGCAGCGCCAAGGTGGCCCTTCGCCCAGGGGTAGCGGCGAACAAAGTCGCGGTAAGTGGCGATCATGGACAAAAGGTACCACATGCCAACGAAGTAGCTGGTAAAGTATGTCAGTCATGATCATGCTGTGAAACTTCGGTGGTACTTACGCGACGGGCGACTTCTGGTAAACGCCAACGATGAAGGCGATGATATGGACCCAAGCGATGATGGGGCGAAGCAGGCGCTCGACGAGCTTGCGAGCCATGTAGGGGTGCTTCCTGCCAAGCTATCAGTACAACATCATGGGCACCGTGGGAGACGAGACGTACTTGTAGAGCTGGAGCAGACCAGGCTTGTAGGCGACAGTGACCAGGAAGGACTGGATGGCGTTGCGCTGCCAGCGGACCATCTGACGCAGGAGGGCGCTGTCGCGCATGACGAGGGTGGTGATCTCAGCCTCGGGGGCGTTCTGGATAGACATCTTCCATCCCTCGGTGAGGAGCCAGCGGGTGATGAAGACGTCATCGCCCGTGTTCTGGCGCTTACCGCACCAGAACTCGTGGGTGATCTCATACTGGAAACGAGGGTCCTGGGCGATCTCGGCGCGCATCATGAGGGTGCGACCGACGAGGCAGAAGACACTACCATCTGCGGCGAATCGGACAGCCTGAACGTTGTTCTGGTTCTCGAGAGAACGGAGAGAAGCAACCTCCCAAGGGGTGATGACGTTGGGGTTGCGGCGAGACACGGGGATGTGGGCACTGGAAACCTGGTGAGAAAGGATGACAGAAGATGGAGAAGCGATCCAGACATACCTCTGCTTGCCAACAGCACCACCGATCTTGGGGTCCTCGAAAGGAGCCAGAAGGTGGGGAAGAACCTGGTACTTCCAGAAGGCATCATCGTCAACCAGCGCGAGAATCTTGCCCTTGGCGTGCTTGATGCCCACAAGCAGCTGCTCGCGCTTGTTGGCAACATCAGCAGTCATGAGGCTGATGCGCTGATCTCCCTCAGTAACCACGGGGCGAATCAGGTCGTACACGCGCTGGAGGTCGCGCTCAATGGTCACGATAATGATCTCCTTTGGCTGGTTCGCAAGCCACAGACGAAGACAGTCCGTGAATTCGTCAGGAGTGTTGATGGTGGGAACAATGATGCTGACATCACTGCTGTTGTAGGTAGGCTCATCGGGGAGAGGAATGGGCGTGTAGGCCTCTGCGAGACGCTTGGTCTTGTCCTCCTCTAAGAGGTAGTACATCCTGTGAACAAGCAAGTGAGTCTGGGGAAGGCGCGCCGGGAGAGGTGAGGGGAAACTTACCAGAGCCCGCCAAGAGTATAAATAGCGATAGTGGCGACCATGATTGTGTTGGTGGATGTTGGTGTGTGTCTTTGTCTTGAGGTTGTGGTTTGTGAGTTGTATGGGAGAGATTTGTTTGTTGTGGTGGTTTGTGGGAGAAGAAGCTTTGGGTGGTGACTGCGACGCGAATTATTCTATTGAGAGAGTGGTGAGTCTGAAAATTCACCGCGCGGGGCAGGGTGAGGTGAAAGAAATCTCTGTTCAGACGGTTCTCACCTTTCAGGAAGGAGAGGCGCGCAAAGAGGAAGGAACGAACCCAGTGCCTAGAGTGAACAACTCAGATCTGGTAAATCCAAGTGAAAGGATGACAATTTTTGTAGAGTTCTGGGTGATTCCACGTGATCCCTAAATTTATGTTTGAATTCTGGATAGTTGGCAGTTGTAATCACCATTCAGCTTTGACAGGTTGATAGAAGTGAAGGCATCTAAGTATATTTTGACCCTGCAAGGTATCACCAGGTGTGGAAGTATTGGACATGATGCTGGAGCCTTTGACGGGTCATCAGGCAGGTTCAATTCTTCGTAACACTCGAGGAAAATTTAGAAATTTCCAATTGTTTTCCAGTAGAGAGCCCGTGAAAATGTCTATTGGTCGACTAATTCTTGGTTCCCGGTCGTCCATATTCCGAAGATGTCCTCCCCAATTCCCGAAAGCTGGCCAGGTTTGAGCTTGCGTTTTCAAGCTCCCTTATTTGAAAAGGCAATTCTGGCCTGTTCATTGAGAGTAAGCTAGTTTCAAGGCGATTATCTCTAATCACTTTCGTCGAGATGGAAGTCTCAGAAGGAACTCACGACTGAGGTTGCAATTCACCCGCCGGTGCCATCTCCCCGATCCCAAACACGGACAACCCTCGCAATCAACGCCGCTTCTTCTTGTCTCCTGGCAGCGCGCAAATGCCGCTGCAATCTCCGCCACTTCCAAACTACGGCGGCGGCCACCGGAATGATGAACAATCCAAATGTCTTGAGTTCATCGTCCGCAAGCTTGGGCACCAGATCTGCAAACTCTGCGCTGTGTGTTCCGAAAAGACCGCCGATCCACTTGCAGACCGCCCGCTCTCTGAACATATTCGAAGGTGGGAGATTCTCGAAATCGCTGCCTGGATAGCCAGGAAGGAAAATTTGCAGCAGCTGCATGAGGAGAAGGAGCTCTTTGACAGCAACCACCATGACGCTTTCCGCTTCGGATTGCGGGAGAACAGCGTCGGGCATCTCAGACCCAAGGCCGTAGAGCGTGATCATGAGGTCGAGTGCTAGTAGACTGATGGTCAAGCACTCCCAAAATTCGAATTGGCGATTAAGGTTTGCAATTGGGTCCATGTTTTGGGAATGGCGTAGAAGGAAGAATGGATGTCACGGGCAGACTCGAATGGGTGTTGGCGATCAAGAAGACCTAAAGATAGAAGCCAAAGACGCTGGTCTCTCAGTGTCTATAGTGAGACAAAGCGGAGGTTAATCACCTTTCACCAGCAAGATCAGTGTCATTATATTCAGCAAGTTGAACAAGGCTTTGAGGCGTGGCTCAATGCTGGGTTCTCTGGGCATGTGGCATCCCGTAGGAGGACCGAAATCAGAGACTCATCCAAGTTATTTACAAAAGCATATTGGGTTGAAGGCTCCAAAAGGACCAACCTCTGTTTGTTCCATGATTCTCGCTTTCAATTCTGTGTATCAGCTTTGTTTGTTACTGACTAGATAAGCTGCAAGTCGATTGTCAATCTTTTCATCTCAAATTCCCCTAATTATTCATGTCATATTACATCCTCTCATCTTCCTTATAATTATCTTTAGCACCGTCCTAGTGGTATTCCTTGTATTCTGAGTGGCTTTCTTCAATAGAGATTTTGGGAAAGCCCATGGTAGGAGTGAAAATGCGTAATACGCAGCCGGAATGACAACCGATGAAGATTGCTGAATCTCGAACTGCCGATGTGGAGGGTTGATATTGTGGTGGAATCGAAACCGCTTTCTTTGAATCTATCAATATCCAATCTTTTTGAGGACTGAGACCAAATTCAATAGGTAACAGAGTAGGTCCCAGGATGTTCGATGTACCCGGGGAGGTGTTTGTAACCATACGTAGAGTTCCCATGTCCGTAAAAAGTCTCAAATCAGAGCTGTGATCAAATCTGAGACTGCGAGAGCAACCGACATTCAATGTCTGCTGCATTTTGCCTGTTACCACGTTCCAGGTCCTAATGGTCTTGTCCAGAGACGATGAGACCACTATTCGGCCGTCTGGCGAGAACACAACCGCTGTGATCGAATCTTGGTGGCCGTAGCATACATGTAGAACTTTGCCGGTGTCCGTGTTCCACATCCGTATCGTTTTGTCACATGATCCCGAAGCTATCATCCGGCCATCTGATGAAAAGACGACTTGTGAAACAGAATCGTTATGACCCTCAAATATTGAATGGCAAGCACCCGTCTTGATATCCCAGAGTCGAATCTTCTTATCAGGTGATCCTGATACTACCACCTGCCCGTTAGGTGAAACTGCAAGTGAACTTGCATCAGTCATGTTGTCTCGGCCGATGACAGCCCCAGAAATGTTGAGTGTTGATATATTCCAGACGCAAATACTATCATAGGATGCTGTTAGGATTTGATAGCCACTCGGCGAGAAAGCCATCGCTGTTGTGTCATTTGCTATCCAGCATCTACGCCCTCTTCTCAGTGCCTTCCCAGGTGTCTTTTGGTTTATGCTTTTCGGTATATCCCATAAGTCAAGAGATCTGAGCATCACGGCTAGTAGTTCGCCATCAGGAGAAAATGCTACCCTCGAACCAGGGCCAGTGAAACCCTGTATTGCTTGCTGGTGTCTGCCTGATGTGCCATCCCAAAGCTGGATTGTGTCATCGTTCGCAACGGACGCTACGGTTTGCCCATTGGGCGAAACCACTACACTGCTGACTTGGCTTTCGTGGCCCTCGTGAGTCCGAGAATGAGCCATGTCCGTTGTTACATTCCATAGTTCGACTGTGCTGCTAGGAGATGTCGTTGCAAGAACGTGGCCGTCAAGCGAAAACGCAAGCGCAATCATATCTGTGGAATCAAATCCACACTGAAATACTTGCAATTGCAACCCAGTTGCCACTTCCCAGATGCGCACCGTTTCATCCAATGATGCAGACGCTATGATCTGACCGTTGGGAGCGAACACGGCTGTGGTTACACGTTGTCTATGCTTCTCGAGCTTGTTGACGTTCCAATGGCGCTGGCCTGTGATCGAATTCCAAATTTGAAACGTAGAGTCTTCTGATGATGTTGCCAGTAGTACACCATCTGGCGCAAATCCGACCCAATTAACACGATGGCCGTCCCGTGCGCTTTTGGCATTTAGGGTTTGTCGACACGTTCCTGTCTTCACATCCCAGATACAGGTCGTTCCATCGGATTGCCCTGCGGCGACGAGCTGGCCATTTGGCGAATATTCGATTGGAGCCACCGCATAGTTTCCTTTGTAGTTAATGGCATGCCGGTGCGTGCCCGTGACAGCGTCCCATATATGGAACGTGCGGTCGTTCGACACTGACGCTAGCGTCTGGCAGTCCGGCGAAAGGATTACTCGCCGCACCCAGTCATCATGGCTAACGTCGATCTTCTGTATGAGTAATCCTGTTTTCGTATTCCAAACACGAACGGTTTCATGTTGCGAAAAAACGTGCGTAGATGAAGCTAACAGTCGACCGTCGAGGGAGAAAGCGATCGCCGTTATGTCCTCACTGGGACTCTCGAAAATGAACCGTACTGAACCACTAGCCGTGTCCCAGATGTAGACATGACCTCCATAGGTTCCCGATGCTACCAGCTTGCTGTCAGGCGAAAAGGTAACAAATCTGACATTCCCTCCACAACCCTCTAGTGAATGCTGGATCGAACCAGATGCTGCGTCCCAAAGCTGGACTGTTTGGTCAATTGATCCTGATGCTAGAAGGAGACCGTCTGGCGAGTAGGCAATTGCTGTCACACGTGCTTCGTGGCCTTCCAGAGTCTGTCGGCGGGCGTCCCATTCTCGCTTCACCCCTTGGATATTGACGAGACCAGCCCATCGTTGATTCCAGAATCTTTGTCTAACTTCGCTTGAAATGGGTGCAAACAACAGCGAGGAGGCATATGCTTGTAACGGCGCCCTTTCGATGATAGACCAAAAGTTCAAGACGAATCTTTTAGCGTCCACCGTAAAGAGTACTAAATCTTGGGCTACGTCGGAAAACCTCTGTCTGGGTCAGTATGAGATCATGTGAATTGAGACCATACTTACTTACTTCCAATGTCCCTAGGAGCCTATCCACAAGTACTATCCCGCCGGGCTTGATTCGTAGTAAAGACAGAGCTTCTAACCAGTGGAGAAAATGCTCTCGCAGGAAGGCCTTAATGGAGGCAATGCCCTCAGGACAGCTACTGTTGTCAAGGGACCCGGCTGCGAAGTGATCAATCCAATGAGCACACGAATACCCAGCTGCCGATAACAGGTTATCATGCGGCGGCTGTATTTCATCTATAGAGGTACCAGGTACCTCCAGATCATAAATGTCGCGCCGGAGTGTGTTTGACATGACTCTGATTGACTTTGCAACGATTCTGCGGTGCTCATGCGCTTCACCATGAGGATGAATTTGATTGGACGCACTGCCCTTCAGAAAGTCTGCGGCCGACTGATGTACGAAGTAGACGATGCCATCGCGAATAGTCAATAGAGAGCCGCAGAGGCTAACAACTTCCTCTAGGCTGTCCACGTCGTCTGGAAACTCTTCAGGCAAACAAACGAGATTCAGCATCTCCTCTATGGTTAGTGGCCGATGCACAACTAGCAACAGTCCAAGGACGTGCTTGCAAAGGTCTGCGTCAATTGACCCATCAATATGATTCAACATTCGCGTATAAAGTGCATCCAATCCTGGCGGAAACGTGTGCAATGTCGCAAGTGTGTGCCACCTCCTCACCTTCTCGCTCGCCAGTTCCAGACAGACCAGAGCTACCCATAGAAATGTGTTGTTCGAGTTGAGTGTCAGGTGTCGTTCAACAGCATTACGTAATTCATCATCATACCTTTTGAGTCGTGCCAGTTGATCTACTTTGAAACGGATGTATCTCCCAACGGCAATCGACACAGATTGCCGATTCAGCTCCAGAGAAAGTCGAGTTTTCTGGGTGGCATCACCTAGAGCTTCTTCGATGATAGGCCAGTTACGGCTTGAGACGATCAGCCTCATTCCGGAAGATGAAGACGACGATAGTCGCACGACCAAACGCAGGAGCTGGCTGAGATTTGTTTCGCACTCGTCCAGCGCGTCGATGATGAGATAGACCCGTCTCAAAGTCGGACCCTCTAGCAAGTCGTGCAGTATTTTCGATAGAGCATCCCACGCGTTTACGCCCTCAAATAGTTGTTTTCCTGCGTGGTCATACTTCTGACGTATTCTCGCGATGAGGGACGGTTTCTGCACCAGTAGCAGGTAGATGAGGCCACGCAAAACGGCCATCGCGCTGTTTAGGCGGCCGTCGGTCGCTTGGCAGAAGAAGTAGGCCATAGTACCGGCGTCTGCAGGTAATTTGCCCAATTCATCTATAATACCACAAAGTAGCATGGTTTTCCCCTTGCCAGGGTCACCCTTGACCCAGAGCAGTCGACTCTCATCGTTATCGCGCCATCGACAGAAGTCATTGTGCTCGAGAATCCATCGGTATGAGTCTCTCAATAGCCCTCCCTTGGTACGCTCGATACGTATCTTATCATCTCTCGCGTCGGTCGAGTAAAGGTCGGCAAGAAATTGTTTGTCTTGGTCTGAACTGTTTTGACCGCCTGCACCAACTGTCAGCGGGAGCCTTGGCGGAGGGGCTTCTTGAGAATACTAATGATTATGTCTCGACCGACGGAAATATTTCCAGCACCAGACAGTGCGATCCCTTGGCCGTGGAACTCAGACCGGGTATTGGTGCTCATGACATGCGGATGGACTTTACGCGCAGCGTGCTTCTTCTTCGAGGGCATTCGGATATGTCGGAGGCAGGATCACGGTGCCCGCGCCGCAACAAGGAGGCAACCAGCCCCCGCCATTTGCTGACGTGGCATCAGGCTGCGTGCGAGGCAGATCTCGGCGCATCGCAAGCGGAAGCGCATCCTGATAAGCTCATACAGCGGTTAAGAGAATGAGCAGGCTACGCGTGAGCCGCAAGACGGGGTCGCATTAATCCCGATCTCTCAGCCTCGAAATACGAAGAAGACTCAAATTCTTCAAGTCTCGGTGCACGATAGACTCGAACAATCCCAAACGCCTAGCAGTACATTCGTTCTGCATCCAACTCAGACCCAAAGAGAAGTTAATCGAAGCATCAAGAGCGGGCCACCTAGTTTAAGGTGCTATTTACAACCACCCCACACCAATAACATGGAGATGACCTACGAAAATTACACTGTGGCGATTGTGAGTGCGATTGAATTCGAGATGAGTGCGGTCCGTTACCTGCTGGACCGAGAACACGCCGACCTCCCAACCAAGGAAGGTGATTCGAACATCTACATCCTGGGCGAGCTTCAAGGCCATAACGTCGTCCTTGCATGTCTTCCCGGCATACAAGGGAAAGGCGCCGCCGCCACCGTCGCCACTAACGTGGCCCGAACCTTCCCCTCGATCAAGTGGCGCTTCCTCGTTGGAATTGGCGGAGGGGTTCCGAGCAGGAAGCACGACATCCGTCTGGGCGATGTTGTGGTTAGCATGCCTGAAGGACAATATGGTGGAGTTGTTCAATATGATCTTGGAAAGGAAACCGACGACAGGTTCGTGCTGAAGGGCTTCCTATCGCCCCCGCCCCCTCTTTTGAGAAGTGCGGTAGGAAGGATGCGTTCAGATCACCTTGCCAACGACAACAAAGCCGAAGAGTTTGTGTCAGCTATGCTACGAAGAGGTCGTCGCCTGGGAATTTATCAGCGGCCGTCCGATGAGCTTGATATTCTTTTCGACGATACCTACACCCATGAACCCACGAGCATCACATGCGCAGACTGCGACCGACAAAGACTCGTCCATAGGACCCCTCGCGAGTTCCAAGGACCCGAAATACACTACGGGCTCATCGCTTCCGGCGATCGCGTGGTGAAGAGCACCGCGAACCGGAACGAAATCATTCAGAACGTCGGCGATGTGCTGTGCTTTGAGATGGAAGCAGCGGGACTAATGACCGAGTTCCCATGCATCGTCATTCGGGGGATTTCTGATTACGCCGACTCTCACAAGAACGACGACTGGCAGCGCTACGCAGCTGCGACCGCGGCCGCGTGCACGAAGGAGCTTCTCAGCTACGTCGATCCGAAGATCGGGTCTGAGGCGGCGGCGTCTTCCGCTGGCTTACCAGAGCAGAGCAATGGTCTGGCGGGTCATCATGTCTTCCACGGCAAAGGTATCCAGCATACTGGCAGTGGTAACTTCTCTGTGGGGAATGATTTCAACATCAGTTGAGAAGGATCTCGGAGGGGATATAAAGATATGAGCGTAGCGCGGCAAAGTGAACCTACATCTTTAGCCTTTGTGTAGCTATTGGTGCATGTTCCGATGATGAAGAATTCAGCAAGAATTTTGCTAGCCGGGCAATGTCCTCTATAACTTCGACTGTATCATACCCAATACTTCTGCAAGGACGACATCAGTAGAGAAAACGATGGCGACGCTGGACGACGACGGAGGACAATGGGAGCAACAATAGATAAAGGCAAGTACCGAAGAACTATATTCGCTCTAGCACAGAACACCTATCACATGCGAGTGTGTAGACACTTCCAGTATAGCATGGTCCAAACCTTCGTCGAGATCGTAGGGGAACGGACACCAGCTTTTTTGACTTGCGCTTCTAAGACAGAGTTCTAACACCCCGCACTATGCTCTAGCTTTAGCCTATGGAATTCATTTCCGTAATCAACAGGTTCTTCCTATGTGATATATAGTGCAAGGTAGTCCCGCCTCTTTACAGGTACTTTCGGTGCGCAAGCTTCAATCTAGTACCACAGATGCTACATCATGAATTACAATCGATCTGTCTTCACCAACATCGTTTGGCTGGACTCTTTTCTCTTCTTCTACTGGGATATTCGGCGATATCGACCGGCCGATGCGGAAAATATTGACCGACTGATCGTGGACTACTTTCAACAGCAAGAACCCAGCATCACTTCCGGGCATGACCCATCGTCTTGGGATAAGCTGCTGTGTCATCTGATGCGGTCGTTGGTTGTTCTTCTAGGTATCATAGCCAGACCCCGACAACCCAAGCGACATGCTGACATGACGTGGGATCAAAAACCGACCCAGAGCAAGTTTACAGATACGACTGGCTTACGCACAAACTAGGCCAAGTCAGTCCTTCGCGACCATATATCGACTGGCTGGCACTTGAGCCTATTATCTACAGGATGCCTGCCGGAGACCCCAGAGGGCGCCTGCAACTGCTCCTTTTGCACATCGACACGGCCTATGAGCACCGAAGGGAAGAGCCACTGCAGTGGCTTAATACTTGGAAGGGAAACCCGTTTCTCGACGAGTTCGGCTATGCGCACCAGTCTGAACACTGGACCGTGCCGCTTCCGACGCATGTAGACCGCCTTTTGAGCCTCGCCTGGAGATACCAATCGGAAAGTTTCATGTGCAGGAGAGGTGGGTGTCATACTGGCAACTGCAAAGGTCCGATGACAAGATTCAATCTCTTCTCCACAGCGAGGCTGGATAGGGGCTTCTACCTCGTGCTTCAACACACTGCGAGCGGGGACATGGCACAGTTGAGACCCTGTTATAACCACGATCGGTATTGCATTCCGATACATGGCATGTCCTCCGATGGTTACGAGTTCCATACCAACATGCGTATGGTTAACCTTGGTAAACGCATCTTCACGAGCATGCTATTCTGGGTCGATGAGATGTGTCGGACAGGCCGATTGCTATCTTTCAGCGATATTCTGGACCGGCAATTCGAAGAGTGGCCTATTTCAGACGTGAAAGACACGCTGAGAGTGAACTATGAGTTGTGGGAGGCCATAAGGAACTTTGGCCTGCGACACATCTCAACAAAAGGGGAAGTCTGGAGCGATGGGGTCAACACTCCTATCAAATCCGAGACTCTTTCGGTGACGGGCTAGTTGTGGCAGAGAACGGATCATGATGTGGAAAGCACACCAGACAATTCATTCGGAGATATCCCAGGCAAAAAATGCAAGAGTTATGTGTTCTTGAGATCTCAACTGTCTTTGTCGCACTCCGCGGATCTTCTCATCGCGAGATTGGGGCTTCCGCGCCTGCCTATCGAGACAACAGGGTTGACGAAGGTTTCCACCACAAAACGCCCATCTAGATACCTCTTCGGTCAGAGCCAATCCATCATGCGTGTCGGTTGAGAGGTTTGTCGCAATATGCCTGGCCCCTTCCTTCCTCACGAGCATCGTCTCCTTCGTCTTCTTCGTCTTCTTCCTGCTTCGTCTTCTTCGTGCTTCGTCTCCTTCCTGCTTCGTCACTATCAATCGACAGAATACCTTGCCCAAAATGAGTTCTATCCCATGGAGTGACACATTCCTTTTCTTTTACTGGACATCAAACGCTACCGCCCAGAGCACGAGAAACGGGTAGACGTGCACATCAGAAACTTTCTGCAGGAGCTTGCTCCTTCCGCGTCCGAAGATCGCTCGCCTGACTCGTGGGACGATGTGCTCTACCGTCTCATGCGGTCGTTGAGATGCCACCTAGGTAAGCAAGCCAGCTTGAAGATTCTGACACAGGCGCAGGCCAACCGAGGAAGGGGCTGATGCAACACAGGATCCAACATTTCCCCGGCCGGGATGCACAATTACAACATATGGCTCGATAACACCAATCTTACGAGCAGTCCAGCAGATCCATATGTCGACTGGTTAAACATCGAGAAATACTACGACTCCCACGAAGCGGAAACCGCCACCCAAGACGTGCTTGCCATCCTGGAGGAGATGGATGGCGCTGCTCACCGGGACGGCCCAAGGGTCACCTACTTCAAACCCATCTCATTGTGGTACCAGAATCCTGTCTTGTGCGAATTCACGAACGCACATGTGACCAATCCGTGGACGGTGTCCCTCCCCACAGACATGGAGACGATTGCGCGGCTTGTCATCCCGAACTTCAACGGCGACATTAGCAAGACTGCCTCTATACGCACTCTGATCTCAGGATACGCCGGCCTCAAGTTGCATCTCTGTTTCGAGAAGGATCAGAGTGGTCTGCAGCCGTGCGAGGTAGTCCGGCTGGCTCTCAACGGGTCAGAACTTGCTGTCATCAATGCCACTGCGATCAATCTGCTCAAGTATTGCTTCGCCACCGTATTGCGGTGGTTCGGGCGAATTTGCGCGGAAGGCAAGCCCCTCCCTGGTCCGGGCATTTCAAAGCTTCGATTAAAGAGTATTGAGGAAGGCACATTCTACAGGCTGGATCTCGAGAAAGAGCTATGGGAGGCCGTGAGGGACTTTGGGGTCCAGCGCGGACGGGCAGCCCAGAGGTATCACCAGCGTCGCGCCGCGCTGTCAGAGGCAGCAGCACCCGCTGAAAGCCAAACCCGTGGAAGGACGAACGGGCTGAAAGTCTGGCCGGAATATCCAACGAACTTTCGACCGAATCGATTGAATTATTGGCCTTCGTTTTTGTCTTTGGTATCCTCATTACGAGTATCACAGATGGCAGCTGCGCCAGTCAAGAACGTACCCTGCCAACTTCGTTTTCCTCTCCAAAGCTATCATGCAGAATCGAGAGAAAGTCAAACTCCGCCTATCCTATTTCCTTGTTCATACTTCCGTACACCAGGTTGCGGCCTCCGGGCACACCTTGTTGACTGCCATATGACTCTGACGAAGACATTTACAAGGGCCAAAAAGGATCACCTCTATGTACGTCCATACAGAACAGCCGACCTCCATCCCATGACTCAAACAGATTATTGCCACAGAGTACACCTTGCGTTTTCAACGGCAGAAAGAGCATCGCTGGCAGCTCAGGTCCTGAAGCCGACAACGAGGCGAAAACTGGAGCTGCGTAAAATCAGTTCGATCCAGACACCCTGCCGCAACACAGACTCAAACCGGCCCAAAAGCAGCTTTACGAGCATGTCATTGATGGATGGCACCTGAGCAACAAAGAATTGCAGAAGTACGGTGACAACTTGGTGCACCATACCTGATGACGACAAAGAGCGCAGAAAGCTGTCCTGCAGGAGGTCCATGGCAAAAGAATGGGGATCAAAGATTTCGGCGCGCCAAGTGATTGAGACCCCTCGCCGGTGTCAGAGGTCTTTCAATCGGGCCCTTTGCTGTTTTCTTTGCATGCTCGAGGCTCAGCGATGCTTCGTGAAGGTTATGGAAGAGAAGATGCGAGTCGTCAAGGTTGAAGGAAGAGGTGCCTGGTGAGCATGGCTTACGCGAAGCGCAGCGCAAGATTGCTGCGGTCGCATTCGAGGCGGGGAACGAAAGAACGTCAAATGACGCGCTGGCGCGAGGCATCATCCAGCTGGAAAGCTTTAGGCTGCATCTTGAATGCGCGAAGTTTCGTCATGTTAATCCAGGAAGCCTGGCCGTTAGGTTCGTGGCATCGCCATGATGCTGCGGCTGGGAGCACCGCGAGGCGGTTGAGCAAAGTCTTGTACACTGGACAGAACATGGCAAATATCACGTCAGAAAGGAATGAAATGCATTTGTGAGGTCTGGCTCTGTTTGCTATCGAGTACTGTCTATGGATCCGTGAATGTGATGAAGGAGTATTAAGGGTAATGTGTCCATGGGAAGAGAACGAGCCAAATGAAGTCTGTGTGGTCTTGGCGAAGGCTGTGTGCCCGAGGCGAGAAGACATCCTGTGGTGACTCGTTTGAGGAGAAGAAGGGAATGAAGAAAAGGAAAAGCAAAAGGCAAGGACGAGACCGCGAAAATCCGATCGCCGTCCATTCCACCGAGTCCAAAACGTCGCAGCATCCTTCTCTGGTCCCGCCAATTGCAGAAGTCGAGCCACCCCAAGTCGCCTTCGATATCGCCCTGGTGGTTGTATCTTCAAGGTCATGGCCCATGTGTGTGGTTGTTCGTGCGCAGTCTTGAGAGTCAAGGTCCGCGGACTGACTGCTGCTCTCGGAGAGGGGTATCATCATCGTGCGAAGAGAAATGGAAAACATTTCAAAGACTGGAGAAGGCTGTCAGAAAGATTTCACCAGGGAGTTTGAAACTCATTTCCATCAGACCTACAAAAGTTTGTCATGTTTGATCATCGTGCGCATGTTGCTGTTGATGAGCATGACATTGCGTGAAGTGCGCATGACTGAGTGCAGGAATGTTGCGAGAAAGTGCATCGAGATTTCGTGTGACTTTTGCGATGCCCCCGGAATCCAGCGGTAGAAAGAATGCTGAGATTGAAATCGCTGGCTCTGGAGATCATCCCCAACGAGTCTGCGGTCCCTTGATAACATCACGCAAGAGATAGCTCTTTCCGTTGTGGTCAATCTGCTTGGCGGGGCCGATGTGGCACTCTTCCTTTGACACAACCTTGAAGTCGAACTCTCTGCTGAAGACAAGGAGGGATGACTCGGATTCGGAGTTGGGGATGAGTTCCGCAATGTTGTTTGCAATCTTGGCCACGGTGAAATTCTCGCCCGGGTTGCACTTGGGGTCAAGCTGTCCAACGTGGGGGAGGACTTGATTCTTGTGGTCCCTGACAGGAGGCCGGAAATGGTCGTTCGCCTCAATGTTCTTTCCATGCGCCCAGAAGTTGTAAATGACGTAGACCGCTCCTGGGTTGCCATCATTATCGATCCGGACAACAACTCCAAACTTAGTCTCTTCCCATGGACTTTCGCGCATGTATGCGCCGTTGAATGGCTCGCCCTTCTTGGGCCAGCCGTTGGTACCATTAAAGACACGCAGAGATCCAATCTGGGCGAAGACAAAGCCTGTCTCAGGAGGGGTGAACACATGGTCGGATCCGGTGTTAATCATCTTGATGGGAATTCCTGGGTCTGTGTCGCAAATTTCAAGGCCGATGTCAAGATTGATGCCGAGCAAACTGTGATGGAGTCGCTGTCCGGTGTGGTTGTTGGGGTTGAAGCCATGAGGCAGAAGGTATACCGGACCAGGATCGATGCCATAGCCGGTGGTATGGCCGCCGTGAGTCGCAAAGCCGATGGGGTGGAACTTTTTGAACATCATTTCCATCATCCAATACCACTGAGCTCTGGGGCCGGACTGAGTGAAGTTGGTGTTTTTGACCTGCATCATGCACTGTCGGGGAGTGAGCTGCGGGTTGAGAATTTTCTCAACTCTCTCCTGGGCCCGCCTAGAATCGTATGCAAAATATTCCATGCGAACATTCCGGTCCGGAAATCTTTCGGTTGCCAACTTAAGGACATCGGTCGCATTCCATTGAGTATTATTGTCGACTTCTGTGGAGAGGGACTCAAAGGCTGACAGCAGCTCTTCCGTCAAGATCTGATGTTGAGGGCCTGCTGAACGCCGGTCTGAGACCGAATCAGTGGACATGGTGGGCAATGTCTTGTGCGTGTCTTGTTCGTGTTCGATTATGACAAGAGTGATAGAATGGCCTGACCTGGCGGCTCTGGAAAGTGCAGAGAGAGTACTAAGGATTTCGGAATGCTCTCCGGTTGTTGCGCGTGCGAGGAAAGAAGGCGGAGAAGATAGCAGGAAGAGCGGCTCTAAAATTGCATTCATCAGCTGCGTTTAGAGAAAGATGAAGAATATAAATTCGAATTCAAACATTGTTGCTTTCTCATAGTGAAAATAGCTGGATTTTGTGTCTTACCTTTTTGTGTTTGAAGAGCGAAGTTTGCCGTTGGAAGGGCAGGAGTAACCGATGGGCAAAGGCACATACATACCTAGATATGGCATAGGGCGATGTTCACACTAGCGGTACTCCACATCTGGGGAAGATGACCGCACTGGTCCGTTTTCCTTTTCACTTTGTTTACCTTACCTTACCTTACCTAGGTGCGGCACCTTGAGGGTACTCTCTGGTACATATCGGGATGACTACGTAGCGACACAACGAGGACCCTGCCTAAGTTCTAGGCGCAAGTAAACGCAATTTATGCTAGGTACCTAAGCAAGGTTTCATTAGTAGAGGAGGCGGGGTTCGTGCTACTGCGCCGTCACTACCGCGGTACGCTGGACCTTAGTGCCATAAATGAATCTTCTATAATTCACCTTTCGAGGAACACACAGTGACTGGCAGCAATCCCGCGAACGTGAGTCGACAGCAACACTAATGCCCGTCTGGTGGGTCGGTATCCACTCTGACTTAAGCGCTGCTGCCACACACAACAAACCAAATACTTCGGCAACGAGAGCAACGAAGACAGAGAACAGGAGCAGGGAGTGCAAGTCAGGGGCAGTGACTCCGGCCGTGGGCCGGAAGAGTATCCAGTTCAGATGGGGCAGCAGCCAGGTCTGGGAGGCGGGCTTTTCTTCATATGCTTATCTGATGTCGTTGGAGCTCTTATGGTCTCACGTCTCGCACACCCTACCTAGGGTTCATACCACCGTACACCAACCTTAATACTCCTCTCCTATGTACATGAAAAAGTCTCTAAGACAATATGATTCATCACTAGTCGCCGTCCCGTTCCAGTGACTTGATCCATGTACGCTGCGGTAAACACTGAGCTCCATTGACGACCAGACGACTTTTCAGATGGAAGCGCAGCCATGGAGTTTGGAACGCCTCAGGGGGAGGTCTCAACCTGTCAGCTGGACCTGCGTAGGTAGGTCTCTTTAGCTGGGGGTGACGACTGCGTTTGTACAGGCCCTTCGGCCATCAAAGGGCGTACGACGTCTTGGGAAAACAACGCGTGCCGATTTCTGGGTATCGTAGGACACATCGTTTGTCGGGCCATTCTCCCTTACTTCCGCTTTGTGTGTCGACGTGCATATGCGACGAAGAATGACGGAGACCGGCGAGTAAGAAGGGCAGGGATCATATCAAGTACGGGAATCGAACCAGCATTGAACTTCAGGGGTATTTCGCATTAAGTCATTATTTACATGCCAGAGTAGGCGTTGAGGGCAAGCTGTCCACCCAAGTGCGCGTACAACACATTGCTTCCCGCGGGAATCTCCTCGTTCTTGATCAGCGCCATCATGCCCGCCAGACTCTTGCCCTCATACACGGGGTCCGTGATGAAGCCCTCGGTGCTGGCGCCGAACTTGATGGCGTCAATGGTCGTCTGGTCCGGCACGCCGTAGATGCCGCCGTGGAAGCGCTCGTCCAAGATAATATCCTTCTCCGTAATATCGCCCTCCTCGAGCCCAATCTTCGCACCCGTGTTCTTCGCAATGCGCAGCACCTGGTCAAACGTCTGCTTCACCGTCGCAGACGCATCGATACCAATAACCTTCCTCTTCGGCGACGCGCCCGTCTTCTCGGCCAGCTTGAAGCCCGCAACCATTCCCGCCATGGTGGACCCCGTGACGGCGCAGACGATGACGGTGTCGTAGAAGACGCCGGTCTCCTTCTCCTGGGCGACGACCTCGAAGGCCCAGCGGGCGAAGCCGAGGCCGCCGAGGGGGTGGTCGGACGCGCCGGCGGGGATGTAGTAGGGCTTGCGGCCGGCGGCGGTGAGCTCCTCCTTGAGCTTGGCGAGGGTGTTCTTGTGCTCGATGCCGAAGGTGGAGGGGTCGAGGCGGACGTCGGCGCCCATGAGGCGCGACAGCTGGATGTTGCCGACCTTGGCGTAGACGGGGTCCTCCCACTCGACCCAGTGCTCCTGGACGAGGGCGGCCTTGAGGCCGAGCTTGGCGGCGACGGCGGTGACCTGGCGCGTGTGGTTGGACTGGACGCCGCCGATGGAGACGAGGGTGTCGCAGCCCTGGGCGAGGGCGTCGGAGGCGAGGTACCTTTGGGGGGGAGAGTGTTAGTTGATGTGAGACGGGAAGAGGTACGGAGCGTTGAGCTTACTCGAGCTTGCGGGTCTTGTTGCCGCCGTAGGCCAGGCCGGAGTTGCAGTCCTCGCGCTTGGCGTAGACGTTGACCTTGCCGCCGAGAGCCTTGGAGATGCGGGGGAGGGGCTCGATGGGCGAGGGGCCGAAGAGGAAGTTCTCCCTCGGGATGGAGGCGAACGGCTCAGGGAGGACGGCGGCCATTGTGGACAAAGGGATGTGTCTTGTCGAAAAGGGGTATCAAAGGAGAAAGAGAAAGGGGATGCTGTGAGAGAGAGACATGATCAGATACAACGACCTGAGGTGGTCTCTTAAATAAGACATTGGCGATGTCGCGAGGAGAGCGACGTCGGATGGTTGAAGGCCTAGACGTGAGAGCTGACTCGAGGGGCAAACGCGGGCGGGTGGATAACCATGGCCCACCGTTATCTGCAACGGGATCATGCAGGCTGCTATCGATAAAGGAAAGCTGTTGACTTTAGCAGAGAACTACTGGCCATTATATCATCTGATTTCTCTGAATGAAGCTTTTGATAATTATTGTTGAGTTGTCTAGTAAGAGACCAAGTCAACCAAATTTGTCCGGCCTGATTTGCAGCAAAAGGGGAGCAGAAATGTCGATGCCGTCGTGTACCTCGTCGTTGCTGCTGCCCCTCCATCAGTGCCTACAGGGGACCTTTTACCCCTCCAAAACAGTGACAGACACGCCCCGCAGCCGCTTTCGCGAAATTTCCCGGCGGGGTCATCGCTGTCGCAGCAGCACGACGAACCCCGCGATGGCGCGACCGGAAAACCACGCGATTGCCGGGAAACTGGGCGGGAAACTCGGGAAACTCACTTTCCCGCCAGTTTCCCGTGGCGAACTTCGCCGAAGTGACGGAATCGGAGGAGTTGCCCGGCGGACGGAATCCAGAACGCTGCCCTGGTCACACACTGACCATCGCAGGGCACGATTTGTCTGTCATTTCGTTTGCAAGTCGTACACATAGCGGCATTGACATTTCAACACGAAGGTTTGAGGATGCACCATGGAACAAGGTGAAGCGCTCGGCGAGCCCGACAAGATATGTTTAACTGTTTTGTTCATTCAAGATTTGCTACTCTAAACATCTTATATGTTCCAAACACTCTGTGAGTGTTGGCGGCGCAAAGACACATTTCCCTCATCTCTCTTTGAAGATGATCACACACCATGATACGCTAAAACATAATGCATCATTCTGACAAGACACAGACCGCTCATGCAACACCACGCAACACAACCATCTACTCGGCGTCAAGCGGCGCCGTGGGGGGCTGGTTGTTCACCTGGATACCGCCGCGCTTTTTCTCCTTGCTATCAGGGAACGGCAGCGCCCACCCACCCTCCGTCTCAGGCGTCGACAGCCACAAACGCAGCAAGTGGCGTCTCGGCGCCGGCGGCGGGAAGTCCTTGTACTCCGTCCTGGCATGCAGCAAGTGCGCATTGCTCAGGAACTGGATATCGCCCACCTCCAGAATCATGTGCAGCGCCAGCTTCTGGCAGGTATCCTCGAGCGTCTTCAGCGCGTGCAGCTGCTCCGGGCTCAGCGGCGGGATGATCCCCTTATCGGAAAACCGCGTGAGCGAGCGCACGTAGTAGGGGTCCCACTTGCAGTAGACGCGCTGCTGGCCGCCGTTCTCGATGTAGAAGACGGGCTGGCGCGTCCACTGCTCCTGGCCCTCGGAGACCTCGCCCTTGCGGTCAAAGTACCACACGGGCTTGGTCAGCAGCTCGGCGACGTCCGGGTGGGCGCGCTGCAGCTCGTTCCAGACGGCGTGGATGCTGACGAGGTCGCTCTCGCCGCCCTCGGCGGCGCGGTGGACGCACAGCAGCCCGACGAGGTCGCCGTCGTCGGCGTGGAAGAACTGCCGCGCCGTGGTGCGGTAGATGCGCACGCGGTCGATCTGCGTCGGGTCGTCGCCGACGTCCTTGACGTGGCCGAGCACGTGGCCGCGGCCGTTCTGGGACACGAAGTAGCCCAGGTACGTGCCGAGGCCCATGTAGCCGACGGCGGTCTTGTGCGGGCCCCATTCCTGCGCCGGGAAGCCCTTGAAGAGGATGAAGCCCTTGCCGTTGATGAGGTCTTCGCGCAGCTCGGTGAGGGCCTTGCTGAGTTTGGGGAGGGGGAAGTTGCTCTGCGGGGATGAGATGTTAGTATGGCTGTAGGGGGGGGGGGGGGGGGGGGGGTCTGGGTAGGGCCCGCGGGGGGGGCCCGCTGGGCG